>QVRM01001517.1:0-120138 GCA_003439945.1 Dermanyssus gallinae
ATGAGGTTTCCGCAATACCGACACTGCATTGGTAATGCTGACGGCATAAAAGGGTCCCCTATGGCGTATGTGCCACTCAAAAGAGGCTAACGCCGTTGGCCATACCACGTTGAATACGCCGGTCTTCGTCTGTTAGGCACTGTTACGAACGCTGTACTGTCAGTTCCACGAAAGAACTACTCCTGCAGAACCTGAGAAGGAAAAATATTGGGAAATCCCTTGACATGTCAAGCCCTTGAAGGGAGGCTCCTTGAGGAACCATGAGCGAGTCTCGGTCGTCTATGGTAAGCCTATGGTAAGTCTAATAAGTCTAAGTAATGTGAGAAGCGAAAATAACCGCCGCAAGAGAATCGAGCTCTACGAGTCTCGAGCAGTCTCAAGTTCAAGTTGCACTTTAATGGCCAGTGAGAGTAGCACCTTCTCGTCATCATCATCATCACTATCATCAGTTGTTTTTGACTGTATTTCTAAGGCACTATGTACTTCTTCCGGGACGGTAAGCGCTGTTCGACCGCCCGGTGGATAGATCACCCCTCAGCGCCGCCCGTCACCTGGCGGCCTTTAACACGTCTCCGCTTACCTCTTCCGTCCGTCCGAAGTAACAAACAGGGATGATGATGGGTTGAGAAGGGGTCAACAGAGAAAATAAACAATCGAAATCGTCGTCGTCATTCAACAACAACATGTATATCTATCTGCCTATCTATGTTTATGGCAGTCACCTAAGTCTCCGAGCGAAACAGGGGCCTTCGAAACGTGCAACTGAGCAAACGTGAAGCGGCTTGCAGTGTGTGCGCCCCCCCCCCCCCCCCGCTGAAGTCGCTGAAGTTGCTGAAGTTGTTACATTGTGTTTCTCGAAGCTCTCTGCAGCTTGGTCGGGGCCAGGCGGCAGAGTTTCAGTGTGAAGTGTCATCGACATGGTCCATCTATTTAATATAGATGTATGTATGTTTGTATAGATAGGTAGATAGATCAATATACGTGCATGCATATATATATATATATATATATATATATATATATATATGTGTGTGTGTATTACTTTGTTGTGGGTTGGTCAACGTGATCACCACCCACCGATCACCAATTGTGTGCAGATTTTCTTCAGGAAAAGCAAAGCAAGGAAATAAGAGAGAGAGAGAGACACGTGTGCGCATGTTAATGTGAGCTACGGAGCTAGTTAATTGCGAATTGACGTCGACGAAATTCCGCCGACAAGTCAGGCACAGTCTGCTGCAGAAAATCACGTTTGTCCGTGGTGACAACGACAGCAGCAACAACAACAACAACAAATACAACAACAACCACAACAATAAAATTACCTCCAAAAGCGAACAATTCATATCTAGCTCAAGCGGGAAAATTCTGGCTGGGTGTGCTGTGCCATTTTTGTAAGCTCGGGGGGTTTTCCGTCTGAGTGTAAACAAAACTTGAACAAACATCTAGCCACAACAATAAAGAATTCACATGAAGCAAACAAATTAAACAGTGGCGACGACAGCAACAACAACAACCACAACCACAACAACAATAACAACAACCACAACAGCAACGATAAATACAACAACAATAAAAAAACAACAACAATGACAACGACGTGATAACTAGCTAAAAGATACGATAGGTTTGCTGATAGAAACGCCTTCTATCAGCGTTTCTGCTAATTCATCTCTAATCTAATCTAATATCTCATAATCTGCATGTAGCAGCTATTATTGTTGTTGTGGTTGTGCTTGCTGATGTCGTTGTCGTTATCGTTGTTGTGCTTGTCGTTGTTGTTGTTGTTGTGTTTGTCGTTGTTGTTGTTGTTGTTGTGAAAGTGGATGAATCGTGTTTACACTGTTGGTTGTTGTTGTCGCCTTGTTGTTGTTGTTGTTGTGGTTTTTTGTGATATTGTCGGCGGCCGAGGTGCGCTCCAAAATCGCACCATCTCAGCGGCCTCAGAACAACAGCTGATTCATGCTGAGTCGACAGTTCATGCTTTTTCATTCCATTGGCGGCCGGACTGCGCTGACACGTTTTGTTGCTTCTTCTAGCCGCCAGTAGAATCGCCAACAAAGCAGAACATCTCGTATTCTTGTCACTACGATTAGTATTATTTCTCATTATGATTAGTATAACGTAATTCTCTCCTATGATTGTAGTATAACGTTATTCTCTCCTATGATTAGTATGACGTGATTCTCTCCTATGATTAGTAGAACGTGATTCTCTCCTATGATTGTAGTATAACGTTATTCTCTCCTATGATTGTAGCTGCTTGTGCGCGTGAGTGAATGATCAATGATATCATCAATCGCCCATAGCAGCGTGATGGATCAACAAATCATCATCAATTGCCCATATCGTCGTGGGTGGGTGGGTGGGTTAGTGGGTGGATGACTGAGTGAGAGTCCACCCTGATTTTTTGTGATCGGTCTGCGGGTGATCTGTGGTAGTGCAGCGTGCCTAAACGGGCATCTATCTATCTATCTCTCTCTCGGTGTTTGTGTGAATGCCAACAGTCAAATAGCGACAGAAAAACCCAGACCAAAAGCACACAGTACAGCGCTGCAGGTCCTGCACGATGTATAATAGTAATAATAGCGAGGTTGTTGCTATTGTTGTTGTTGCTGCCGCTGCTACTGTAGCCATTATCGTTACCAACTTCATCACTTCCACGGACGTGGGATGTGGAAACGTACTCGAGAGCATCGAAAGAACATTGTGACGCTTCTGGACGTGAATTTTGTTGTTGTTGTTGTTGCTGTTGTTGTTGTTGTTGCTGTTGTTGTTGTCGTTGTCGTCGTTGTCGTTGTTGTTAATAGCAACTGTGTTCTTGTTATTATTGTGGTGTTCGCGGTTGTCGTTGTCTGCGTTGCTGTTGTGGTCTACATTGTTATTCTGGTAGGTGTTATTGTTGTTGTTGTTGTGTTCTGTATTGTTGTTGATGCTGATGTGATTGATATTGTTGTGTTCCTGTTGTTATTGTAACAGTGATTGGTGGTGGTGGAGGTGGTGGTGGAGGTGGTGGATGTATAGTTGGCGGCAGGAATAAAAACTCTGATCAGTGTTACCAGTGTTGCTACGTCCCGGTGCTTGCTTTGTAGAAGTTTACGTTTGTGTGCCACACAGTTCGGAGAGTGGGAACCGGAACGAAATTCGACATATTTAGCAACACGACGGTAGGAGTGAAGCAATCTGTTGTATCCGCTGTTGTTGTTGCTGTTGTTGTTGTCATAGTTGTTGTAGTCGCCGCCGTTGTCTTTTTCATTATCATCATCATCATCATTATCCTCCTTTATTGTATCATGATTGCCATGTCGCCCGTTGTTGTCGCTGGTGTGGGGGTTCAGCAGACCATTTTTCTGCAGCAGCAACAACAACAACAGCAGCAATAACAACAACTGCAACTGTACATTTCGTTTCATGGTGGGATGATTAATCGCCAAATGGCAGCAGAAGCGATTAAACATTCGTCGTAACATTATGTACGTCAATCGTTCGTGTGATGAGAGTGTCGAACTACGAGAAACGCCCAAGACATCATCAATGAGAGAGTAATAGTGGCACAACAAAGTGAGGGGAAGATCAATCAATCAATCAATCAAGATCAATCGAGGAAGTACCCGGTGGTCGGGCAAAAACAACAACAACAACAACAACAACAAAAGTAATAACAGCGGTGTTGGTGACGCCGACGCGGACGACGATTGTGGTGACAACAACGGTGAGCAACATCCGACAATAAACGAGCCAATCCAGAACAATCCAGATCCAGCAAACAAAACGGTCAGCGAGACAGATCGGAAATGTTTGCCGGCCAGGGCCGGCTTTCCGGGGTTGTGTGCCCTCTGAATGCCGTCGGCCAGTGCAATCGGCCCTACTGTCATTTCAAGCATTCATCTTCATCGTCGGCAGGAGCTGACAATGGCCTCAGAAGCAGAACCAGCCCATCTGCTGCTGCGCGTAACTCTTCGTCGACAGAATTGCTCATTTCAACAGCGGCCGCCGGTGGCGTCTCCGGTAAGCTCGACCGGATCACTCATTTCACTCCTCCTCACTCGAGTTAGAATCTCTCGTTTGATTAATTTCCTTTCACTTTCTCTATCTACCTATGCTATCTATCTATCTCGATCGTTTTCTCTGTAGAGAGAGACAGACAACACACCGATAGTCTTTTGCTAGGCACTACTTGCCTGCGAACAATCAAACAACGTCACAGTTTTGGCTGGTTGTATTCGATTTGTTGTTGTAATTGAATGCTGTAATTGTTGATGTGTTGATGTTGTCGTTGTGTCAATGTTGCCATTGTTGTTGCTGTTGATATTGTAGTTGTCAATGTTTCTATTGTTGTTGCAGTTGATGTTGTTGTTGTTGTTATCAATGTTGCCATTTGTTGTTGCTGTTGATATTGTTGTTGTCAATGTTTCTATTGTTGTTGCAGTTGATGTCATTGTTGCCGTCACTGCTATTGTTGTTGTTGTTTTGTTGTTGTAAATGGCATTGCTTTTGTTGTTGTTGTTGTTGTTGTTGTGACAGCAGTACGTAATCGTTAGCTGAACTGACTAACATGTCATCGTTGGTACTATAGAGGCGCCAATGATGACGAGGCAGTGCTGTCCTCCCCTTGTTTAATACGGCAAATGATAGTAATTGGCTTAAATACTTTCCTAGCACATTTCTCTCACACGTGGATATAGCTTACATGAATCTTACTGGATTAGAGACAAATTTAGCCGTGCCACAGCTCATAGGCTTGAGGCTTAGATATTAGGGCGCTGTTATTATCATTATTATTGAATGAATATTTTTTATGTTAGCAGTCAAATTAAAAAAAAGATCATTGCTAATATTACTGGCCATATTCATAATCCTTCGAGTGCTACTACCATCACTCATGTCACATGTCAGTCTATCAGTCATATGTGTATATAAACAGTTCATCCACTATGTTGAATGATTGGTCTCCCGAAAATACTTTTAGAAAATAATTGATCAATTATTTTGTATTTTTTAATCTGTTTTAACTCAGACAACTGAAGTAGCTTTTGACATTCGCGCCACGCCCTGCTGAATGAATGTCCTATAATATAATGAGTCAAAATGTGTGTACGACCTTTACTTAAGATTTTAATTTTTTGAACCGAAATGCAGATTCTAGGTCGGGCAAGTAATGAAAATTATATAAAACAGTCACACTACATTTTGCTAAAAATTATGTCACGGTAGATCCCATTGCGAGCGGCTGGGGGTGGCATTGTTACGCATCACTTCACATACTACGCATTACGGTGCTCTTTTGCTGATATGCCACTTGTAGATAATCCTATATTCCATAGAATTGATGATTGGGACCAAGCAGTCTCAGCAGTAGCGGCAGCTGTTTACAATATTTTTCCGTTTACTCAAATGTCTACAGAATCTACGTGCAAACTAATTGCAATCTTCTACTTTAATTTTCCTTGGGACTCTTGACGTTATCATACATTTAGTCACTAAATATCACAGCGTACCATAGTAGAGGCGGTAGGAAATATTTTGAGTCTCTGGGTTTGTAATTGAAACAAAACTTTCGTTGTAACCCTCAAACAAAATTATTGCTTTTTTGACATGATTCTTGGCCGATCTAATTATTTACGTGGAATAGTCATAAATAAAAGTATTATTATTATTATTATTATTATTTGCGCTTTTGGTTTCGTTAATAAAAGTTTTCAATCTGTCTACGCTTCTCTGTTCACATATGGAAATGACAATTTTTTTGGAGAGTCATATAAGTTCTAATAGGAACAAGTTCTGCCTTAGTATACGGAGCTTAATTGTAGCTAAAATCTGCTCCAAAATGTTATTGAATATTTCTTGACGCCTTTATTTTTTAACCAAAGGTATATTGACATCATCCGCAATAAAGTGCTGAGAGTTAGTACTTGTACAGTTGGCAACAGCATACAGTCAATAATTTGAAAACGTATTCTGTAGCCGTATTGGGATATCACATTTTGCGGAAGCCCATAAAGTCCTGTTTTAAGTGAGGCCTTACGATTCGCAGTCTTAGGGTAGCTACTTTTGATCGCGAAAATTAGTGTAGGTGGAATAACACACGTGTGCATGGTAGGTTCCGAAGCACGCCAAATTCTTACTTTATGCTACTCACTATAGATACATCAGTACACCAAGTGACACGAAAGTTGCTTTCCCGCTCTTCTGTAATAATAATATTGCACATCCTGTCATGCGCGTTGAGTGCAGGCCGACGAGCGCGTCACTCCGCTTTAAATGACACCTTTAGCCGCGCACTTAGATCCGCCGGCTTCCCGTGCGTTCTCGAGCCCCCGGGTCTTTCGAGGGATGATGTTAAAAAGACCTGACTGGTCTGACTTTGACGCCCTTTGAGCGTAGCCAGCATGCTTGTTTGGGACGCAACTGTAACCGACTCATTAGCCGCTTCGATGTTCGGTGCAGGTGCGGACCGAGCAGGTCATGGCTCCAGGTTAGCTGAGGCTAGTAAATGCAGAAAATACTCAAGCGTCGATTATCCGCACGAATGTTGTCCGTTGGCGTTCGAGACTATGGAAGCTGCAGGCCCCCTTACGCTCAAGCTGATTCAGCGGGTCGGTAAAACAATATACATATTGCACATTGAATACGTCTTGTCAAGTCCTTCGCAGAGTCCCTATGCTTGTTGGAGGCCATTGTTTTTATAGCGACAAAGAGGACACATTAGCATCGTATTGACAGTTCGTTTTGCTTGCGTCGCTTCGTCGCCGTGGTCTGCCATCCAGCCTAAATCTCAACTTAGCTGCGATGTAGGTCGTATAAAAGCGCCAGTTCCACACACGCCATGACCTAGGACATTAGGGCCTGGGCCAAACCGTCACAACTCAGACACCTAGACAGTTTCCTAGGTGAGGGCAAAAAGGTCGAGTTACCTCATCGGATGATACCTGTTCAACCAAGATTATATATTTGTTTATTTCGCAATAACATTGCATTTCAAGATGTTACATAATTACAATACAGTTCATTATATACAATTTGAACACTTTAGCGACCGTCCCACCGGGCGAAAAAGTGCAAAGACCGCCGATGGGTCTGGCAGCTCGCTACGTGGTATTTAGCGCATTTCTGCGAGCAGAACCGGCAACGACATTGATCGCTAACTTGGTGAAATTCTTTGGTCGAACATACCAAGTGATGATAGCCGTGCACAATGTACCTTGTGTACACGTGCCGGCTAGTGCATGCCATTCCTTCCCAAAGCTCCCTGGCGAGGTACACATCTAACTGCGCGACCTCTGCCGAGGCCTCGGTCACTTTTCCCTGCCACTCCAACAAGAATTGCCGAAGTGGTCCTGTAATAGGTGACCTAAGACTGACTCTGATTGTTTCCACTGCCGGCCCGCAAACCGCCAGCAGGTACACGAAACGGCTTCTTGCCGTCCGCGGCAAGCAAACAACCCGCTTCATATATATTGTGAAACATCTCTCTAGCTGCGCAAAATTTGCCGCTGAGAGATGGTCCCACACCCTGCCAAGGCTGTAGCTCAACATTGGCACAATCTTAAGCTCAAAATGACGCACGGCCGCACTCAGAAACAGTCGTCGAGGGTCTCTCACCTCTGTGTGAATAGAGGCAATAGCCGCCCGACATCTGTCGCCGATGTGCTGGGTAAAGGTCGTTCCCGTATAGTGTAGTCTCAGACCCAAATACGGGAAGGAGTTGACAAATTTCAGCGGTTGGGCACAACAGGGTATTATGTCTGCGGCAGCCAATCGACCCCCACGGCGAAACTTCATGGCTTTCGTCTTCCGCGAATTTATTTGAAGACCCTTACCGTGAAGGTAACTTTCGACGTCGCCGACAATTCGACGAATGGCACCGCGGTCCCGGTGGGCCACTACGATGTCATCCGCATACATGACGACGGCGTTTCTAAACTCCTCCCGTACATGGCGGGCTAGGTCTGCGATGAGCAAGGAGAATGCCAGGCAACTGAGAGGGTCCCCTTGAGGGGTCCCTACGTTTTGACTCAGCTGCAAGGTGTCCTCGCCCCTTACGTTTACTTCAAGGCGGTCTTTAGCAAAAGAAGCTGGAGAGCACTCGTAGAAAAGAACCACCCACCCCAGCATGTCGAAATGAATCGACTAGTAGGTGACGGGAGCTTTGTCGAAGGCCTTGACACAATCAATAAAGACGGCGTACAAGTGACCCCCAGGCACAGCCACCACCCGTTCAACTTCCGACTGAAGTACGTGGATTGCGTCCTGGTACCTCGACCCTTCCTGAATCCGAATTGCTCCGGAGGTAAGGCCTTCTCCACAGTTGGAAGCACCCTCGAGATAATCAACTTAGCGAAGATTTTCTTGAGAGTGCGCTCCGACGCGATACCCCGGTAGAGATTTGGATCGTCTACATTGTCACCGTTTTTGCCCTTGAATAGCAGAGTAAGCCTGGCCTCGTGCCAAACCTGGGGTATGTGTCCCCCGCTGAGTATCTGATTAAACAGCTTACAAAGCTCTCCTGCTAAAACATCGGACGACTCAGCCCAATGTTCGTAATAGATCCCATCAGGACCACTACTCTTTTTCCTGGGTAGCCCGCGCAAGATCTGCACAACTTCTTCCACCGTAAGCGGCGAATTCATGTGGTGCTGCTCCAGAGTGAGCGAGTTTAACCAAGATTGGCTAGAACGAGATGACTCAGGGGTACATGTGTTGCGAGTAAGCTCGAGCCATATACCATGTGAATATCATATAATACTGCCGGAGCAGGGTCAAGCAGGGTAATACGTTGAACATTTGAATTTAAAATGCGCACTCTTCTAATTGGACAACCTGGGCAATAAGTGCGTCACGCGAAAACGTGTAACCACAATAGCTGGCCGTGTGAATAGAGTATTAAAAAGTCTTTCTGTTTGTTCGGTGCGCGTTTATAGAATGTGATTGGTCCTACTATCTACGTAGCACCACAAAACGGTCAAACGGTTGGTCCACTTCGTCGCAGCAGAGTCGAACGAGCCGTCATTGCGTTTATTTCACATTCTGTGTCTCGAGAAAAGCAGACCTCATAGTGCAATAGCTGTACATTGGATAACCATAAACATTCGAGGGAAGAATATTACTAATTTGTATTGTAGTGCTCATAATGGGAACTCTTATTTTTCTCATCAATATTGGTAGGATTATCGTTCTGCTGATCTTAATTAGTATTGTTTTTAATTATTGCGGGATATTGACAATAAATGTTTTAGTACTGGTAAATTCTAAATATATACTACTTCCGTCTTTTCATATATGCCAAACATCAACATTACGAGTCATTTTTAGCATGACGGGTCTTTTGAGAGGTGAAGTCTTGTCATCTTTGAGAAATAAATCCTATGTCAACTCATTCAATAAGTGGCAAGCACGATCTTTATTTTGAAGCTTAAATGATAGCCACTACCATTGATAGCTTCTTATAGGGACTCCTCCCACTGTAGAAGGATAGTTTCATCGATGTGTTTAGGAATATTGACTTTAACGTGCGTAAGAAGTTAAGCCATTGAGACGACAACATGGTACCCAGGTAAAAAAGGATACCTAATTTCTTCTAGGGCCGACACGAATGAAGCTAGTTTATCATTCTATGAATAGATGTGGGCTTCCTAACACATTTCGAAGATGATTGCTGGGCAAGTTACGAGGAAAATCGAAAATAATGTTAATGCCAAATTGTCATTGTTGACTTAGTTAAGCCCTGCATTTTAGAAGGTGTAACATTGATTATTGCGTTGGCCTCAGTGATCCGTTCATCGTTAACTGGTATAGCCACTATCTCGATATGGTGATAGCACCAGTAAACACTTACTAGAAATTAGCATCTAACTTACCGGGTAAAACAGGCTACGCTGTAGAGCGCCTGTTTGCGACCCATTTAGCAATAGTAACCATTTGTAAAATAGCTGCTGAACTTTAATACACGGTCTATTTAATCATCATGGTACAGAATCGTATATTCTACAGGGCTCGTTGTAGCATAATAGGTTGAGCGTTTTGTGCGTGAAAGGGCTCTCTCTCTCTCTCTCTCTGTCTCAGCTTGTAGCCATGGCGAAGGCTTCATGCTTGAAGGCAGTTGTACTGGGGCATCACATATTATCGAGACTTAAACCTGCGAGTATGGGTTTACTCGAGAGTCGATTATCTCTGATGAAAGGCTCGTCGATCTGCGGGCGGGCAGCTGACGACGCAAAATCATGACGCAAAAAGGTTTTTTTTGGGGATTTTCTAAGTGTTATTGTCGTTGCTGTGGTTGCGGCTGTTGTTTTCTTTTTGTACTGTTCGTTGCTGTAGTCTTTGTTGTACAATTCCAATATTCCAATTTCGTTTTTTGTTGCAGACTTTTTCTCCCATTCCTCCACGGCGATTCGACGGGTAGGTGGCAAAATATTGCCAAAGGTCAAACGTAGACACTTGTTGCACACAATTTATGTAAACTTCTTGTTTAGCTATTAATTACAGCCGATTACATACAAGTAGTTTTATTAGATAGAGGTTGCCGGTTTTCCAGTTACTGCTGGATCGTGACTATTGCAAATAAACGCAAATGTATCTTTGTCGACAACATTTAAAATTCCTTGACAACGTAAAAATTGAGGTTATAATATCTTACGTTCGCGTGACAATAACAACGATTGCAGAAATAGTAGTCTGTAATGCATTTAGTAGATATCTAGCGCTTTTATTAGCGAATGCTAGGGCGTAATCAGCGCACTCTTTTAGACTAGTTGTTTTGGGCGTTATCTACCCACGTGTGCTGGGTCACTGAGAGTGTGCCCTCTAGAATACGAACGCGAACATATTAGAGTAGCATGGACTGCATCTTTATCTGCACCGTATTAGTGCATAGCATGCGCGAGTAACAATAAGGCGAAAAGATACCTTCAGTGAAAGTGTCCCGTGGGCTGGATAATCGTAAACGGAGAGCGATATCGTGAAAATTAGCTTCCTTGTTTCACATTTTGGTTTCACACGGTTGCTGTATATGTATTGCACATTTGTTTCGGTTAACGATGACGTTGGGGGCCAATGTAAAGCGATTTACATTGGCATGTGCACTAGGTTCGATGTCCAAAAAGTGATGTACTTTATCGGCACTATGGTCGAAAAACTGTCCCACTGTGATGTGATCCCAATAAATGATCTTAATAACAACAAGCCTCGTTAAATGACAAATATAATAAATAACAAAGCATTTTGTTAGATTAAAACAACAACAACAACAACAACGGGTGCTGTAATTTCATTGTGCCTAACGACGTCGTTAGGAATAGAGGATGCAACAGAAACGCAAGTCCTGTCAGTTGTCGAAAAGTGTCGAAATGCAAATATTAACGGTGTTTGTGTTTTTCACTTAACACATTGCAGATGGCGAAAATGTACTTGCTGGGACGGAGTCCAGCCGAAGTCCGTCCCCAACTTCGGGCTTTCAGCCGCCAAAAAGGCCCAGTCTTGCACCTCCACGAAGCCATATACCAGCTATTCGCATGCCACAAGTAAGACATTATGAACTGTATAGGTATAAGAATACTTTTGTTACAGTTATTATTAGCGTGAGGAGGTCGAGGAAAATCCATGGGACAACAAAGGGTACAGGATGGCGCGTAACCAAATGCGTCACGTGCAGCCAGCTGCCATTTTCAGTAGAAATAGCCCGATCGACTATAACTGCGCTCTTTCCGCAAGGAGCCGGTACGGCCGCAGTCGGTGATCTTTGAGGAGAATACAGATCTTGCCTTGGATCCAACTTCAACAACAAGAGATCAGAATCGTGGCGAAAACCATTGGGATGCGGTCTCCCCATAAGCAGTGCGCAGATTCTTACCGAAGTGCCCAAACTTATTCAAACGTATGATGGATCCTGAGCGTTGGAAAATGGCGCGAATGAATAAGCAGCACCCCGAATCCTCCAAAGAAGGCACCCTGTCCTGAGTTCGGTGATTCGCAAAGGTTAAAAGTGGATTGCTCGTGAGGTCATCATGCCAAGAAGCCCCTGGGATTATGTTAGTTTTAGGTAGCTATAGTTAGAGAGAAATCAACAGTGCTCCTTATTTAGACTAACCGATAAAACACGGCAGCCGTTAGATGAAGAATGGTTGCACACATTTGCACATATGATGCAGATGTAATATAGAACTTCCGTCGATGCACTATCTACTAAGCACACCAGCCCCCTGGCTAGACCATAACGGCATGATGAAGGAAATTAGTTTCACGCTTAGAACATCCAACTCCCCTGGGCCTCGCCTAACTTGTACGGTAGCGTCTCATTCCGTCCGTTCCTCATCGAACTTCATTCACTTCGCACATCAACTCCAAATGTCTGCGTGCGCTGCGAAATACATCACAGTAGCGACCACGATGATGATGATGATGATGATAATGGTGACGATGATGATGATGATGATAATGGTGACGATGATGGTGAAAATGATGGCTACGATTATGGTGATCATTCTAGATCAAAATTGAAACGTTAACATCGACCCTTCCTCACTGGGGCCGATATACGAAACTAGCAAGCTAGCTAATTGCCGTGGGCGTGTGGCGTCTCATTTGCAGTACAAGCCAACGCCATTGGCAGTACTCCAACGGCGGCAGCAACATACGCCGGCTGCGGTGGCGGCTGCAGTAGCGGTAGCCGATGCGGCGATCGCAGCCGAGAGCACACGCAATCTGATGCCGTTAGAGCCTGGCGGAACGACGTCGACGTTGCCCGAGATCGAACGCGGCAATTCCTCAGACGTTCCAGCAGTTGGATCAGCAGCAGCAGCCGCGGCAGCGACGGCGGCAGCAGCATCGATGCCGGTCGATGAAGATCAGGATGACCCCGACGATGTTACGGCAAGAGATAACAGCTTCGGCCCGGAAGACATCGACGACGAGGAGGAAGCCATCCTGAGAGAGATCTTCCACAAGGGTATGTATCTCGCAAATGGCGCGAGGCTGATCGATTTTGTCCCAGCTGGTGGTGATCGATTTTTCTTGGAATTCCGTCTGCTATTAACCGGTGAAAGGGTATCAATCAGTCAGTATCGATATCGGGGGTGCGGACCTTCCACACGACTGGAAGGTTATTGGTCTCTCTTGTTGTACGACTATATTCGTTCGCTTAAATACTCAATTTATTCGCCTTGATTCACTGCGGGCGAGAATGTAGTTAACTCTAGAAATAATTTACTTAACACAACGGCTGGTTGAGGCTACTGCTACTACCATTTTGTTGCACCAATAGGACTGGGAGGTAGTGGATGCCGTTTACTCTGCCCATGTTCTGTTTTTTTTTTAAATCTGTTCTGCAGGAATAAAAGAAGAAGAGTCACTGCCAAGCAAGGAATCAGCGGAAGCTCGAGTGAGCGCCGGAACGGACGCAAAACATCTTACAACGAACGCTGCTGGTGACCAAGACACGCAGATCAAGACTGAGCAATGGAAGGTCTCTGGCTTGGAATCAGACAACGATTTTAAGAAGGTGGGTTATTAGCGTACAATCAATCATATTAGTTTAGGAGGTAGCTAAGCGCTTTAATTCAAATTTATATATATATATATATATATATACATATACGCCCTAACACTAATTGCGTTACCAGAGTTGTCGTTGTTGAAGTAGGAGAATCGTCGCCTTTTTGTTATTCGATACAGTAGGCGGCTGTGCACGCAAGGAAATCTGAAAACTGCTCACGTATACATTGCCTGTTGACGTCCTGACGCTAGTCTATCATTGCCCCAGCCGACTTGATTGTCAACAGCGGATATTGTTTTTTTTTTCATGCAGAAAACACTTGACGACCAAACGAACAAATCAATCGCGAGGCCCCGCGATAAGGACCGGGAACGTGAAAAGGACCGAGAGCACACCAAAGACCGAAGTCGAGCATCCAGTCATAAGAAGTCAACATCGTCAACATCGAGCTCGACTACCACGACCTCATCCAGGCCGCAGTCAAAGAGCGAACGCAGTTCATCGAACAGTTCGTCTCGAAAGCATCACAGCAGTGAGCGCAGCGTCGAGAAGGCAAGCAGCAATGGACACCACAAGGACCGCAAGGAAGACCACCACAAGGATCGCAATCATCGACACAAAGAGAAACACTCGACGAGTAAGCATCGCGAGGGAAAACATGGCCATCACAAGGACAGCAAAACTGACGGCGACAAAAAGTGTAAACACGATAGCGCCAGCAGCAGCAGCAGTAGCAGCAAGAAAAAGTCACTGTCACCCGCAGTGTCGTCATCCAAAGAAAAGTCATCATCTTCACCATCGTCTAGCTTACCGACACAACAGAAGTCGAAGAGCGAAACGTTGAAAACGGTCGACGCAAACTCGTCGGCAAGCAAACGCAACGGCGACGATCGCAATCGGAACGGCAATCATAGTGAGAATAGGTGCGTTGGCCTGTACAGAGGATCATACGGAGGCGGGTACAATTCGACGCCATTTGCCTTACATACTCTGTTCTGCCTGTCTACTATTTCGTTATGTGGTTCATTTTTCACTTGTTCTCTACGAATCATAGTCCACACTAATTTGCGTGTGCCTTACTTGACTCAGAATCTGCAAACGTAAAATGAAAATTAGCCATTTTTATATATCCACCCGATCCTTAAAGTTTTCGATTGAACGTTTCGACGCTGAGCGAGTTGCTTCAACACGGTTATCGTAGGAGTGCCCTGGGAATAGCTGCTGTATTTTAGCCGCTCATACCATGAACCTATTTTGAGTATGACGTTTTTAGCGGTTGTCAATATTGCTACCTGACATAGGCCTATCGTAGCTGGGTGTAAAACTGAAGGTGATTTTGTTGGCTTTACTTCCACTTGTAGTAGTATGTCGAGCAGCTGGCCGAGTGGGCGGTAAAAGGCGATTGGTTTTACTCACACGCTTATTAGTTGCTGCGTCTCGCCTAAAGTGCAATTGTTGACATTTCGTGTGCTACCAGAAGCTTTGTCGACCTACCTAACACAGTCTTCTTCTTCTTCTTCTGTCCACGATTTGCTCGCACCCCCCCCCCCCCTCGTTGATGCATGCGGGGGTGGTATCAGCAGCACCGGTAGTAGCAGTTCATCGCGCCGCGAGAACAAACACAAGTCAAAGACGTCGAGCTCCGCCGTGGACATCCAAAATGGCAGTGATCATCAGAGCAGTACAGAGAGTAGTAAATCCGATGACAGTGGTCGCGGCGAGGATTCGTCACGAAAGCCGAGCAGTTCGGCAGGTCGCCGAACGGAGTCGACGAAACGTGCGTTGTGTTCCACCACCTATTCGCTATGGGGCATAAACTAACGAAGGGTGGGGACGGTCGAGCGCGATGCGGAATTCTTATTGTTGTACTCACGATACGTCACGTTCTTAACGATTCCCTCCTTATTTCCGTTTCTTGTGTCTTCCCCTCCCCCCCTCCCCCTCCCATCTCACACTGCCTTTCCCAGTGTATAACCATGAGCGTGAGGCACACCCCGTTTAGCATGGGAAAAGAGTGCACTATTATATGTAGCGCATATGTAGGCGCCAACGACCAACTAGGTGCTGCATTCATACGCGCACGTATTTCGCGCGTGCGTAGTTCCACTACACATTTCTCAGAAGTCTAACGTGTGTTTAGTGCTTCTTGGACTTGAGAACGTCGAAGTGCCACTAAGAAAACAAACGCTCAGTGAGCAGAATAACTCATATTCGAATTGCTCCCTATCGCTGATTAGGTTATTGTATAATAATACCGTTATCGTGCGCTGTTTAGAAGTCCTTGAGAAAATACTGTTTGTGATTTCATATTATGTAAAGTGCTTTTTCAAGCCGCCGATATGTCGAGTGCAGCTCTTTGCCTCGATGTTTGATTCAACTATTTTTATTTACTGAGTCCTTAATCAATGCAAAATGCAGTTCCGTTAGATTACGTTTGAACCTAAATTTTAAACTTATATATATATATATATATATATATATATATTTTTTTTTTTTTAATGTTCTTTAAATTTTCTCTCGGAGGATAGCCTTTGCATAGCACAGAAACTAAACTAAAATGTTTGTGTTTGCTTCGTACTTTTGGTTTTCGAGATGCAGAAGAACGCAAGAGGCCGGAGTCGCCCGAGGTGATAGACGTCGACGAAGTTTACATTGATGGTAAGCACAACTATGGGATCAATCTTAAACTTACTCGGAAGTGGGGAGACGACATATTTCGACATGCACATCTCCCACTGAGTAGCTACTAGTGAAAGTTAATCGTTGTGTCGTCAGTTGTGACAAAGTGTGACAAACATGACGGGAATTCCAATGCTCATTGGCTTTTCTGTCATGTGGGCCTAGTAGTAGAACTAGGCCATTAAGGGAGCGTGAAAGCAGCTGTCAACCATTTTATGGCGTTTTCTTGGCTGTTGTCACAAAACTCCGTGATATCAGCGTTGTCAAGTTTTGCGGTAGCGGAGTATCCCATTGGACATAAGAATGAAGGACTTAAGTACCAAGTGGAGTTTAAAGCGCATTGGAAATGATAGATCCGAGCGTTGAGAACTGCTTATGTGTACGTGTGCGTATCTTTGCCAATTCCCTTTGCGAATCCAACTCTTTGACAGGATAAGTGCAACTGCACAATACGATGCTTACTAGAATAATAGTCATTTTTTTCTGTGGACGTATGTCTGTACGTTCTGCTATTGTACGTAGACAAAGTGGTGCAAAAGCTGGAGTAACATTATTGAATTTATGACATGATATAATGCTTAATAATATTATACTTTTGTAAACACGTTCACTTGGGCACGATTATCAGCTAAGTCATTATAATAAAATATGTTGGTTAACTACGTAAAGAAATCTGTATTAAAATTTACTACTATTTTGGCCTGATAACATATACGAGCTTACATGCTAATAAAGGTATATTGCAACTGCAGCGCGGTCGTGTTTTGCGCGCGATCCGTCAATATGTGGTCAACCCGGTTATTAGGCGGCGTTTCTAAAGCAAAGTTGTACCGCGAAGAGTAGGGGCTTAGGGCTTTCTGGATAAATCCATAGTGCTCACTGTCCTGGAAACATTCAACAGCTAAACCGGAGTTTTCACGCCGCTTGACTGCCCTTATGACTTGCAGCTATACTGGCGCACATAGCAGCACTCGCAGCGTGGCTTATGTCATGCACAGAGAGTGGAATTCAGACATTTCAGTAAGTGTGGGTGTGCGTCTCGAGTAGGAACTACGCTTAGAATTACAATTTTGAAGTGTTTCAAAAACCGTACTTGGTTCGGGGGCGTATTATGTAATATCAATCGCCGAATACTATTGCTGATTTGGCTGAGCGGTAGCCAAACAAAGGTTCCAGATTCGAATACCAAGTCAATACACTGTTTTTAAGGGGCTAAATACTTATAACGTTTTTAGGCTATTCAATAGTTGTATTATAATAATCGCGGTTGGAGTGATTGGCTGGAATTAATTCACCTAACTAGAGATGGTAGCTAATTAGTAGTAAGATCATGGCTCGTTGGGGTGATATTTGCTTCATCTACCGAGCAGAGGCAGAATTTGAACCGGTACCGCTCCAATGTGCTTCGTGCACAAATTTGTTCCATACATCATGCGCGTAACAAACAGGCGCGGTATCACAACCGTGGAATTGTCTAGTTTGTCGACTCGCCTGCGGACAGAATCGCGAAGCTCAATACTAAGATGATACAACTTATTGGATAACTCAAGTGCTTCGCTTAATCTGCTTCAGTTCCAATATTGGCTGCCTCACCAAATGATGCCAATGGAGCCTGCACGTGAACACTTGAAAGCGTGCCTTGATTACCGGAAACGATGCCAAGCTGTTCCAGAGGAAGCTCCGTTCCCTCCTTCCCAAAAAGCTTGACATCAAAGTTATCAACTCATCAAGCCAATGAGCGAAGGACATATTAAAATAGGGCCATGGAGGACTTGGTTACCGAAAAGACTAGCGCAGTCTCCCCTCCAGGTGACTTTGAGGCGTTGCAACTATATGGTGCCAAAATGTTATCAGCCGTGCGTGGCTTTACTGAGTGGCTAAAGGCAAATTAGCCTGAATCAGTATTCACGGCGCTTTCAGCATCTGTGATAAAACAGTGCGGACGTGTTCATGAAGGTCTTTCTAAGGAAGATTCTAGTACTAGCCTAAAGTTTGCCAATTTTTGGTTATCATGTAGGTGCCCTGACTTGTTTTATATTACTGAACATCGCTGAACCCAGGGAGTCCCGTAGGAAAAATGCAGATGGAACAGCGTAAGTAGTAAAAGTCTCTGTGACAATCCCGGAGTATTGTCAAAAGGCCAACTCAGATCTACAGAGTCTTTCTAAGGCTAAACTGCTGAAGCACATGCCTTTGACAAAGATTCAATCGAATTTTGTCCGATTTAGTCAAAGGAAGAACAGCCCTGACAGACCAAGTAGGTAACTGCTAGAAGCGTCGCATCTTTTTCATGAAGTTGAAGAAACATTTCAAACAAGGATATTTCAATAAGAGGACAACAAGATCCAAGTATACGCCCCCCGGAAACCCAATCTTCAAGAATACTTCATAAAAATGATGCTGGACCTGGAAGATTTCAGAACTGTATACGTCTCACAGCGCCACAACTGGCAGACACCGAAGGCAACGAGTCACAGCAAAAGCAACAACGTTTAGTAATATTCTGGTACGAAGGATTTCGAAGTAAGAGGGCATCCGGATTCTGTAACCAATTACAAGGATTCGACAGAAACATTTTCCGTCCAACGTTTCGATGTACCCGTGTATTTTTTTTGTGTTACGTTTGCTCTTAACGAGTCATTCGCGGTCGTCCCGTAGGTGCCGTATTTGTTCTTAGAGGTTCACGGCTTGGGAGCATAAACCTGTTATATGCAGAGAATAATGCCATAGTCTTTTTGTCACCCGCACTTCTGTTGATGGCTAAGTACAGCAGTGCAAAGCTGGGAAGCAGTGACCGTACTGACCAATTACTGGAGAAAATTAGCATTGCTATGAGCTTCGTTGGCAATGGACCGGTAATACTGTGAGCTAAGGATCTCAATTGCCGACTGAAGCAAGACTCCCGAGTGAATGTACTAGCGTTTTGTTAGAGTCACTTAATGCATATTATTTGTGGGTGTGTACCCGTAGGAGCACCCCCACATATTATGCCGATGCCAGTTTACGGATTGGTTCTACGGGCAGAACGAGATGCTCAAAAATGAGCCCCGCCATACCGTATGGCTTCTAAGCTCAGCTTGAAATTACCGCTAGATGTGCGGTGCTTTCAAGCAATCTTCATTCATGCACATAAGGTACCTGTTGAGCCTTCTACTTCACGCGATCTTAAAGCCCCCCGAGAGATTCTTTGCTCAATATAGGCCTCGCACGTCTACAAAACAGCAAGGCATTAGGGCCAGACGTTGTGAGGAATGAACACTTTATGCAGGTCTCGTCCTGCCCATATGGCAGTATCTTTTCAACAGATGGCACTGCAAGCCCAGTGGTGCAAATGCTTTCTCAATGTAGTTCCAAAAGGAAAAGAAGACCCATCGGACTCTTCCGCGGGGCGTCTGATATTAAAAAGGAGATGTGTCTATATAAACTACATATGCAAGCATAGTCACGAGGCGCCTTACGGATTTCCTGACAGCACTGCTGTTTTTTCCGGATGCGCAGCATAGCTCCAGGAATGCGCGTTCCACTTTTTTTAGCCTCTGAAGTATTTCTTGGGCAGATTATAATCCCATTAAACCAGAAAAAACCTTCCTATATTCTCGGTTTTTATTGATTTTAAAAGTGCTTTTGGCATCGCACCCCGTCATTTTGTCTTGAAGAAGCAGGGGCAGGCTAGAGTTGGATCACGAACGCTCATTCTACTCAGCGCACTTCTGAGGGCTCACCAGATTATTCTCTATGACGGCGTGTGCGAACGTGATATGGTTGACCAAACGACTGGATATTCGAAAGGCAACAATCTCAGCACATTGTTATTTCTAGTGTTGCTCAGCGATCTCAGTCACAAGCTCAACACGAGCGGAACCATTTGTTGGGTTGTGATTTATCTGGTGTATTTCGTCCAAAAAACACGAATGAGCGTACTATTGGGCTTTACTATTTCATTAGCCAGCCATTGTTCCCGAAATTGTTTTTGGAATAATAACCACAATGTCAGTGTTCTTTCTTTCTCTTGAACGTTCAAACGTGAAAGAGTGACACCCAACAGTCATGATCCTGCTCTACGCAGATAACTTGGTAATATTCAGTAGAATTCGTACTGATTCGTATTATTCGTGCACTTCGCACACTTGGCGAATATTTCTGGCAGAATGGTCTCATAGCTAATGTGTTAATAATAAAGGCTGTAAAGTTCTGGGGCAACCAGCCCTCGCAGATAGAAGCTAGTGACATCCGTAGTTGCCTACGGTATCCAAGCGAAACATGCTCGCGAGGTCAGTCTTTATTATCAATGAACTCATAGGGTCCGCGCACTCCGCGCACAATTTTATTTATCGCCAGTTATGACTAACCAGGTCTGGAAGGAATCTCCCTGTTCATGACGGCATCTTGCCACTCGCTACAGTATTCACGAATTACATAATCTATAATTTCGGTCAGCTGTCTTTTTCATGAACCCAGAGAGGACTGCAAATGCCGTCGTTGTGGCGGTCCATGTCCCCTGTATCACCTCACCGACTGTACTGAATCCGTGTTGCTCTCTTAGCTCCAGCGAGAACACTCATGAACCGTTTTTACTATGCGTGTCATGTATGTTATTCTCAGACTTACATTCTAAACAGGGTGCACTATATATATATATATATATATATATATGTGCCGGCTAGATTGTCATATATCTGTTTATGTCTGTAATTCATGTCCAGATGTGGAGCTGAGTGACGAGGATCCCGAGCAGGAGTGCCTTCGGCTGTTTCAGGAGTGCGAAAATAACATGATGATGGCTAAAAATGATCCTGCGACAGATTTGCCCCCGCCACAGGCGTCGACGAGCGAACCATCGAAAGTCTTCGACGTAAGTGCCAAAAGCTCAATCAGTCAAGCGGAATCTTTTGTTGGGTTCTAATTTATTTGGTGTATTTCGCCCTAAAACAACCACGGATGAGCTGACTATTGGGGTTCTCTATTTCATTAGCCAGCCGTTGTTCCCGAAATTGTTTTTGGAATACTAACCACAATGTCAGTGACCTTTCTTTTTGAACGTTCAAACGTTTACATTGAAGAATGCATCTACAACTTACTTAGAAGTACCCCTCTGACCGTTGAAAGCAATCAGGGAGCACTTGAATTGAATTGAATATAAGTTAGAAGTACGTATCTGCCCTTTGAAAGCAATCAGGGAGCACTTGAATTGAATTGAATATAAATATACAGAACGCAATTGCACGTTCTATCGCGGTGCGTTGTTGTAGTAGTTGCTAAGAAGTAGAGCCCCCGATAGGTACTTTTACTTGATGTTGTTCCGTCAGCTGTGTATATAACGAGGCTTTGTATTTGGATGTATCTGCTCCTATGTGACAATAACACGTACACATCTACGTATGCAGATGGTTGGCACCACCCGGAAGCGGATTGCGCACGACCCTGGCGATCGGGTGGTCGCTCCGTCAGCTCCACTTATCAAGAAGCCCTTTCGACCGTCTCCAGCACAACAGCTCGCCATGCGCCATCAGGCGTTACAGAGAGCACGCCAACAGAGACCAAATCTTCCCGGAGAGGCTCCACCCCTGGCGACCCCTATTGTGCACCCGATTCCCAGTGACCAGCAACGCCGACAACGGATCAGTGGGTGTTCTCATTTACTGTTTACCAAAACGGCCAGAATGCGAACGAATAATGATAATCTTTTTTCCAAAATATTTTATATATATATATAAGTAGTTTTTCTAAATTAGAAATTAGAGATGATTCAACTTAAATAGAAAAATTATGGGTATTTGTTGTTAGTTTCTGTAGTTAGCATTTGCTTGAGGATATACTGGAATCAATAGGCCACATCGTAGGAAGTTGTTTCAACATATGAAGCAGGATGAAAAGGAGACGTGCTCGAGCACGTGCTACACTAGCGAATCAATACTAGTATGGTCACATAAACGGCCTATTCATTATCCCGTCACAGTTAGGTTCAGAATACCCTAATGTCTGATGCACACGTCGCGTTGTACTAGCAACAATTGAAAACAAATACCTATGCGTACAACGACAGCTCGATTGTTCGAATTTTTGAAACGTTTTTTTTCTATAGAAGGCTGCGCATTGCTGTCCTCGTATCTTATATGCTCATACTATGATTTTGTTATTATTTTTGTATTAGGACATTTCTGTCGTATCATTGTTAACCAGCAGATGTGTAACGATAATTCTAGGTACGGTGCCGACCGGTCTTGTACAAGCAGTATTGCAACGGAAGAGTATCGCACCTGGTTCCGTGTCGGCAACAGCTCGGCCATGCCCAAATTTGCCTAGCACTAGTGCCAGCACCAGCGCCAGCGCCGGTAGTAGCCATTCAAGTAAGGCTTTGGACAGACTTCTACCGCTGTCGCCTGGCCCGCCACCTATCAAACGGGTCGCCAACACCGTTCGTCTGCCCCACGCAACTAACCATGTTCAACAAAAGGTACGCTCCACCATCTGTAACACAAGCGAATGTAACTGCTGCTCCTACAGCAGCCTGAAAAGAAGGTACGCTAGGTAGGAGCTGTGTGACGTATCATGATTTGGGAAAGCAGTGGAAATCAGATTAATTTCCGAAAGTCTATTTCGGCGACGGTTACTTAAATAATGTTGTTTTTTGAAAGAAAAAAACGTTAAAGGTAACGCGGAGGGAGAGGGGTACTTACAAACTAAACATTTTATTGACCACAGCAAACACGGACGTCCACGAGCGTATAACAAAAGCTAAAACTACATTTTTCGGGCTGACCCTCAGTCAAGGTTTAACGTCCCGCGCACCTATGTGTCTCCTTTGGTTGCGAGGCGCAGACTAATGCACCACGCCAACAAGCTCGACGTATAACAAGAGCTACTGCAGTGTTTATTATTGGAGTTGTGCATTGGTGCTCGCTGAGGTGTTAGCTCCTGTAGGTTGTCGCCCCGTTAGAGAATCGGCAATTGGTAAGAGCACAGAATGAGCCGACTCGTGACTGTTTGCAGGCTGACCAAAAGCAGATGCAGTACATGAATTAACCGTTACCAGTTGCTTTCAACAAGCTGGGGTTCCGAAGAGTGTCTATTTTTTTGAGTTTGTAACATTAACTATTGAGCCAGCAATTGTCGTTGTTGTTGCCGTGGCTGTTGTTTTTGGAAAAAGGCGGAGATTGGTCGTCGCTTCTACGCTAGCGTTTTGCAAGGTGGTGTCTTGTGGCAAAGCGACTACCTCTGACGAAAGAGTACTAGCTGTAATTGAACCAATTTGCGATAAAAAGTTAGGCTGCCCTGTAGTTCGAGGCACTGAAACGAGATTTGTATTTGTTGGAAAGTTAGTCTGTGGTAGCTCTGTAGCGTCCGCTTTTTGCTCGCAAGCAATGCTTAGGGGATGTCTATTTAACATGACTTTGATTCGGTCAGAGATCGGCTCTCGTTGAGCTGGGGGCTCGAACTTTCCCTGTAACTCTTCTCGTTGAGCAGGGTTAATTGTCGTGCGGGTAACCTCCGGGAAGGAACACATAGTTGGCCGAGATTTTGTCGGTGTTGCTGTATTGGCCTTTCTAGCCAAACTAACCGCTGTAGTCGTTTCAGATTGACGCGTTACACTGGTGGCCCGTTTCCATGCCATAATTCGGCTTTGCGACTCCACTGGAATTTGCAACTCCTGTTGAACATGCGTCATTCTGGATAAAGCAGATACCGATTCAGTCGGAGGCGTTTGAATGTTACTCGGTGTTTCTAAAGAATATTCCCTAGGGCAGTTATACTGGATAATGGGGGTTACCACTCGGAGGAATATTGTCGGATGTCGACATTTGACAAGCATTTGCTTTTTTGCAAAAGGCTTCTGCTTGAAACGGGCCTCGTGCCTGATGTGAAGATGGTTGCTGAGTGAGAGTCAGATCGTGGTAGGGAAACGACACTTGAGGAAGAAGTTGGTTACGGTCCGACACGGGTAGAGGATTAGTGGTGTTTAAGTTGTCAATCGACCCTTGATTGGCAATTAATGAATTGTGAAAAATGCTCTGCTCCGTGGAAAAAGAGCTTCGGCTAAGGTGTGATGATGATGCTTGGTCTGAAGGGGGATGTTGGGATAAGACCGTAGACGTAGCAGTATTTTCGCCTGAACCGCAATAATTGTCATGATATTGGCTTGCGTCGGTTAAAGACCTTTGTTTGTCGGAACGGTCTGTTGGATGGTTTAAGCACTCAGTAACTAATCCTGAACGTACACCTTGAGATGTTAGTGCGTAGCTGGTTGCCGCGTTATGTTGGTCGGCATTAGCCGCTAGGTAGCTCGTCGTGTTTCTAGAGTTTTCGGTTGGTGCAACAGGATATCGGGTTAGGCAAGTGTGCTGACAACAGGATATTGGAATAGACGGCTGTGCTCTCCCAGTTATCGTCGTTGGCTCGCAAACAGCACGTGTATAACTCATCGGATAGGTTGCGGCCACACTGTTAGCGAGGTTTACTCGATGTTCACGAGGTTGAGGACCAGCTGGGTCGTTTTGCACGATGGTATTGCATTGATGATAGCGTTTGGTCAGATCTGCTGCTATTGTGGCTAGTCCCATCTCCTTGGCCTCGATTTGCCGGTTGCTCGTTGGACAGACTTGTTGTTGCTGCTGCGGGTCTTCCCTTCGGTCTTCTTCTTCTTCTTTTGTTTCTTTATGATCATCATCATCATCATCTTCCAACCGTTCAGTATAGACGATTGCTAATTCTTGTAGAGCGTCGTCAAGTTGTAGCTGGATCCTCTCGAATAATTCGATAACGTGTGTCCATTGTTGAAGTTCCTTGCTGCGTGCGGTCGCTTGTTCGGCCCAGGAGTCAATGCGTGACGCGAGCCCTCGTAACGCTGACTGGTTGGCATCGTATATTTGCTTCGATGCTTCTATTGAGTTCTGAACCTCGCTGAGGTGTAGGCGACAACTCTGCTCTATAGGCTCGCTCGGTGCGCGGAGATTCGGCATCGATCATCGCCTGGACTCTGCCGAAGCTCTCCTCTATCAACGTTTGCAATTCGCCATCCTTGGCTATTAGCCGCTCTCTTAGCTCTTTGATCGTGCCGTCCTTGACCAGAAGTTTAGCTTGCAAAAGTTCCATTTGCTGCCGAAGTTCTGCCGACTTGCGCAGCTCTGCTGATAACTGGCGTTGTAGGTCATTATGGCGTTTCTCGATTAGTTCCTGAATGTAGATATTCATAGAGAGAACACATGCATGCGCATCCGGGTAGTACGGCTAGTCTTTTTAGCTTTGGTCAATAGCTCTAGACTATAATTTAAGCGAGTAATTTGACTGGGTTGCTTGGTTTATATTACTGTTGATTTGCTGCGTTTTTGACTGTTTGTGCCTGTCAGTATGAACATAGTGTTTAGTAGGGATGTGAAGTTTAGTCAAGTGTGTTTTTTTTTCTAAACTATCATTATAACATTATTTCATTTATATATATATATATATATATATATATATATATATATAAAGATAAAATAAATGCTCTATAATATTATTTTAGGGCATTTGTTTTATCTTCATTTTATTTGAATTGAAGATAATGTATATTTTTTATAGTGGTAGAGGTATATTTCATCATCTCAGGTTACATTTAACAACGATGTTTTCCGACTATAAGTGTCAGCGTCTCTTTCTTAGGAGCATCGATATATAAAATATGTCGTACTTTCTACAGATGTGTTGTTAAGCTGATATATATTATCATTTTAATTCAGAATAAGCGATAGAACGTATTTATATTTCGTATACAAATCAACAGTAGAAGTAGCATTATTATACACGCACTCTTCGTGCAATTGATGTTTGACGTTTTCACTCTTGTGATTGGTAAACTGCAAACGTAGATTTATTATTAGTAATTAATTAATATTAATTCCATTAACAATTAATAAAATGTTCGACGCGGAATTGATTGTTTAATTCGGCTGTGCGACTACCTGACTACATTTTTGACAGTATACTAGGCAGATATAATAGTTGTGCACGCTGTACCGTCAAGTCATATAGTTTTGATTGCGTACCAACCATGTCATCGATTCGCCGCTGAAGTTTTGCGCTACAGCGGAGGCCGTCTTGTACGCGGTGTCTCAGTCGAAGGTTCTCGTTGCATTTTTCTTCTAACTGTTGCTCCAGGAAGCAGTTATGCTTCATGAGAAACTGGCATTGCTCCTCGGCTCGACGATTTAGATCGCTGAGGTTGTGGCTCTCGGGTTCGGACGCTGCGTCGTTCGCCATTTTATATAAACCGTCCAGGGTATTAGACGATTTCTAAAACAGCACAGACAGGCAAATTAGAGAACGTGTGGTCGATATATATATATATATATATATATATATATATAACGAGAAAGAGAGAGAAAACGTAACCAACACGAAGAAGATCACCGTCCGATCCGATCCTTGTAATTTAAGCCACTAGCGGGCTCATGACTCACCGGTCGGGTCGAGTGTCGGAAAACAGTTTTGCGCTCACATACAGTGCACACTCACTTTTACAGATAGCTATCGTCGCCAGATTATGCAGCGGTCCTCCATTTGGCGGTATATATACACTACGCCGGTTGATGCTTGTTCAAGATTATTGGTAGATCTAGTTACTGAATTCACACTTAGTATTTACGCCCACGAAATACTTTCTATTTTGCATATAGTATAAAGTCTTGATTCTATGGCCAGACATTTTTTTAGAATTAGGCTTACTACCGCGACGCGGCCACACGTAGTGTATACTTTTAAAATCTTCAAAAAAACTATGTTTATATACATCGGTGTCACCGATCCACCCTTTGGCTGGAGCACTTAGCTGAGTGGCGCATGATCAAACACGACGAGGATGGTACTATTTGCTTGCTTGCCTTTTTTTTATATCAGGTATATAAACGCAGTGTCATATTCATTCCGAACGGCAATTTATTGTATGCGATAAGGATATAAATATATACGAATACTTCTGCATCGATTGGACACTTACCACCTTTTTAGATGGCTGGAAAGTCGACATCGGGTGGAAGTGGACAGTAGGTAGATGTTATATCGGAAGGAAAAAGTCAACCGATGCGGTGCATCCGCGCGTCAGTTCGAGTACATTACTTTTACTACTACTACTACTACTCCTACTTCTTGTTGTAGTAGTAGTAGTTGCGTTGTTTCTGCTTAAGCCTCTCTATCATTCTCGAACCCTTGAGTCACGTCCTAGGGCGTCAAAGTAGAACTGTGGTGGTATTCCAGCGACGTCCTTTCCGTATTAATCTCCAAAGATGGGCGGTTTGCTCGAGTGTGTGTGCCGTAACATATGCGTGACTCACAAAAACCAGCACAAGACGCCACTACCTAGCAGGGCATGTAGATTCTTCTCTCTCTCTCTCTCTCCCTTCTCTCTCTTCTTGTGTCCATGCAAAGAGATTCGGGTCCTTCAAGGGCTCAGATATTTCAAAAATGGTCTTGCCTGCAATGCTCGGATCATTTTACAAAATGATCTTTTGAGAGATTACTATCCTTTATGCTATTGCAACGACAACGGACATAAAGAGTCCATTTGTGGATTTCAGTCAGATAAAACTTATTTTCACCATGTACGCCGCTCTTTGTAAGAATATCAGTTATTGTTTATCTATACGTTCGGGGGCTATGTGGACAACATGCTCAATTTACCACAACACTTAAAGAAGTTTACATCGTGATATATATATATATATATATACATTTTGGGGCGGTGATAGCTAGCAGCATTTGACAATACGCGTAAAATTTTGCAAATCTCTTTTTATACAGGATGGCGCATCTCACCGCGCTATGCTTAGTACCTTGTTTACTCACGCTTAGACGCTCCTTGTTAGGTGTTGACCGGTATTAGGCTCTGTGCAGTTGAGAATGTGGTGTCGTTCAATGTCACCGTTTCACAATGCTTGCATATTCATTCGTCAATATATAACATTCATCTTTTAGCCATAAACGATGACAAAAGCATGGTATGCTTCTCGCCAGAGTATCGAGCGATTCCTCTGCAATTCGTTCTTCCAACGATCTCACCAAAAAGCAAGACTGGCCGTATAATTCGCCGCCATAAAGTTCACATTGCATTTATCTCATTTAATTTATCATAAGCGTTTGGTACAGCGCAGTTAAACACATATCTCTTTTCTACCAAGCCTCCTGTCAATGTAATTTTCTCTGCATCTGTGGTTTACATTCTTGAGAATAATATTGCGCTCTAATTTTTTTCTAATTACAAAAGCTGACAATTTAAGCAGTCATGCTCCATGAAGATGTTTTTGTTGTTGAAACAAGTCGTTCACGAAACGCTTATTAGCCATAGACGTTTGAAGTTTATTTTGTTGCGATGTGGTATGCGCACTGGGCATTGCGTGCTAACCCAAGTACGTTGGTATCGTCGTATACAGCCTTGACGATGAGACTTTCAGTAGGATTGCTTGCCACGCTTGTCAGTGAGATAAGCCTTTTGTTTGGCCTAATTTGGCCTATTCTTGTGAATTGGCCAAACCAAGACCAATGAGAGGGAATGCATATGGATATTCCCAGATTCTTAAGTGCAATTGGTATCAGGCCCGGAGTTTCGCCGGTTTCGACCTTCATTCTATTGAGATGTCGGAAAAGGCGTTGTACGCATGTCGTTTTCAGGCATTTTTGGCGGTTTCGCTCCACTAGACTCTTGGATCGGGTAGACATTTTCCTGGCCTTATATATTGGGGCTAAAAAACCTTGACTCGAAATTGATTGAATTGCTTTTTGTTTTGAGGCATTTATTAAACAGGTGCGTGAGATGTGGCGCAAGTATAGTTGGAGCAAATTTTAAATGCGGACTAGCATATTTACCATTTATTCTTCTCTTAACTTTCTGAGCTACGTCGTCTACTCAGAGATCCGGCCATATGTGTGCGTCTAACTACGATCTCATCACCTCGGCGCACGCTTTAATCGAATTCTTTGTGAAATCTATTGCAGTACTTTTGGTTGAGGCCAGCTAATTGTGTAGGTTTTACGATTACCTTGGTTCCTTCTATTTGTGCCGCGTACTCGTCATGCATATCATCGGCACTTTGCGAGAGGGCCTCGTCAGCTAACAAGTCACGCTTTAAACATAGACCTTTGTGGTACAGTTTCGCACGTTGTTTACCCTACCAATGTGTGTGTCAGGTGTTTATTTGTGCTAGTTGCTAAGTGCGCGTTCTGAGCTCGATTTGCCACGATAACGCCACGTGCCGTTCCACATTTGCGTCTCTCTCGGAGAAGCTTCCCGACGTCCCGCCGCGGATCCGCTTCGTTCCTGAATGTTAAGACATTGTGGCGTTGTGCTCGCATCTTGCATATACGACAGGTGAACGATTTGTCGGCTGTCTCGCAATTGGTGCTGTTGCTGCTATTGTCGTTGATCAAACTGTCATTGTTGACGTTGCTTCTGTGGATGTCGTTCGACGATCTCCTGGACAATGGTCTGCGACGTGGCTACAACGATTGAGATTGTGTTATTAGAACTAAAAAATGACTTTTTTTAAGAGTTGTTTTTAATTCTAGACTTTGTCTCGTCATTGGGCAACGTGATTGAGGTCGCCGCAAGGCACTAGCTTCACCGTACTGAAGGCTAAGCACGTTGAAATATCTAGGGTTTCCCCATCACTTCTTGTGGCAGCATAGCCCTTGACTCTCAACGGCATGGTCTATCATCTACTCTCATTGAGCACCGCTGAAAGTAAATTCAATCAACAACAAAATGGATCGCCGTGATTAGTGCACTAGCCTTCCTGGGCCATGCCGCCGCAAGTCCATTTGAGCAAACTTAGGATATTAATACAAACGTTTTGACGCTGGTGGACCTATCAGCTTGCAAGTATTTAACCAAATAATGAGTAGCTTGCGCTTCAGCCTAAATGTTTTACTTATATTATCTGGGCAAAACGCTGGGAAGGGATATATGATGGAATATATGATTTCTCTCTCTCTCTCTCTATATATATATATATATATATATTTTTTTTTTTTAGGTTTTAGATTTTTCCGTAAGGCTATTGCCCGTGTATGGTTTTTTTCATGGCATGGCTAATTTTAATCCACTCCGGCATTTACCTTGTCTAAATTGGAAACCATGCAAACCAATTTAAGAGTGGCCGGTCTGGGTCTCGAACCCAGTCCTCCCGAATGCAAGGCAGAGGCTTTGCCACTAAGCCATCTTGCTCGGTTCTATATATATATATATATATATACTTTTTGAAAATAAAGTTAATTTTGTCCGGTGAAACCCTATTTTTTCATGCCGATAACGTTAGAAGTGTCATTGTGTGGTGTTGCTTGTTGATTGTCATGCAAACTGTGAAGGGCGTGTCGCGCGTCGCACACACAGTGAAGGAGATACGGCCAAGTGGCGATCCCGTGGCACCTCCGCGACCTCGAATAGCCTACGATCCCCATTCACGAATTCCCATCAACGTCCGACAAAAGTGAGTGAGGTGTTTGTTCGGCGAATATCTATATGTGACACAATAATAACAACCATCTGCTAACCAGCGGTTGCGGGAACGCAACCACTACCAAGTATGGGCCAACATCATTACTGTCAACAGCATTTGTTACTACTTTTTCTATTGCAACTGTTACAACCTCTCCATACATGTTAGTCTATAGTACATATTTATATGTACGTACAGCTACATGCATGCTTTCTGCTCTGCTTTTAGCATGAAGTTCTATCAGAAAAGGCAGGAGTGGTTTGAACTTAGACGCATATTGAATACATACACTGATGAATGACTATTGGCAACTGTGCTTGTAGTGCATATTATAGGCTGTTGAGGCCCATGCCAGGCGGGATAGCGCGGCATGATCCCCCGCCTGTAACGCGGCTGTTCGGGATCTCGTTAATTAACTTGTTCATTCTCTATTCTTTCCTTTCTCCCTCATCCGTCCGTGTCCTCTGTTGGTTCCTGCCAAAGCTACCTTGGCATTCTCATTGAGCAGAACAATCTTATCTGCACGACGTATGAGGAGAGCTACGAAAAGTCACTTAACGAGGAGCGGGATTTGTGTAGCCGGTCGAGTAACCAGCAGGTTTACATCAGCTTGGTTGCGAATTTACTGATACGTCTTAGGAAGGCAAGTAGTGAGTCGGGAAGAACAGCAAATAGCAGCAGCAGCAACAACAACAACAACAACACCACCAACAACAGTCCCGGTGCACCAGGGACTTTGTTACACGCCGTGATCCTGGATGGTCCCAAGGCGATTAGGACGTCGTACTCCATTGAAAGGCGTCGCTTTCGAAGCAACGTTTCGGTCGAAAACATCACAGGTATCGAGTTCTTTCACCAATCTACACACACGCGCGCGCAGAGTTCTAGAGCACTAGCATGGTGGCAACGTAAACTGTTATGCAGCTTGTCATAAATTGTCGCCAACAGCGAATAGTGGTTGAATGTCATTATTATAGAGAAGGCGTCCAACTATACAGCAGGCGTGACCGTAGCTTGGCTTCCTCCCCACATGCTCTCACTGTGTATATTGGTTCTGAAAATTAGCTCCGTTTATGTGTGCTTAGAAAAGTAACAATTGTGTATGTACCGTGAAAAGTGACAAGTTATGTGTATATTGACATAGCAATGTCTATGGAACGTATTAAGGAATAGCCATGTGTAGCCATATGTGTACATGAATTAATCAAACACGATTTGTTCTACTTATCTGCCTGTTTCAATTTGTTCTTACCAATTTCTTCGTTGTGGCTTATAGTGTCTAGCAAGTTTATTCTTTTTTTTTTCTATAAAAGTCCTTCGAGTTTTGGTAACAGTAAACATTACTCGTTTGCACATGCGTTGCAATTGATCTGACAGAGGAACAGCTGTACCACCATCTACGCGACCGGTATCTGATGAAGCCGTCTGAGCTTGACCAAATGGGCTATCCCCGGCCGTGCGAGGGCAAGTCAGTAGGTCGCGTTGAATTTCGCAGCGAGACAGCGCTGGCGTCGGGTCCGGACCCTCGATTGGGCAATGAACGAACGTGTTCTCGTTGTCGGAAGACCTACCTTGTGGATCGCGATGGCATGTACATTCGGAAGGAGCATTGTGTCTACCACTGGGGCAAAAATTGGGCGCGAAAAGGTACTGTACTTCTGTACGCATTGATTTACACACGATCAAGTAGTACAGCTAACTTAGCATTGGCTTAACCACATTGAACTCGCTCAGGACATAACTGCGCGATTCGGGTTAAGGATGCACGGAATCTGGCGGGTTTACGAGCAATTGGCGGTAGTACAATGAGGCTAAATATTACTAATACTGATTTTATTGATTATATTTTTCTTTGCAATAGCTTATAGAAATTGTCCGATGTGCATGTAAAAGATTAGCCACTGTTAGGGTGGATGATCAAATTGAAGTCTCCGATTAAAAAGTTGATTTGCATTTAAACAGAAATAGCAAATTAGCGAGTGGCGTTATGGTTGTAGAAAGGCATTTCAATCGATTAAAGTATTTACTGTTTTATAAGAAAAGCATATACTGACTAAGCAGTGGTGCTTTACGGTGGTTAGATTCGTAAGCAATCGTAGTTTTTATCATGCTTCATCGTCAACGAGTCGATTGATGTCGTAACATCAAGCAATCAAAAGGCGAACGAGGCAAGACACGTAAAGTACTATTAAACGCTATTGGAAGGCAGTTAACGTATAGATTAAGCAGTGCGGAACGTAAGCGAACGTTTGACTTCCCACTAGCGAGCTGGCATTATTGCTTCAAGGCTATTTATTGCTCAAATCATACGTGCAGAAATCGCCTAATATCATGTGCCTAGCGTTTCGTTCGGCAGAAACTAGGGTATATTTGGTGAACCTAATTAACCAGCAATAAACGAGTTAGAGAAACTTTTCTTTCTTACCTTGTTTTCACCTCAGTGAAGCGAGGAAATACCCGAGAGTCGCAGTATACGTGTTGTGACGCCGAGAGCGGTTCGGATGGGTGCTGTGTGGCCAACGGTCACGTCTTCGAGAACCCACCGCTCAAAGAAGACGATCATTACGTAACAACGCTGCCAGCAGAGCCATCGGCAGCTGACATCTACAAGAGGGCAAGTTGTCATCCGCTAGCTGATTTGTTTTTCATTTTAGAAATGAAAATAAACTACTTTTTAGTAAAAAGTGGAAATTGCTACCCAACAGGTGTCACATCAATAACGGGAGATTTTAATTCCATATACGAATAATTCAACTTAATACAGACTTTTATTTATAGACTAAACGGAATTATGCACGAAACAACATATCTGGCTAATGCCTCCTTTGCCCGGCACGCCTGCGTTCTTTTAACGGAATTTTCAATTAAGGTTGGACATAATTGTGACTGTTTTACAGAGTCCAATAACCCTTTTCGAGGCTTGGTTGGTCGCAGGTTTGTTGACATCATGTTTGGCTTCAAAAGCCAGGGAAAGAAGTCCGAAACCAAACTCTGGTTACTTAAACGGGATCTTAAACAAACAGATAATATTTCGTGCATAAGCTTCTTTCATCTCATTTGGATCAAGTGGTACCTCTTGTTGGAAACACATTTCTTTGAAATCCGTTTCATCTTATTAAAGGATAGAAAACGGGGCTATCATGCTCCATGTGCTTTAGGAATCATTGTTTTCTTCCGAATGAGTGTTCCCGAACACGCGGCCACATTTTGACGAACAGTCGTGACTTTATCTGTCGAATAATCTGGGCGAATATGTGTTGGTGGTTTGACATCAATAATCGACTCAGTCTCCTCGATTTTTTTTATTATTCTCTTCACAGTTGATGCACTTGGCCTATGTTTCAACCAATCATTTGACGCAATTTTCAAGTTGTGCCAAATGTTTGCCATTTTTGTGTAACGATAGAATGACGATAGCGTTGTTGTACGATCTATTTTCAATAACAGCGAACACTCCACATCGAGCTGTCACTTGACTGTTAAAGCACAATAGCACAAATTGCGCCAAATTAAAACAAAATTCCGCTCTCGTTAGTAAACCCTGTTTTGCGTTATGTGAGATATATACTTAAATTATTTTTGCAACCGCATTGCTTCTACAATCATTTATGCATGACACGTTAAGTGTATAGCTATGATAACCGCAGTTTTTTAGAAACACCTAGCAAATCGGGTGCTCGTTACGCTCTATGTGTAATCGGTGTATGGTAAGAGTATTAGAGTACGAAAACGAAAGTACGTCTGTCGCCTTTTTTTCGAAGAGATGAAGGTACTCAAAGGCATGTCGAGTTGAGTAAGAAAGCTATACGGATTTAAAGAAATAACACTCTCGTTATATTTTCCTCTTTACTGGCAGGTTTACGCCATCGACTGTGAGATGATATACACCACTCGCGGAACAGAGCTTGCCCGCGTGTCCATGGTTGACATGAAGCTACAAACTGTCTACGAGACCAAAGTCAAACCACAAAATCCTGTGCTAGATTACAATACGCGGTTCAGTGGCCTCAAAATGGAAGACTTGGAAACGGTCACGACGGAACTGCATGAGGTTTGTGTGTATTTATATTCATTGGTACAGTGTCGCGTCTGCTACTGGCCAATGATGAATGATCACTGATAAATTGCCATTCTTCCAGTGGCCAATGAAGATTCCAATATCCTCGAAACTATCGAGGATATTGGAATATTTTTGTCTCAAATAATTTTAAATCAACGGATCAAACGAGAAGCACGATCAAAACTAAATAAATTGGGTGCGATCAAACTAACTATCCCGTGAGAAATTAAGCAACTTGCGACAAGTCGCTATAGATGCATGCGAACTGGCATTGTCACGCTGGACTAAACCGCAGTTACTATTGGCCTGTTTGGGCACTTGGAGATCGGCTGAGAAACACTCTAGACACTGGCGGTACTATTCACTGTTAACAGTTGTCTTGCTCTGCAGAAGCTCGTCGTGCGTTAATCCCCCCCCCAGACCTCAAACGAACCAGGCCCCAGTGTCTCAAAGTACTCTCGAACATATGCAAATTATGTTGCTTCAAACGACCTAATTGTTCCATCAGAAAAAGGGTGCTTTTAGTCTTTTTTTACGATATAGTGGGGATTGCCGTAAGCCGTTCATTATGACTAAATATTTCCATGTCCTTCTACAGGTGCAGGCGGCCATACTGGCTCGCGTCTCCACGGACACTATCTTGATTGGACATAGCCTTGAGTCCGATCTGAAGGCTCTTAAAATTGTGCATTCGACTGTTGTTGATACATCACTTGTCTTCCCTCACAAATTGGGCTTACCTTACAAACGAGCGCTTAAGAATCTTCTTAAGGATCACTGCCAAAAGATCATACAAGATGGAGGTATGTACATAATTAGTTTTAATATATAACTTTTTTTGCTAACACTTTGTAGTGAACAATTGTCTCTGCGTTAACGTGTAGTTACGGGTTCTGATGGAGAATTATCCTCATGGAAAGATGGAGGTATTGCATACGCGCTATAATGTATTATATTAATACATGTCTGATATATCTGTATTAATATAGTTGTTTCATATATAACAATATAATCTACCATAGCGTTGTTCGGTTTGTTCCCATGACAACATAAGATGAAAAATAATTCAATTTAATGCAATGTAAATTGCAGTAAATTTCAATTTACTGCGGTAACAAGTCTGTCAGTCAGTTACGGCCAGCTATGTTTCTAAGTATTAGCCTATTATAGCTTGCTTAGTGGGAAATCTTCTGGGGTATCGCTTACGGTAGTTGAAACAGTTTGTCAACGTGTGCATTCGAGTAGTTTAGCACGATCGACCTAATCCACCCCAGGGACTCATGAAATGTTTAGTGAATTATATTGTGAAAATCATAAACCTTGGCTGTCTTCAATCGCATTTTCGAACATGTGTGAATGCGAGCCGTTGTGGGCACGAAAATGCGCCTATCGGTTCGCTATCGTTTTGCGCTGACATAAGGCAGTCGTGTCCTACACACTTAAATCTCAATAGATTAAAAAAATCTTTCAATAGTATCATACGCTTCAGCTTTGTGGCTCGTGGTAAAGTGCAGTTGTCGTAACTAGAATTGCTTCATGTGCAATAGTGCATATCACTTTATAACTGCCGACTGTTTTCAGCTGGCAAAGTTAATATATAGAAGGTGTGGCTTCATCGAGCAATGTGAAGAAGGACTGCATATCAATAACCTATATCAATAGCCTAGCCAGTGGTGGGTACGAGGCTACGTGGGGCTCTTGCCCGAATGGACTGACTCGCGTTGAGCTCCTAAAGCGTAGGAAGTCACGGTAAACTCCTTATGAAAGTTCCGAGACAGACTTGAAAGTGGGAACTCACAGGCATACGGTTCGTACAATGTGCGATCCCACTTGATGTATTGAGTGCTCCTGTTCAGCAGATATTTTCTAGAACGTCTTCGGTGCATAAAAGCATCTGAAAAATTATTTTATGTATGTGATTCCCAGGCTACTCAAGTTCGCTAGATTTTGACCCGGCGTTTTAGAGAATCCGGCAATACAATTAGTAGGCCGCCACCTAGGAAAGTTACATGTCCCGAGTATGGCTTTAACCTAGATGAAAACGATGAAATTCTGAAACGAACGAAGACTGAGGCCGTCGACACTTCTAATATCTAAGGATTGTGTTCTTAAGCTCGAAAAGCTTATTTTAACATTTATAAGAAATTACCTGCAAGTGCGATATTTATGAAATCTCAAATCAATTGCTAAGTTCAAGATCGCATTGATAGTCTCATCTTGTACTAAGGTAATTTGGCTGAACTTAACCAGTTCAGATCTGGCAACATGTGACCAAGTAAACGTCAAGCGTTTTAGTGACCCTAGCGCAACTTAGCAAAAGACAGCTAGTCCTCTTTGTAGAGAGGATTTTGAAGGTACCCTGTACTCGAATCGAATCCACAAAAGATTTTATGAGTGAGGTCGGAGGTATGGCAGGCTTTGACTATGTCTATCTTTTGTCAGTGATGATATCTAGAGTACTCCCGCTAAGCAGGCTAGAACAGGTCAACTCATTTCAATAAATACAATTGACTAAAAAATTATTGATTAAAAAGGCGCCCTATATAAATTATACACTTGAATTGTAAAAATAGTCATTCCTAATTGTTAGGTGCGCGATCCTAGAAGCGTTTTTCTGTCATGGACACTCTAAAATGCTTATGACTTCTATTTCAGTGGATGGGCACGACAGCGCTGAGGATGCGAAGGCGTGCATGGAGCTGATGCTGTACAAGGTTAAGCAAGATCTCAGATCAGAATAAGGAGACATAAATGTGTATGACGCCAGCCGACAAAATGCTAATAATAATAATAATAAATTCACCGCCCTATGTTATTAGGCCATAATAGTTGGCGGACCGGTGGGCGCACTTTCGTACCAAACGCGACACGTACATATACTTACATACACACGGTTACACACATCTTCGATGGGACCATATGAAGGCAGCCAATAACGAGCATGCGGACGTTGATATGACAACAGTTAGTGCGAACACTGTCCTGTATGCGAAGGAGTCTTAACCTAACTTGCTGAAGGTACCTATCTTCGACTTCGCCATTTTGTAGGCGATTGTGCATTGTGACCACGAACTGGACAGTGACGATACTGTCTCGTTTATTAAACGAGATCTGGGAGACGCTCAGACTCGGCGACACAGATAAGTAGCCTTTTATTGTCACCGAATGGCAATTTGTGGGAGGCATGGTCTCATCATTCACTAGTTCCGCGTCCTGACACATTTCGGTCCTTTCATCTGTAAGTGCAGCAAGTTTTGACTATTAACGGATAGGCATGATGGCTTTTGTGCAGAGCGCACGGGTGCACATATAGGAAAGACTCACGTCTTGCAAATGGCGCATTGTAAAGATTGTCGAGCTTTGTGTTTTTATGTATAACGGCTCGACTCGGTTCATATGTATTATTGCTTTGTTGTTGTTGTTGTTGTTGACGAAACCAAGTTCTGCTGCCTAAATAGCAGATTGCAAAACGCCTTGCCGACTTCTGGCCATCGTGTCTTATACGTCACAGGTAGTCGAGGCTAGCGATTAGCTGGTGGAAATAATAAACGGTTGGGCGATTGCGCCTAACTTATTGTCTTTTTTAATGACTTAACTGTTCTATCAACTCAGCCATGTTGGTCACAAGCACAGTATACCTCTACTGGCCTTAAGCGCCTTCACATCGTTTGAGCCGCCTTACCATGCGCAGTATGTGAAATTGCGTACAGTGTCAGGATTAGCAGGAATCGCGCAGAAGTATATTTGCGTTAAAAAGCGTGAAATGTTTGGCCGACCATGTATCTGCAGTCTCTTCTGTTCTTCGGCAATGCCCTATTATATGCATATATAGAACAACAACAATAATATTATGTCAACTATGGGGTGAGGTCTGACTACCTAACTTGTCAATGCCCTAAACCAAATGCCTTCAAGCGAACAAGTTTTCTTCTATGTATTCGGCAATCTTAGAGGTTCACTGGCCATTTATTGGCGCCTGAGGTCTGATCTCAATTTAGATTGAACTCGACGGGCAAATTCGTTTGCCGTTTGCCTGCGTAGGAATGCTCGTTTCAACATAAGTTTGACAACCTACTGGCAGCCGGTAGTAGGACATTTGGCGGTGCACTGACTGTGGGTAGTTTGGCTCGGACATATATTTAATTTAGCGCCTAAGTGGCTCGTGTACAATAACAATGTCACTATACGTCCGCCCAATCTGTAAAACCAAGCTTTCGAATGCAGCATGTTGGCTGTCCGCCTCTGATTTCTCGGCGTAGGTATACTCGTGTTCGGTTCGCCGAGCATTTCGTTCAGCTAAACAGGGCTTGATACATCCCATACTCGCAACATACCGGACAAAACGCCCGCTTTTGGATGAACAAATGACAACAAAATGAACAAAATGACCTTTTCAGTCATAACACACATTTCAATACCAGATTCAAAGTGTTTCGGTAATAGACTTAAAATAACTTTTTTTTCACCTGAAGCAATGCAACCCTGCAGGATTCTGCTGCTTAAAAACACAGTAGGCGATTAACGTTCTGGCTGACAATTTTCTTAGGAGACGTCGCGCTTGTTTGCTAACACTATTATGGAGTGTTCATCGTCATCTGTGCTGTATGTAGCTAGTGAGACTCTAAGTTATATAAGAGGCTATAGAAGCCATATAAGAGGCTATAGAAGCCATTCCGACAACGGCAATGATACGAATTACAATGGTACCACTTACGCTCAACTTTAGTTGAGCGTAACCATCTTAGAGCGCCCTTTCTAAAGGTTCGAAGTGACAAACATCACGTCGCTTTATAATAATTATTTGCTTGTTCGGCTTCTTTTGCATGGTGTTCCGCTTGTTACCACAGTGACAAGTAGCGTATACTCTGTCTTCATTAGAAGCTGCAGCAAAACGCATCTATTAACTACACAAGCCCACACACGTTACTAAGCTCTCACACGCACACTAAAATGGGACGTATACGAAACGCTTATGTGCTGACATGGTGCCTCTGACCTTCCGCAAAGGACGCCTATGGAAGGCACAGTGGCTCTAGACGCCCTTCAAGTCGAATCGAATCATTGTGTTCTTGAGGTCCCTTCATCTCCATTGGGGATATTTGGCGATCATGTCTATAACGGTTACGGACTTACTTACGTAAGAGAGGAAACTCGAACACTGGCTACAGTTTTGCTGAACCAACAAGTCGGCTACAGATTCTTCGAGTAGGGCACAGACCAGAATCAGTGCTGTGGAACGGCTCATCCCAGACCCGCCCAATGACCTCCTGTCTGCACTTAGTAGGGGCGTCCTGAGGAGTAAAAAAATAGCAGAAAGCCGGTACTTGCCGATGCAAAAACATGTCGGGCTTGTTGATTAATTAGGGCAATTATATCAATATGAGACGTTGTGGATGAGACAATCGATCAGTCGGAGTGAATGCGATGTAAATATGTGAGGTCGACGAAGAACTCGGCTAGTGGTAGCCGCTGGAGGACAAACAAAGCGAATTGTGCCTATATGTATGCTACGGTAATAATGAATATAAGTCGCACACGGTGTTCCATATGCCTTTCAGCATATTTGGTGAATGGAAGCGCAGCTTTGCGACCGCAATAAACTATATAGCTGAATAAACGTTTCCGTTACCTTTACGATTTAGTAAACGTGCTTTGTCTATTTTTTAATCCCGACTGATATTGAAATAGGTATGACATCATCGAACTTGTGGAACGAACTCAAATCGTTGATAATAAAACATCACAATGTGTGCAGCATCCATCCTCACTTTTCGTATTTGGGTGCCACTTCCATATATTTGACAAGGTGCAGTACAATCCTGAATAAAAATAAGACAACCTATAATGTATGTCTGCTGCAAAAACTTCGTCGTAACTGGGTCTAAATAAACGCACACGTGTTTGGTATCTATTTGTTACATCAGGTATTTATTATGATTTGAAAACCATGTATCTGTAGCATATACGTAGCACATTCCTGCACATATAGCAGTCTTCATGCGTCATATATTATTGCGTCATATAGCATATAACGCAATATACGAGGTCGCATGGAAACGTTCAAGTCTTCATTTATAAAAAAAATGGATTTATTTAATCTTCCAAGAAGTTTTTTAATCCATTCTCCAACCAGCTGCAATAAATGTGTACCACCATCTTCACACTAAGAAACATTTTTTAAACGCGTCTGTTGGAATCGAGTTAAAATGCTCCTGCGATGTTTTGTTATCTCTTTTATAGCCTCGAAACGTTGTTCTTTCAATTAGTTTTTATCCGTGGGAATAGAAAGGAGGCGCACGGAGCCAGGTCCGGCGAGTAACTTCGCTGCCAGTCTTTTGACGGATTAAGACTCTCCCAGCTGGTCCATAAGATATCCCCGATTCCTCAGGCTATCTCAGTGAAGGTAGTTAGACGATTGTTGAGAATGATATAACCATTTTTCAAGGCGTTTTTTATTTATTGACATTGGAGGCCTTTCCAAACGGAGGTAGTCTTCGGTCTGTTCACGTCCGTGGCAAAATCGACGATACCCTGTGTTGCCAACGGAACCGTAGAATGAAGACAGTCGAAAATGCGTGGGTTCACTGACGCTTATCTTATTTATTATATTTCACGATACGCAAGAGAGCGATACGGCAAGCGCCGCGTCTCTTCGTATTATTGCCTAGCTAACTTACACTCTACTCAATGTCCCGGCGGTTAGCGCGAAGCTGTTTCGCCGCCGGAACTCACACAGACCACACACTAACAATGCTGCTGTGCTACTCAACTAAATATATATATATATATATATATAAATCTACCTGCGCCTGCTAGCCACGATCACTCACCACCCTAGGACAGTATCACTGCCACGTTCACGCCGTTGTCGCTGCCACGCCGTCGGACGTCCCGGTCGCCGCCGGACTAAGGGTTTGCAGAGCACGCGTTACGCCGAACGCTCGGGATTGCAAGGGGTTGATAAAATGGCGCGCATCCCTTTTTATACGCCCGGCGACCGGCAACGTGACAGTGCGCGAACAGTGCAGTGGCGGGTTGTGGCTAACAGTGCAGTGGAGGGTTGTGGCCAACATTGCAGTGGCGGGTTGTGGCTAACATGCAGAGACTTTTACCTGCGGCCTTCCAATATGCAACACTCCTCCCCCTTTTTGAGGGCTGCGGTAGCCCCTCAAAAATACCTATGTTACATTAGCTGTGTTTAACATTTATTATGTGGCACCATGCGAATTCAACTTTGGCTTACAACAATTCGCCAACAGGCGTCCAGCTCTTTTGACGTAGCGGCCCCCACCGAGGTGCACCCGGCAGGCACGCTTCACTCCGTACTTGGTCGCCGGCGACTTCTCCATACGACTTGCCAAAATGCCCGCAGCACTTTTTCTTCCAACAGTACTACGACGGCGCATGCGGCGAACGGCTCGACACTGGGGTCTCTCCGCCGCCGCAGAGCCATCGTCAGGACCAGCAGATGCTCGGCGTGCCATCGCCTTCAAAATGCGCTGCTCCGATCGCGGCGCATGTGACTATCGCGACCCAAATATTCATTTCACCTCCCCGCAACACGTTCATGACCATTTCTGTCTTGAAATGCTTCAGCCCGGGATTAACTTCTGCCAGGCCCTCGTCTTCGGGCGGCTCGATACGAGAGGTGCTCGCGATGTCCTCCCCAAGCACGGCTGCCGGGCCCCACACAGCGGGTGCTGCTTCGCCCACGCGAGCTCTTCCGTTGTGAGTTGACAACTTGCATCCTGCCGATGGAACCACCTCCCAGCCCGGGCGACGCTGGCGACCATTCGGGTCAGTTTGTGCAAGCTTGAACACCCCGCTGGGTCTATTCGTGGGGGTTCGCACGTTGCGACAAACACCCAAATCTCTGGTAGCTCGTTGTAGCCCTGCCCCGGCTGAAAGGTGGGGTACTGCGTCGACGGCTTCTTCAGTAACTCCACGTCCTTGGCTACGAGATGCACTGCTGACCTTGCTGCCACCGCTTCCTTCCTTTTCGTGGATGAAGACTCGGATGGCGTCGCTGAATGGATGGAAGAACTCTCGACCACCGTTGAACTTCTTAGCTTGGCAACGGGGAGCGCCGCCCCGCCCGTTGCGTTGCTTTCTTGAAACCCGACTGACCGATTTATACTCGGGCCTAGCGCTAAACTTGATTCTTGTCTACCGGGGCCAACGCGCTCCGACAGCCTCTTTGGATAACGGTGCTCTTGCCTCTGCCCATCGTGCAGACACGTCCAGGCCGCGCGACGGCATGGCGGCGGCTAGAGTGCTACGTCGCTTGTAGCCCATTAAACTACCCCGGATACGGGACAACGTCTCCGTGTAGTCGTTGGATCTATCTACTTCTCGACCTACCTCTTCATCACTGAACTCGCCGGCTACGACGAAGAAACGCTCGTCTAACTGATCTAACCTGCATTTGTAATCCTCCGCTGTTAACAGCCAGCCAGTAACACGTGTCTCAATCTGCGGCGTAAACTGCGAAGGCTCTTGGCCATCAGGGCAAAACGACTTGATGGTGGAGTCCAGCTTGGACACCAGCGCACGCACTGCGCGCCGAAGCGCTATCACATTTTTGACTGTCTTCATTCTACGGTTCCCGTTGGCAACATATTGACGCCCCACGTGGGGCACGACGTGTAGCAAGAGGCCCGGACGTAGAAGTGACCATAGCGGCAGCCAGGATGGCTGAGACCACGGTACCGGTCGCCGGCCGTATAAAAAGGAATGCGCGCCATTTTCATCAACCCCTTTGCTTATCCCGAGCGTTCGGCGTAACGCGTGCTCTGCAAACCCTTAGCCCGGCTAGCTCAGTCGGTAGAGCATGAGACTCTTAATCTCAGGGTCGTGGGTTCGTGCCCCACGTTGGGCGACAATATGTTGCCAACGGAACCGTGAGAGCGATACGGCAGCGCCGCCTCTCTACGTCTAATTGCCTAGCTAACTTACACTCTACTCAATGTCCCGGCGGTTAGCGCTAAGCTGTTTCGCCGCCAGAACTCACACACACAGTACTCACTCAACAATACCGCTGCGCTACTTCTAACAATCACTCAACTAAATATATATATATGTATATATATATATTTCTACCTGCGCCTGCTAACCACGATCACTCACCACCCTAGGGCAGTATCGCTGCCACGCTCACGTGGCTGCCGTTGCCACGCCGTCGGACGTCCCGGTCGCCGCCGGACTAAGGGTTTGCAGAAGCGTTACGCCGAAACGCTCGGGATAGCAAAGGGGTTGATGAAAATGGCGCGCATCCCTTTTTATACGGCCGGCGACCGGCACCGTGACAGTGGCGCGAACGTGCAGTGGAGGGTTGTGGCCAACAGTGCAGTGGCGGGTTGTGGCTAACAGTGCCGTGGCGGGTTGTGGCTAACATGCAGAGATCATCCTCATCATCATGGCGCGCAAATGCAAACTTCTACCTGCGGCCTTCCAATATGCAACACCCTGTATGCACCGTGTTTCGGGACACTGTTTGATCACCATAGGCAGTGTCTAACATTTCCACCACTTTAGAACATATGACTTGGTTTTAATACATAACTTAATGCTTATAATAGGCTTCAATGCTTCTCCGTTAAACGTTGGCTGAGAGTCCTCCCGAAAAAAAAAAAAAAGAAAACTTATTGTTGATGTCGATTAGATGTCGCAAGTGATCAACTGCATACGGCCGATATTCTTAGCGGCGCAACAGCATCAGCGGCTTTGCGAAGCTCAACCGTCAGTTTCTCCAGAGCGCGAGCGTTTCGTCGCTGTAGTTAAAGCTGGTATCAACTTCAAGAGGTTCATGCACAAAGCTGGATACCGCCGCCTGACATCCGCGGCCAGCCCTCAGCGCCGCTGAGATATTCGAGATCTCCAACGCCTTCCAGTTAGTTACCTCCACCACGCGCCATCGGTGGCAGTAGATTGTATGGATTCGCCTTGTTGTTGACCTTATCTCCATGGTTGTTGTCGTCGTCGTCGTCATCATTATTATCTTTGTTGCCGTTATTGTTATCTTTGTTGCCGTTATTGTTGCTGCTGTTGCCATGACCCTTGTTGTTATTGCTAACGTTTCTGTAATCCTCGCCGTCGCTGTTGCTGTTGTTGCTGTCGTTGTTGTTGTTACGGTTGTTTCCGCTGTTTCTGTCATCCTGGTCGTGGTTGCCGCTCTCCTTTGAGCATCCATCTGACAGAAGCAACAGGTCCATATCAGGCAACGCCATTTTGCCGTCGATGCCACCAACGATCACAGAGCTTACTAATCGAGCCTCGATTGTTTTCCGGACCCGGTAGTGCACACTCTCGCTCGCCCTGAAATCACACAGCAGAAACACGATTGGTAAGTAAGGCGACTAGAAACTTGCCATGAGCCGCTTCCGACCGGCTACGGTAATACAAATGAGGCCAATTTCTCTCCACCTAGACCAATTCATGTCGAAGACCAATCTGTTTTTGATGCTGCAGCTGCTGCTTTTTCTATAACAGCTACTGCTAGACGTACGACCTGGCGGTGCAACGGACTTTGTAAGGCCGCTAGCTTTAAAGGAGTCCACACGTAATACTCTCGCGTACACTCTGCCGACTATCTGAACCGAACTTCCCAACGAGATTCGGTACTCACCTCAGTCAAACTTGAGGTGAAAAAAATGTGTAACGAGTACAAAATCTAGTCAAAACTAATTATTTGTCAATAGGGCGAAGAAAGCTTATCATGCGTGTGAACAGGATAATTTTAAGCAACTTTATTTGTTAGTTTTGCATGGAGTGAGACATGTTTGAAGTATGAAATCGTTTTACGAGAAATGTTGGTCCCGTGAATAAACCTCAAATTTGATATTATTCTCTAGGATAGCTGTTATTGTTGTTACGGTTGTTTCCGCTGTTTCTGTCATCCTGGTCGTGGTTGCCGCTCTTCTGCGAGCATCCATCTGACAGAAGCAACAGGTCCATATCAGGCAACGCCATTCTGCCGTTGATGCTTTACGGGGCTGACTCTCAGCCAAGATTTAACGTCCATGGGACTGCTTTTCGCATTGCTTCATAGACAAACCGCCATAAATACAAATGTGCAACGATGGGGCTCGAACTCGCGCACCTATGTGTTTCCTCCGGTCGCGAGGCGCAGACGCATGTCACCACGCCAACGGGCTCGAACTGCCGTCAATGCCGCCAACGATCAGATAGCTTGCTAATCGAGCCTCGATTGTTTTGCGGAAACGGTAGTTCACACTCTCGCTCGTCCTGAAATCACACAGCAGAAACACTATTGGTAAGTAAGGCGACTAGAAACTTGCCATGAGCCGCTTCCGACCGGTTACTGTAATACAAATTAAATTCGAGCACCTAAATAACCTGAAGGCAGCTCACCTCAAGCGAGTCCTTGGCCTCCATCGCTTAGCCCGCAACCGACTTGTCTATCTCCTCACCGACACCCCTTTATTCGTCGAGGAGCTAAGGCAACGCTTTGACCTGCCGGCATCTCCCAATTACGTCAATGTCCTCAAAACGTGGGAGTGCAAGTTTTCTGAAATCGATGTGAATTTCTTCAGCACCGGAGCAATGCGAAACCAGGCATGGAAAGGGCCGAATCGGTCTAACCGCCATATGGTGACCAGGTTTGCCGTGCACGGTTTTCACCATATGCTGTGCGCGACCCCCGGTTTCCATGATCCTCCGACTCATGCGTGTGCCTTCGTTGCAAACTACCATGCGGTAGATACCATGCTACCTCCTGTAGTCTAGTCCCATCGCTAGCTAATCTAGATAACCAGGCCCACGTTATAACTTCATAGTTCTACCTATCTATTAGTTTATATGTCTAAATGGGTGTATGTAAACATATGCATATATTTTAACTGTACTATTTCTAAACAACACGTGTGATAAAAAACAGTCCGTTTTTGATGCTGCTTTTTCTATAAAGCTACTGCTAGACGTACGATCTGGCGGTGCAACGGACTTTGTAAGGCCGGTAGCTTTGAAGGAGTCCACACGTAATACTCCCGCGTCCACTCTGCCGACTATCTGGACCGACGAGAACTTCCCAACGAGATTCGGTACTCACCTCAGTCAAACTTGAGGTGAAAAAAATGTTGTAACGAGTTCAAAATCTAGTCAAAACTAGTAACCCGTCAATAGGGCGAACAAAGTTTATCATGCGTGTGAACAGGATAATTTTTAGCGACTTTAATTGTAGTTTTGTATGGAGTGAGACATGTTGAAGTATGGAATAGTTTTACGAGAAATGTTGGTCTCGTGAATAAACCTCAAATTTGATATTCTTCTCTAGGATAGGTCTAATCAATGCATAGATACGATTCCAATAAACAGTCATAATTTCTGATAAGTGCACAGCGCTACCCGAACCGCAAAAAATCGCCAAATATGGGCTTTGTTTAAATCACACACCAGGCCCAGGAGTGCGGCTCAGAAGGCAAGTACAAAACTGCAGTTCCTTTAAGGGACACGGTTTCTAGAGACTTTAGTGAAGCAGAAATAAAGAGACGTTCACAGTTTAACTAAGACCATTAACGAAAGAGCTACGGAGGGGGGCGACCACTCAGACAATTAAGTAACGCAGTGTAAGTGTAACCCAAGCCTCAAAAACCTTACGACTGACCTATTAACCTCTAAATCTAATCTGTTGACCACACAATCATGACCAGGTCACAACAACGTTGTGGCGGCGTGGTCTAGGAGACTTGTGCGCTAGTCATGGTTGCCATCTACCGGGGTGTCGCCGGTTCGATCCCTGTTGTTGATCGAATTTTCTTTGAGCGATGCTCATTGAGAATAGATGATAAACCATACCGCTGAGAGTCAGTAAAGTTTTCGGGCTGACCCTCAGCCAAGATTTAACGTCCACGGTACTGTTTTTCTCATTGCTTCATAGACGGACCCCCATAAATACAAATGTGCAACGGTGGGGCTCGAACCCGCGCACCTATGTGTCTCCTCCGGCTGCGAGGCCGCAGACTTAAGCCACCACGCCACTGGGCTTGACACCGCTGAGAGTCAGCGGCCATGCTGCCACAAGGACTGTTGGGAAAACCCTAGATATCTTAACATGTCCGGCCCTCGGTGCATTGAAAATATACCTCAGGTTAAGTTCCGTAGGGGACGGAGGATAGTCTAGAATTAAAAACAACCTCCTTAAAAAATGTTTCAATTCTAGGTCACAACAACGTACGCATCTACTGTGTCGTCGTACCGTCGATAACCTATTGCGTATTTACGTTTGTGCATAAGTTGCAACTTAGTTGACGTAATTTCTATTTAAATTGCAACTAAGACACTTGGAGAAGGATACATACACGAGCACGGCTCCCAAGGAAAACAAATCCTTAAAACGACTCTTTCGCTATGCTATGATTATCCAGCGCTTAGCAATGCGGTGAATTAACAAAGACCTCAGAAAGCACTGCTTACCTGCTGAGACCCGCAGACTCGAAAGAAAACTGCACCGATGCAGCAGATGCAGCATAGGCTTATCGTCAGTGGTTTCGGTTCGAGGCGATGAATCTAGGCGGACAAGGAACGTCTTCTTCTCTTCCTAACATACATCCGCTTTGTTATGTCGCATAATGTGCAAACCAACACACGCACGTATATATTTATATATATATATATATATATATATATATATATATATATATATATATATACAGGTATATATTCCAACGGTATGGCTGCTACTTGGACACGTGGCGATGCGTTAATCTAGTTAATCATGTGTATATAGGTCGATCGATGTGCATCTCGAGAAGGCACGTTATCTTTACGTCGTTGCAAATTACGTGCAGTGAATATAAACATACGCAGGCACCAGCACGTAACGCAGGTGCAGACGCACTCCGCTTTTCAGGTATCTATCGGTGAGGTACAGCACCACAGTGCGAAGGCAGCAGCTTATATGCAGCATGGATTTAGGATGCCCGAGATAGAAAATACGAGTCTTTTGTTACCTAACCGTGAAGTTAATAATTTTAATCTAGCGTGTTATCAACTCAAAATGTATTGAGTGGAGGTTTTGATGTAATATTGTTGTAGTTCCTTTTTAGACTGTTATTTGATCTCAGCCGTGTAGGTAATAATTCCACTTAGTCTATGGTGCCACCAACACTATGACTCGTCCAAAAACAAATGAGAAATTTTCGTTTGAGACAGCGTTTCTGGTCAGCCATTCATTCTTAAAAGGCGAACTGACAGGTTTCTCATAAATGCACCTATATAAGATGTTGCGTACATCATCTGTCAATACTTTTACAGTCTTGACATAATATGGCTCCCATATTTTTAAGAGTCAAATAGTTCGAAAGCATATTTGATGCTTTCAATGTTCTTTGATAGTAGCGGTTGCTAACCGTCTTGAACGATATATATATATATATATATATATATATATATATATATATATATATATATATATACAGGTAGTTCAATAAGTTCTTAGAATGAGCTTTTTAGAATTCGAATTTTGGCACGCTTTCACCGCTAATAGGAACTGCAACTTTTTGACTGCTAGTACTCAATATATTATGGTGATTGGCCGTTGCGATTTCGTTTGATAGCTTTTCCCGTGCAACGTATCGGCGCGATTTTTAGAAATGGAGAAAAAAGAGTTTCGAGTGGTTATCAAGCATTTTTATTTCAAAGGTTGGAATGCGACCCAAGTAAAAATTGAGTTAGACAAGACGTACAGTGACTCTGCGCCATGTTTTGCCACTGTTTCCAACTGGATTAATGTGTTAAAAAGAGGTCGCAGGAGCACCGAGGATGAACTACGTCCAGGAAGCCAAAAAACGGCAACTGATGAGGAAAACGTAGAGAAAGTGCGAAAAATTCTTGGCACAGATAAGCAAATGAACATTAAGAAAATAGCGGAGGCATTAGGGATTAGTTTAGACAGTGTGCATTTTATCCTACACGAAAACTTGAAGATGAAAGAGCTTAGAGCAAAATGGCTGCCGCATTTGCTCAACCAAAGCCAAAAAGACGCGCCTGTTTTGGCTTTACAGCGAAATTTGGCCAAGATGTCGAACAATCTGTCGGATTTTTGGTGCAGATTCATGACCGTCGATGAAAGCCGGGTTCATCACTACACTCCCGAGACCCAAGAAGCATCTTGCCAATGGTGTGCACCTGATGAAGGACCTTCGAAGAGGGTGCGGACAACGGCATTGACCGGAAAGGTGATGGCTACAGTTTTTTAAGACCAACGTAGAATAATGCTGGTCGACTACCTTGAGAGCTGTAAAACGATCACAGGAGAATATTATGCAAGACTGTTGGACTGCCGTTAGCAAGAACTCATCGTGAAACGGCCCGCTTTGCAGAAGAAGGTTGTCCCGTTTCACCAGGGCAATGCTCCTGCACACAAGTCCCGGCAAGCATCGGCAAAACTGGCCCAACTGAGGTTCGAACTTATTGAACAATCCTCCTATTCTCCAGACCTGGCCCCCTCTGATTATTTCCTCTTCGGACATTTTAAGAATAGTCTCGGTGGAAAGCGTTTTTCCAGCAATGAAGAGGTTAAGGCTGCTGTCAATGCCTATTTTCAGTCTAACGACGCGGAATTCTACTCAAGAGGTATGAAAGCTCTGAAATCTCGGTGGGAAAAGTGTATTGAGCTTCTCGGGGAGTATATCAAATAAGAAAAATTTAAAAACATGATTTGGAAAATTCTCGGTTTTCATTCTAAGAACTTATTGAACTACCTGTATATATAATGATGTCAGCAATTCAGTTTGCTATCTAAAAACTGTTCACCTTGTCACTAAAAAATAGCTCCTGAATTTGTTGCCGATATGCTCGGGGTAGTGAACTTTTCAGAGTGGCTTCGCTGAGCTAGGTATACAGATGTCTTACATATGCTTAGTGTGTGTGCAAATTCTGAGCTGCTGACTGCTTATCATGTACTGTTAACTCAGTATATATGGTTATTTTTATGTGTATGTATGAGTGACATTTGAGATAATGTATCGTGAAAGCATGGACACGTGCAATGGCACATGTACTGCCGTGATGAACTGAAAGTGACATGCAATTAATTGGTTGTTCAGAGACACATTCTATTGTATTTCTGTTTGGTGTATATATATATATATATATATATATATATATATATATATATATATATATATATATATAAGTCTAGCAAAATATACATTTGTGATGTAAGAACGTGTGCACAGCCCGCTGGGGCATAACTCAAGGCACTAGGTCCAGGCTTGGGCTGGTCCACCTAGCCAGGGTACCTCTCATCGAAGCGGCATTCCCCCTCTGAATTCCCCCTATATGTATATATATATATATATATATATTGTTTACTGATACCAATCTATTCAACGAGTCCGCTATTTGTTTAGATATTAAGACACTGGTTTGTTTATATAACTTCGCTATGTCATTGAAATATATTGTAAATCAATAATGAGTGATTTTTAAAGGTTTCACCCTTTGTTACCTATGCGTCGCATAACGCCAGTATGTGGTGGACTTTTATTTCAGCGTTACTGGAATATGCGGCTTAAAATAAAACCGAGATGTTCTAAGCTTTTCCTCTATGACCAACTCATTGTACCAGTTGTCTACTGCTACTTTTTGTAAGGTTCGTTGTTAGAAAGGATTGTAAAACTTCAGTAGCTGCAAGCGATTTAGATTAATACATGAACGTAGAAAAAAATGTAGCTAAGGTAGAATTGTAAAATATTCAATGAAGTAGCCCTTTCGAAAATTGCCTCGCACTCGTCCCTAAGACCTCACCAGGCCCGGGGGACCCATTCTCCTATCGGCCCATCCTACCGTCTTCCTGGACGCGGCGGCAATGGTAATGGAATGCGTGATGCAGTGCGGACTTAAATAGGCACTCGAGGAGCGGAGTGGTCTTTCTGACACCCAATATTGGTTCCAGCGGGGCCGCTTCCCCGTACCTTCCACGGAGTAGAGCGCATCCTTCAACAAGATGCAAGGCAAGAGGTGATCGCATTCCGCGAAGGATGCAACTATTTTCTCCTCATTTTTTTAGACGTTAGAAACGCGTTTACTACAGCAAACTGGGGCAACCTTTTGAGGCGTTTGGAGGATCGTCAGATTCTGCCCTAGCTCATCCGAGTCGTGTCGGCTTACTTCGACAAGCGCACGCATGGGCAGGGGTGCACTCATCGGCAGGTCACGGCAGGGATCCTGTGGGGCTCCGTTCTCGGCCCGGGCCTCTAGAACCTTGCCTGCGACGGAGTTCTGTCGCTCCCAGACCTGCCGAAGGATGTCCAAACGATCGTATACGCTGACGGTCTTGCGATGTTGGTCATCACTAGGGACGGTCTCCACCCTCCACGACTAGACCACCACGAGAGTGAGCCCCTCCCGCCTTATCAGGAGTACATGCATAACATATGGTGGATCACGTTCCAGGAACATATGCAGAACAACAAAAGGTGTCTGACCTGCGGGAGGCCGAATTTAGATAGAATATCTAAATTCGGCCTCCCGCAGACATTTGGTGACTGCCCCTTGCCCTCCCGACGTCGTCATAACTCAGCCTACGTAAGGGCTGGGCAAAGAACGACGCAATACCCAAATGAGAGTACCTGGCTAAGTACCTGAAGGCCCAGAAGAGGGTTGAGTTTCCCGTCCAGGTATCCAAGTATTGCGTTACAATCCCGAGCCGTCAGGGTGTTGGGAAGGTGGTTTTTAATGAGAATTATACGCGGACAGGACTGAGTCGTATACCCTCCACCGGTGTTAAGCCCCACAATACCCGCCGTTGATATCAGTCGGGGTGCGCAAAGGCAATTCGCCTTTTAAAAAAGGCCTCGTTTTTGTGCCATTTCACTTTATACTTTGAAGTGGAGATATTGAGCAACGAGGTTACCAACCTCAACAGAATATTGGATGCAAGCTTCGACCAATCTCATGCCAAATTCGTAGAATGCTGCGCCTCAAGAACGCCGATTGATTGAATTTCCAGGGATTTCAACTTTCTCTTTTTCAATAAAGGAGCCTTTCTATTGTATTGTATTGGATACTTACCCCCCCCCCCTCAATCGAGCATTTTCCAGAGTTTAACTTTAGCCCCGTAGAAATCCTTCGAGGTCAAGTATTAGTTCAGGTGCGATTTAAGAATACGCCCGTTGATCTCTTTAACTGGATCAACTACCCCGGTTTTAACACAAAGTCTTTATCGAACACGTAGAAGAGGCACTGGCAATTGCGCACCAGCACACGAAGAACCTAGTCTCCCCAGCTAAAGGAAACTGAAGACTTATTCTTTGTTTGCCAAAAATTAGCTTCTGTCTAGAGAGAACGTGGGAAAATGCAATCACACAAACATCGCCTTGCTTTTCTAAAAGCGACGCCGACTAGACTTCTGCATTGGATTAATTTCTACTTCAAGTCATATGTGCACAGCGCATATTTGTCGGGTTACACCCTCGGCCTCCGATTCAGATTCGCACCAATATAAAACAATGGCACATTATAGAGCCTTACCGTTCCGTCCAAGGCTCCTCCATATTGCAAATGTTGAAAACATTTAATAAACGTACTTTTAATTGGAATTACTCGCAAATAGACCGCAATGAACAAGTTCTCGACATCTACTGACTATTATGTTGTCGGACTGAGTCCAGTGCTTTTGACATCAGCCTCGCATCTCAACCGCACCGTTCTGCCAGAGCAACAACACTTCTTCGCTGTAGTTAAAGCTCGTATCTACTTTGCCCTCGGGCGGCTCAAATACGAAGTCCGATGTTCCCACTTGACATCCACGACCAGCCCTTAATGCCGCCGCGTCGTTCGAAACATCGAATGCTTTCCAGTTTCCCTGCGCCCGTATGATCGGTGAGAGAAGACTGTATGCATCACAACTATCACCTGCATCAGCGCCATTATTATTGGCCTCGCCGTTCTCCTTTTTGTCGTCGTCGTCGTCGCTGTTGTTGTTGTGCTTTTCTTCTAACTCGTGCCTGCGGTCGCTAAGCTCGCTTACCTCCGAGATCCTCTCCACCTTAATTGCATGAACTGGTTTGTGTCTTCCTTGTCCTGAAATTGCATACCGAAGTGATTGCAGCCGTTAACCACCAACTTCATGTCGAGTCACGAGCCGATTGTTACCCATCCTCAGACTTACTCCCTAGGAATTCTAAGAAAATTGGGTCAACTTTCCAATTATCTACGCACCTAAATTATCCATTCGCGAAACAAAGTAACATGTCTATCTATCAAAGTTGATTCGTGCATTTCCTCCGATTGTCATATAGAAAGACGGTCTAAATAGAAGCGCAACTATTAGAGCAACATAGCTCAGAGCGAAAGTCTTAGTGTTTACTTAGAAATTTTGCCATTTACCTCTAGTAATTAATTTTATGACATAGTGGAGTCAGTATTCCCACCCAGCCCGTTGTTAAGGCGTTATGACGTACAATAATGAACGGTGTTGACAAGTGAATTCAGAGTGTTTTGCTCTATAGGTGTAAAACAGTCACGGGCGCCGTTTAGGGATTGCGTACTTTATTGGATGCATTTGGAACAAATTCGTCAGGGTAAGAACCTAGCCAAAACCGTAAGCATAAAAATAAAAGAAGAATCACAAATAACTATATAGTTGTAATACCTCACTTTTGAAAGAAGACACCATGCGCTTTAAAATGCAGCATTTTTTATTAAACCATGTTTTAATTCGGTTAATGGCATGTAATGCCTTTTACAAGTATTGTCAGAAGAAAATGCTACCATCCATTGCTGTAAGTTTTGCCCGGTCACGGCTAGCGCAAAAAAACGACGAAAAAGATTGCGTTGTTGTTAGCGGGGGACCAAACTTATTCGTTCGACACTATGAATTGCCTGAACAAAACGAGAGTATTATGACAGACCTCTAATGCAGGAAACTCCATCAAGTTTAACAAAAATTGACCCAACCGTGCTCGCATCTCGTGAATAAACGAGGAGCCCAATTCCACTAGGATAACGTGCGGTCTCACGTAATTTCGCCGAACCTGCAAAACACGAAAGGTGAGTTGGGAATCAAGTCACTTATTTAGATAATTTCTAGAGCATAAAGAAAAAAAGATGCAAACATTATAAGGTTGAGTTCTAGCTGAGTTAACCATATCATGTAAGTACTACCAATATATATATATATATATATATATATATATATATATATATATATAGTATAAGTAAGGGCCTCACTGGGTTGCTGGGAGGAAAACACGAATATTGACTACCACGGCTGTAGTTTTTATTTCGTCCGACTTCTCTGCTACGTTGGTACAGCACCGTATCTCCGGCCTGTCTTACTACACTTCGATCCTTCCTCGACCGTGTCTCAACAACGTCTCTGCTCACTAACTGTAATGTCGTCAGTTCTACCGGCACCAAATGTATGCTGTTGTTGTAGCACTTTCTCCGCTAAGTGCGCCGCTACCAGTAACTATCGCTAAGCTAACAGAAACAATTAGCTACTCTACAGTCTTACGTTTGGCCATTCTGCTACAGTCGCTGCCCTCAGCGACGATAACCTATCATCAAGCGTACACATTAATTTATTCATGCAAGGTTTCAATATATCTCTCTCTCTCTTTGTTGGTAATGTTGCGAACTAACGAAAATGCCTATAAAAATGATTATTTCCGACACTGGACCTCCGTTTCTCCTAAGATAATTAATAGCTATTAACATAACGTTCCGGCTTCCTGCAAGTTCGCTGCAGGTTCAATCTCGTGATGGTGGCCTGTTGCGTAAACGCCTCGTCACTCCTGACATCTGTAGCTCTTCCGTCTTCTCTTATTAGCTCACCCGAGCCAGCTTGTAGGCTCGGAGCTGCTTCATCTGCTCCCGCTAGACAATCGCGGGACTTCTGATCTGCAGCGATCTCGCTGTCTGTGTCGCCTGCACCTGTCGCGTTATCCTCTTCGTCGACTTCGTTTTTTTCTTTTTGAGTTGCATTTCCAGCAGGGTAACGCGGTCCCGGGGATCCTCCTCTCTTTATGCAACAGCGCAACAATTCGTTCCCGCATGTATTTGCGCTCGTTCCTGGATGACGATGTCTCTCTCATTGCTCCCCTCGCGTAATACAAGCAGTTCACGCTCGAGTTTCGGCGCGATCGGAAACTGTTCGCATTTGGTTCGGCACGCCGACGGATCGCTCGAGTGTAACAAACTGCTTTCGAAGTCTTCTTGTCCACTTATTTGCCGCGCTTGCATTCGGCCTTATCTCGCTCAAGATGGCCTTTCGGCGAGGCCATTTCGGTCTCGGCCACGACAGCGTTTTGCTGGTCGGACTCGTCGAGCACGGGGAACATCTCGTTCTGAAGGCGCGACTTGTACTCGTCAGTGGTTCTCTTGAAGCGACTGCGTAGTTCGCCGATCCGTGTCTCATACCTCGACTACTTCAACTCCTCAATGACCTCCTGGTGTTGAGATCGGGTCTCCTGCGCTTGATCTTCATAGAAAAGTCGCATTTGGTCGATATCCTTCTCGAGCATGTTTAGCAGTCTGCTGGGCCGTCTGAGCACGGTTGCGCTCTCTCTGTGCTTCTTCTTTGGCAGTGGTCACCTCTTTGTTCAGCTGTAGCAATTGCGCCTGCAAATGATCGATCTCACACGGCGACCCTGTCTCATCTTCCACCACAGCAGCGCATAATCCACTGCCGGTAGCCTGTACACGGACGAAGTTAACACTACGAGGCCGCAACGTCACTTCATGTTGTCGACCGCTGTCCACTTGACTCACATTGGCGGTAGTACAACTTCGCCGTCGCATAGTGGCCGCGTTGGTTGCATCGGAAGCAGCGTACCAGAGCATCCCGATCTGCTCTGCCACCCCCACGACCAGCGATCACAGTCTGGCCACCACTCAGTGGGCCATGTCGCTGTTGTTGTCGTTCTTGCCGTACGCCACCCCCGGCGGTTTCCACGCGCACCTGTCTCTGCGGTGTCCTGCCTGCCGGCATTGATAACAGACCGGTTCAGGCCTGGTACCTCCACCTGCGGCACCGCCCACTCTAGGCGTGCCGCCAACAATCATAGTCCGACGCCGGGTCTGCAGTTCCATCGCGGCTTCTATGTCATGAATCAATGCACACACGCTGCTATGCTGACGAGCAGCAATACCCTGTATCACAACTTCGAACTTCGAAGGGCGCAGTCCGGCCAACACCCTAGCCTTGATTTCACCGGTCGATAATGATACTTTTAACGCCCGTGCTTCAACTTTGCGTGCGAAGCAACCCAACGACTCCTGTCGTAGTTACGTGCACGAGGCCAGTTGGTCTTCCAGGCGGTTTCTATCCAACTCACGAGTAAACGCGCCTAGAAACGCCTCCTTCCATGCTTCGTATGACTCGCAGCCATGTCCTTGTGTTGAGTGCCAAGTACGTGCTTCACCGACAAGCTTGTTCATGATCACCCGGCGGGTTTCACCCCATGACGGTCTCTTTCGCGATCTCAAACAGCCGCTTCCATTATTTCGCTGAGATGCAATCGTTCCCCGGGAACGTCTCCACTTGGCCGCTGACGTCGCTAGCCATCTCGATCCGCATAGCCACGTTCGGTTCCGTCTTCTTCTTCTTCATCGTCAACTGAGCCACCATAGCCTGCGTAGCATCTGCCATCGCCTCTATCGAACTCATCATTTCGGCCAGCATCTCCATAGTTACCAGCGTCCCGCCGGCGTTTGTCGCCATTTTTGTACCGGCACCGGTCTCGCCCGATAACCCTAACCTCTTGCTGCCGCTGCAGCTCTGCGTGTGCGCTCGCCTCTTCCACGACACGCGACGACTAATCCACGGGCACCCTGTCGATTTTCACTCGCGTCGACTCAACCTCACGGCAGCAGCGATAACCTTTTTTTTATTTTTCACACTCAACCAGAGTACGATAAGTTTATTTAATGTTTCATATGTTAATAGTCAAATAATAGTTGTTACTGCTACGGCATTTCTGGCAGTCCTTCCCCCGGCGATGGAAGCGACCCCACTACCGCCACTGCGTTACCACGTTGAACTTCTATGGAGATACGCTGCCCCGGCTCGCGCATCCTTCGTCACAGCAGTTACCCTCGATAACCTAAACAGCGACTGCAGCACCACACTTAGTCCTGGTTAGCACTATTCCACCGCGCGTCGCACGCGCATTTGCACCACCTCGCTGCTCTTCGCCGTGGTCCCGACACCCTTGCTGTGTCTCACGGGGTCAACCGGTTCGTGTTATCCCCTCGAAAACCCCAATTCTGAACTGTAAGGGCCTTACTGGGCTGCTGGGAGGAAAACACGAATATTGACTAGCACGGCTGTAGTTTTTATTTCGTCCGACTACTCTGCTACGTTGGTACAGCGCCGTATCTCCGGCCTGTCTTACTACATACACTCCGATCCTTCCTCGACCGTGTCTCAACAACGTCTCTGCTCACTAACTGTAATGTCGTCAGTTCTACCGGCACCAAATTTAGGTCACAGGTCGGCAGCTCATCGACCTGCCGTTGTTGTTGTTGCCGTTAGCATTTTCTCCGCTTTGCAATGCTCAAGTTCTCGGTAAATAAAAATGGTTACAAAATAAATAAATCACCGAGACAAAAGTCACACTCGACAATATTTCAAAGAATGCTTTGAATAAGCGCAATTACACAATACATAGTCACAATAAACATCATCACACGGATTTCTATACAGCGTTTGTTACAATGTACAGCAATAGGTGAGATAATTGATACACTCATACAGCATATATATAATACACAACGACATCAGGTAAAAACACACTGAAAAATTAAAAACAAATTTAATTTGGGAAGATGATCCCTTATAAAAAGGACTAATAACCCCGATTTAGGATATAACTAGATCATCAGCCTGTGAAAGTAAAAGCCATTTCTTTTACTTCGCGAGCAAAGAAGTGCTTCGATGTGAGGCATCTAATATTTTTAGGAATCCTAGTCCAAATTTCGGGCCGGCGGCATGCAAGTGAGTGTTGACTAGTCTTCAAGGACACTGAGGGCACTGCGAAAGTTGTTGCACGCCTAGCTGATGTCCGATTTGAGGTAGGAATTAGTGGAAACGCAATCTCCGCTGGTACAATACCTCGCGAAATTTGATATGCTAGCATAGAAGCCCGCAGCGTGTAAATTTGTTCCACCTTGAGTAGGTTATATAGAGTAAATAAACCATGGACCAAATCTCTCCGGCTCCTAGAAAAAATGGCTCTAAGTGCATAATTCTGAATTATTCCGACTCTCCGGAGAATTCCGTCATATCCACCACCTCAGAGAAGGATACCATAGCAATTACTGGTAAGAACACGGTCTTGTACACCAGAAGCAAGCCTTCTGTGGGGACCCCAATCAATTTCATTCTGCGCAGCGCCGATATCACAGCATAGCACTTGGGTGCAATATATTCTATGTGGGGATTCCACTTCAGATTTTCCTGGAGAACGAGCCCCAGGCACCTGGCTGTCTGCGAGAGCTCAATGTTTCGTAGCTCGAGTAGTTGGTTGTTAGGCAATGCCTGATGTCTCGGTGATGAGCGAAAAACTACAAAATGTGTTTTATCGGCATTGACAACTAAAAGTATTAAAAATGCTAATTGTATTGTCAACATTTAGGAGAGACTGGTGCATCAAAATTTCGATTATTAATTCCGCAGAGTAGCGTCGTGTCATCAGCAAAAGGTATAGTAGAACCAAGATTTAGCCCCTGAATTTTTAATAAGATAATTTTCAGAAGGATAAGGAACATAAAAGGCCCGAGAACCGAACTTTGAGGGGTACCTATATCAACCTGTTTTCCACGAGGATGCTATTTGCCCAGCTCAAACCACTTGCCTCCGTCCTGAGAGATATTACCTAAACCAGGCAACAGCCGGCACGGAGCAGCCGAGCTGAGCGAGCATCTGGAACAGTAAGGAATGGTCAAGACAATTAAAAGCAAGCCGACACGTCAAGAAAGACCGCAAGACAAAACTTGTTTGTCCCCACCGAATCAGATACCCGCTGCCATAAGTGGGCCAGCGCTAGGTCAGTCGACCTACCTCTGCGAAAGCCGAACCGGTTGGGTGATAGGAAATTAATCGACTCTAGGTGTCGATTTAGCCTGAACAACACCAACTTCTCAATGACCTTTGAGATATAGTCAACAACAGATATCGGCCTGAAATTTGCTGCGCGATTTCGTTCACCCTTTTTCTTGAATAAAGGAAATACCGCCGTATCCTTCAACCGTGCTGGGAAGTTTCCGGACTCAAAGGAGCGATTTATAAAAAAGCCAGAGGCCCTGCAATCGAAAAAGCTGATAGCTTCAACAATTTTGCAGGCACACCCGTGACACCTCGGCTCCAGTTTGCCTTGAGACTGGAGAGGACACCAAGAACCTCGGAAATAGAGACGGGAGAGAGTGAATATTACATTATTGTTTCTTTTCCAGACCTCATCAAGTAAGGTTTGCAGATTTCTGTTTTTCTTGAGGTAAGCGACAGTATTACTACATAACGTGGCAAAGTGACGGTTTAGCTCATCTGCAATTTCCACTGGATCTTTCAAAGTTTTATCATCGTCAACTATTAACGCGGACGGTAGGCCCACTGCGTCACGTCGCCTGCCACAGAGTCCGTTGATGAATTTCCAAAGTTTAGCGGAATCGTCACGCAAGAATTCAAAACGATTTCGATAGAATGCTGTCCTCGCAGCGCGGATAGCATTAAGGTAGCGGCGACGGCTGTTTAAATAGGCGGTCTTTGTGTCTACTGAATTTATCTTACGATGTCTGCGGTACAACTTATTAACCCTGCGACGCAGCCGCCGTAAACCTGGAGAGCAGGAAAACTGACACTCCTTACCTGAACTGTCAGAGTCAGGAAGGTCTACAAGGTCAAATTACTTTTCGTATGTAAGAAGCAGGATGGTACTAAAAGCGTCAAATGCAGAATTTACAGTGACTGCATCATACACCGTTAACCACGAAACATCTTGTAAGCGCCATAGGAACGTGTCAATGTTAGCCTTTGTATGACGTCTACGTGGGTTTAGAGCCGACTTTGCCAAAGGCTTAGTAGTCGCGGAGTTGTCGGAAAGACTTAGGAAAACCGGGTAAAGATCAGAATAGAGCAAAGTTTCAAGAATCGTAGGCTGGATGATAGTAAACATCGAGAAATTTGAAACAGCTATGTGGTCTATACATGTACCCGACGCGGGTCTCATTATGCGATCCACTACAAGGGTGAAGTCTCTAACGGAAAAGAATGATGAATAATCGCTAGGTTGCGGAACCGAAAGTAGATTAATATTTGCATCGCCCATAACAATGACAGGGGTGGAGGTACAATTCGGCAACAGCTCGTCTAGTGTATTTAGTAGGGTGTCTTTGCACGATACATGATTGGAATAAAACCCTACAATAGAACATTCAAGGCCTGCCCGTTTTTTTAATGTACACGTACCACCTGGACATTACCATCATGACTAGAAACTGAGCGAAAAGCTAATATACTGCAGGCGAAACGCACGTAGATGCCGACACCGCCGCCTAGTCTTCCCTGCCCTCTGCTTGACGTAACTAGTTCGAAACCACCTATGGAATGAGATGCCTGATCACAATGCTTTAGCCAAGTTTCACTAACTACTGCCGCATCAAACATGGCCCCTTCTTCATCTAAAAAATGGCTTAATAACTCCAGTTGACCTGATTTTTTTTAGCCCTCCAGTGCCAGCATTTAAGTGGATTAGCGCCATATATATATATGCCGCCACTTCCGTCCGCGGCGAGAACTAGAATTGCTCGAAGCCCACTCAAAACGTAAATTTGTCAAAATAAAGGTTTTGATAAAAAATAAAATGTGATTTATCATCATAAAATATGATTTAAGTCTAATCGAAGCTCCGGAACACCAACCGGAAACGCCTCAACTACTCCATGTACTCAACGCGTGAGAAACGCCTCCAGAGAAACTCGAATTGATTTCAAGCTTGTTTTGAAAACGGCAGTTTGATAGCCTTTAGACAGACTGCTTCAGATCTTCACTACTTTTTGGTAAGCACACTCTGGCATAGCTCGATTCTTCTTTGGAGACTCTGGCGATATCCCAACAAGCTCAGCGGTTTTGCCACCTTTGCAGAGAGACTCGTACAGGAGAACACGTTGAACTTAGTAGTGGCTTTCGCACGACATAGCAAGAAGCGTATGGCCAACATGTACGGTATAGTAAGCAGGTTTTTGTGCCAGACTCGAGGTCTGGCGCTGATTCAGTAGCCTTTCCGATACTGATGCTCTCGTTGCTGTTGTGTCAATGGAGGAGAACCACCACGATCTGCCTACCCGCTGGCCGAAATCTACAAGAAGTCGTACCCAACTACAATGCAGTAGCAGCAATTAATTGTGCCTCGACAAGGCGCCTTAATCTAGACAGCTGACTGGTGGAAGGAGAGAGCCGGTGTAGAAGGAAAAATAGTCACCACGAACGTTCATCCATATGATGAGCGACATATGTATATAAACCCACTAACGCAAACAACGCACCTGTATGATCGTGGTACCCGATAATCTGTGTAACATGTAACATGCACGAGGCATGAATCTAGAGGGAAGTCATCTAAAAGTTGACAGCGTGCGTGCGTGCCAGGCTTCGCTGGCCTGCACGACGACACACAGACGCCACCACACACATATACACCCAGTGTACAGCTGGGGTATGGGTACACATGGTCTACGTGCATATAAGTAGTATCGCCGTGTTAATGTACATGTAGTATACGTGAAGGGATAACATTCTACGAATGTGAATTATATTCGAAATACTGCTCAACTCATGTACTCAATACCCAACAATAAGCCGACCAGAGCAAAAAAAAATGAAGTGGCCATTTTTAAACGGCGTAACATAGTGATTGACTACTTGAGTTATTCGAGCGATATTCGGACCTACGTTCAACTGATGAGAATAGTGATGGTACTGTTGCTTATGGCGGGAGCAAAAGATGCTGATCTCGGGCCCTCTTTCTCCCGCCCCGACCTCATCCTCATCAATTGCTGAGGATGAGGTTATGGCGGGGCCGGGAGAAATGGCCCGTGAATGATCGTGAAGAGCAGGACGCACCTCCAGTGAAGTCCCGTAATGATTGCGGCCTTTTAGCAATCGTAGCTGATAAGCTTAGAAGACCGAACGCGCTCGAGCGTCCATGCTGGTTAACAGCGGTGCATGAAGAACGTTGTTGTTGTGGCTATTGTTGTAAACGCTGCCGCCGATGACCCTTTGTCCTCAATGTCGACCTACAGGACTAAGTTGACGGTGGCAACGTCGGGCGTGACGCGTTGCCGGCCGACTGGCACGAGACCGCGGATAGATGAGTGGTGAATGATGACAACTTTAAAGTAATTAAAAATTCGATCTAACCACATCTCTGTAACTTATTTCTTCTGCTAATAATACAACTAACGCACAAACAGAAAAGTCCGAGTAGACTTACTTACTTTTAGATTGAATAGCGCACATTTTAGTCATCAACCGCCGTTTTGAGTTTTGTCTAACTGAATATTTCTGTCTACGAACAAAACCCTGTGAACCAAGGGGTAGCAACGTTAAGCAAACTCTAGTTAAAGGCAGAGTGAATAAAACTACTTTAGATCGCAAGTTCGTGTGAATGATCCTGAGCGAAGTTTATAATAACTCGGGCGAAACCGACATATTACGAGGGTGCAACGAGCGTTTCAACAGCTCAGACTGATGTCTGATTTATTACTGCTCAGCAGTGCATTTCCCAATCATCGTTCATTGATTAAGTACCGATGTAGCAGCAACCAGGCATGTTTTGCGGTCAAAGTTCATTCACAGCGTAGCGTCGGCCCGTGGCTGCCCCGACTGACATTAAGTACCGCCGTGGTCCCCATAAAATTAAGTACCTAGATGGCGAGTAGTTGGACAGTTTCGATCATTAAAATTGTCGTATAACACTCACTTTATGTAAGATAGATATATCATTGCAATATTACACTGATATTAGATGTGGGAACAGGTTATACTTGGCAACACTATTATTATGGTTGACCGTCTCCTTATCCCGTTCTTGGCGGTTACGGTGATAAGTGTACTTTTAATTTCAGGAGAATTAAGGATAGTGCAGAACCACAATCGAGGCATTTTTCTCTTACAAAGGTTACTGTTAAGCTTACGTTTGGTCTTAGAGCTAGGACCTCCGACAGGCCTACATCTCTGCTCTCCCAAAAGTTGTACGTTCTTTTACAATTGTTATATATATAACGACTGTTTTTGTTAACTAATTTTGCTAGAGCTTACACATCTTGGTGGTGATGGGGATATCGCAAGTACTATCAGGCAACCGGTTAGCGCAATACATTAAAAGCTTTTGCAAGAAAAGTATTTTGAGATGAGGTAATTTGGTTTAATAAATTACATCAATTTTGGACGCCACTAATAGTAATTAAAATCAATGGCTTACATTTTTTGGCGCCACTGGGCGCGTGTGAAACCTATTTCTTAATCCTACAGTTAACTCTAAAACGCAGAGCCCAATAGCAATGCTTGAGTGGTTAATTCACGTTAGTTTGCTATTTTTCAAGGACGTTCTTCTTTAGGGTCGAAAATCTCGGCTATTTATAACATTTCACTCTACGTTTGGCAGGCGTGCTGCCCTCCCTCGAAGATGCCGGCGATATTCCGCCCAATCTCAGAAGTCTTGGCTCTTTCAGAAATCGCAAGACAAAATACTCCCAGAAATGTATAAAACCTAGAAGAATGTTACTAGCTATTCACAGCCATTTACAGAGGTCGTGAAAACAAACTCCTGCTGCTTAACCCGTCATTAATAAAAAAAAACACAATATATAGCTTCAGAAAACATTTTTAATATCCAACATAATGATATAAATATTATTACCTGGCGACATCGACAGTATGCGGAGAAAAGCACACGTTTATTTAAGCACCAACTCGATACCTACAAACAATATATACACAAACGCTAGAGAGAGGTCGTGCAACGACATTTTTGCCCCGGGGTGGTTTTTGCGCGTAGCGTTGCTTCATTTGCCAACTTTGAGCAGAAAGAACTTTTCGTATCTGCACTTTCAGGCATACAATTCCCGGCCCGGAGCAATATGAGACAACGCAACGGCCTATTATGGCTAGCCGTGCTCAGCTGTCGTCATCATCGAGCACTTGTGGTCGTGTTCCGCGCACTTTTTCGATCTGATCAAGGAAGTTCTTGCACTTGGCCAGCATCACCTTGATGCTCTCCTTGACGAGAACGTCTGGCGGTAGCATACCAACGCTTTCCACGCTGAAGATGAAGTGATCCCGGCGTCGACCAAGTCTGACCTTCGACGCGAGGTCCTCGTGCATGAGTACGTTTCGACTGCACGTGTCTCGGCGTGCATTAGCAACACGAGCCACCGCCTCACCACCTCGGTCCTCCAACTCGATGACACCCTTCGAAAACGAGTCCTGCAATCGCACGGCCGCCTCACCGCGAATCTCCTCCAGAAGCTCAATCGTTGGCAACAACCGGTACGATGCTGTCGCCACAGGAGAGAACTTCGCGTGCGTCTTTCCGATTCCTTTCATGTATTCAATGGTCATCGAAATCTCTTGACCTGGTCGCAGCTTAGCGATAAGAATATCGGTATGAACTGGTCGCGGAGGATCTCTAGCAAATAACGCCTCTTGGCCTTCTAGAGGAACCCATTTCAGGTGACGGGAGTACACATCGCTATTGACGTACAACTCCTTAGGGTCCGTGGCGTCCAGTGTCGCCTGTAGGTTCTTCGTGCAGCGGACATTAAGTTCGAAAACGATCGTGTGCTCTGAAGAAGCGGACTCCGACGGCATGCGGTACTCAAAAAGTCTCGGATCAACTTTGATCGGCACCAGACCCACCCGATTGGTAAGATCCTTGTCGTGTATAAACGAGGTGTTGTTTATCAGCGTAATGCGGTCTGCGGCTAACGTCGGCACCTGCAATATATAATGATATATTAGCAACCAACAGACACCAAAAGCCTGTGCTTCCTAATCAGCACATTCGAACCTAATCTGTCGTGAAAGTCTGTCAAGGCGCAAAATTAGTGGTACATTAATAGTAGGTCAAATATTGACACGTAAGAAGAAAATTATGAAGTAACTTTATTTTTAATTAAATGTTTTTAAGATGTCGTTCAAGACTACAAAACTACGTCGGGTCTAGACGCGCCACTTACATAAAGCCTTAAGTAGCTGGGCGAAAAGTAAAATGCCTATCCTGTAGCGCTGTTTAATACATGAAGGGCACCCAAATTTTCCTAAGGACTAGTGAAAAGGTGACGCTGTTGGAGAAAGGAATCAGCGAGAGGCAGAACTGACTACAGACCTATACTATATCCGCAATCATTTACAGACTGCTAACAAAAAAGGTTATGACCCCGGTAGGAGAAATTGGTGGAAACGAACTACGGACGACCAAACGAATAGTTTGATCTCTTACTCTTTAGATTGAAGAAGAGAGAGAATTGATAAAAGGTATAAGGCAATGAACTGAAGGTTCAACTGCTGAACTGAAATATGCAATTCCACACCTAGTACCCGATTCTTCTTGAAAAAGCAAATCTCAAGATTCCAGGACTGTGATTTGCCGAAGACCTGATCGTCAATGCTTAACTGACTGCTAGGTGACTTGAATTTGCCTGCATGGCGGCCCATTGCCTATCAGTGCAAGAAACGGAACCTTCAAGAGGTTCCGGATTTTTTGAATACACTGAGAAGGCGTCACGACACCCCTACAGACATAAGTACATGTTCAGAAAGGATTATAATAATAAGAATCGGCTTTCCTGTACAACAAACTACAATAGACCGTGTTACAAGACAAGCAAGCACAGAGCAAGAATATTTTCTGCCAATGTCATTTTATGCCAATATACTTATAGCCACGAATAATACTGAGGATAATAGAGACATCGCAATACAAATCATAGTGAGCCACAAACAAAGGAAAGGTATCAGCGGACTGTGTAAGAACATATGAATTGAGACGACTGCCAACTGACACCATGCTTAAGCCTTTTAATTAAAAAATAGAGCAGAAAAGAAAAACAGGATAACGCCTGCAAGAGTGTGTGACGGGTAAAAGACTCTAGAGCGTACGGAATGGGAAATTGCCGCGGGGAAAATGCATGCATCTGAAACAACGATTTTTAGAGTACATTGTTGGCTCTGGACAGCTGGACAGCTGCCCACCAGACACTGAAGCAGACATATTGACCTGGGGAGTTCAACCTACTGTATGACGTGTGACATAACTCCGGAAACAGCAGAGCACGCCACGTGCTCTGCTGGTTCCGAAGCTCGCCTGCTGCCCACGTGACTAACCTCAGCAATGAGCACTCGCCGTATGGCATTTGCAATGGCGGGGTTGACACCGATGAGGTCAAACTCCAACTCCTCATCATCGCACTTCACGATGCTCATGCGCAGATTCTTCTTGAAAGCCTCCAAGCTGTACGGCTCAGTCTCTTCGGTAAAGTCGCGCACGTCGACGGGTCGAATGTGATCCTGCTGGTAGGGTCCGAGAGCCACCTGGCTATCGAACGGCTCAAGCTTCACCATGGTGAGCGTCTAATTGTGCGTGCTCCACGACAAGAGCACCGCCTCCTGAAGGACAGTCACCGCAGGAGGAGAAGAAGAAGGAAAGGAAAAAATGTGCTATTTAACTGAGCATTAAGCAACCGAATTGATGGTCCTAAAGTAATCTAATATTAATATTAGTATTTTTCTTTATGCATATACGAGAGTATAAGCGCATATCACACAAAACATGTGCCACAACGAATACATTCGGGTTACCTAGGTGAAGCGTCCGAGAAACTCGTACTTATCAGAAAGAAACTTACTGCAATCGCGTAGTGTTCTTAATCGATCTCAGTGAATGTATATATATATATATATATATATATATATATAGGGTGCCGCAGCCTTTGGCTAGACTTAAGGTTGTTGTAGATTTCGTTAAAACAGAGATCTTGCTCAAAAAGGGAGGCGCAATTGTCTTGTTCGGGAGTGACAGTGAACGACTTATAGTATTCATGTCACCATATTGATTTGGTTCGAAATTTATCCCCATAAAATGCCAATTGTTTCATGTGTTTACTTGATGAGCGTAATGGCAAAAGTTAATGTATTGAACTTTTGAACCTCACTGGCTCTCTAGGCTGACCTCTCTAACACTGTCCGTTGCTTCATGGGTATTTCAGGCAAAGGGGTTTGGTCGTTTTGACGGTTAAAGTCTCGCTATACTACTTGATTGCACATAACTTAGACGAGCTCAAGCAAGTGTTTTTGTAAGTAGAAAAAAGTATATTGTTTTAATTTCAAAAGTTTATTGTTTTTTTTTCAATAGCCAAGTGATGTACCTAATAAACAATGCGTTGGTTATGTTGGTTTCTTTTTGTCGCTACCCTGTAGTGAATTATATATTATATATAGATCTCTAAATATATACAGAGTAGGCCATAATTACGGCAACAACTTTGAGAGTTTACTATAAAATGACGATAACAGATACTAGCAACGTTTATATATATATATATATATATATGTGTGCGTGTAAGTGTAGTATATGATAGTGTATATATATATATATATATATATATACATACATATAAACATTAACAAGAAAAGATAAGCGCACCTTTTTTCAGTCTTGGCGATGAGCGGCCTAGTATTCCCGTCAGTCGAAAACTTCGCTAGTGGCAGCTACTCGTCATTTGTATTCATAGACCTTTTAGAAATACCATACATTCGTCGTAACTATCGAACACAGAAATTCACAGCTGCTCAAGTATGAGCTTCACTATGGAACTCTCACACCACCCCCCACGTGCAGTCTAACTCTTCCACTCGGTCGAAATCTGCCGGGTGCCAGCAGACGAAACGTCTACTACTCTCCATTCGATTCAACAGCTTCCAAACAAACGCATCACTACTCCATGGAGCAAAATAAACAAAACAAGCCGGCGCGGCCATTTTCTGTCGTCTGCCATGGCGGCGTTAGCGAATAGCGCGCGAAATTTAGAGTTCCGACTCAAATATCGAGCCAAATCTAATCAAAAACGGTCTTTGACCAATTCGCTGATCGTTGGTGCCGCTTTTGCACTTGGTGCAGTATGAGCTCTGTTCGTCGCGGTTATTGTTGACGTTCTTCTCAAACATTTTTCGAACTTTCCGAAGACTATTATTTAGAGTAGATTTATACGCTGTATCCAAATCTATCCTGGTCAAATCCACCGGCGAATCAGTCTTGCTGATCGACGACGACGACGACAGCGGGAATAATAATACAACAATAACGAAAAAGAAATACCAATCATATCTAATTTAAACACCACCAATACAAACCGCATAAAACAACAGTTATATGCGTCATAGCGAGAGCCTCAACATCGACGCTATTAGAGCAGCCGGCCCAAGTGTATCCTAATTACAATTCCGTTAAGATTCACAAGTTACGACCCTTGGAGTCTACCCGTGTGTTGTGGATGATTTTTGTTACCTATAGCGTGACTGGGAATCCAACCGAGTGGAGATTCTTGGATGATTAAGCCGACGCGTTCAGTTCCCACACAGGGGCACACCGAGCAGAGAGCTCGATATTCCAAGGGGTCTCGGCAGCAGCAGTAACAACAGCAACAACAATAACTACAATAACCATATCAACAACAACAACAATTGGAAGCGTAAAGAGCCACCTGATTTCGCTTTCCCCCTCTCTCTTTCGCTTTATATATGTATATATTTTTATACATACACATAATTGCATCTATGCGTATTAAATGCTCTCTCTTTTTGGTGGCACTTGGCTCATACAGCTATTGCTAAATGTGAAAATGAAGCGCAGCGATATTAAAAAAAAAAAAACAAGGGATAACGGTAGGTAAACAATTATTATTAGTTTGTAGTCGTTGGCACTATCAGTAACCAGCAGTGTAGCTTTGCCCACGGTGGTGGTTGTAGTGGGGGTGGTGTTTGTGTTTATGGGCTGCGTTGTTCAGTTAACAGAAAAAAAAACAACAATAACAACATCAACAACAACAACAACAACAACAACTATGCGCACATAAAGTGTCAGAGGGAGGGCGGGCACAAAACGAAGACTAAATAACGGGAGAAAGTCTGAAGAAAAGCTTCAGCCAGGGTGAACGAGAGGGAAGAGCGAGAGAGAGAGTGAAAGGGAAAGGAAAACAGATTGGAGACCGGAGACTTATCTCTCCGACAAGAAGAGGAATCTATGTCCGATGATCGGACACCCGTCCAAGAAACGGCCCACCAACATCACTGAAGACAACATCACTGTTGTGTTTTGTTCTGTTCTCTTTGACTGTTTAGTGTTTCGTAGAGAAGGAGACGAAAAAGGACAAAACCACTGCTTTGGTTGCTGCTGCTTGCGGCAGGCATTGAGAATTCGAATGGATGGAGCGACAGTGTGATCGACAATGCGGGGGTCGTCACGACTAACTGAAGATTGAAGTGTGAAGTCGAAGGCTCTGAAGAACCGAGTGCAGAGTGAAGTTTGTTTATGCGTGCGTAATTGTGTGTGTGTTTTTCTTCTGGTAGCTGTTGCTATTGATGCTGCTGCTGCAGCTGGTGTTGTTGTTGTGTTGTTGTTGTTGGTAGTAGTGGTGGTGATGGTGATGATAGTTGTTGGCGTTCTTAATCGCCCGTGTTTGAGACCGATGCTCACGGATAGATAAGCGCGTTGTATCGTTTTCGTTGTTGTAGCTGTTGTTGCTGTTGTTGGTGGTGTTGTCGTTGTTGTTGTTGTTGTCGTCGTCGTCGCTGTGATTATTAATGATGACGACGAATGATAATGACGGTGATAATAATGACATCAAAGTGTTGTTGGGTTCGAATGTGGTGAGGCATTGAATTAGTCGTTGTCGACCGACTAGAAAGATCATCTTTCTAGTACTCGATATCTTCATCTTACTGTCGTCGCTGTGCTGAAGTGTGTGCCGGGGTGGTGCGGGCGGGGTGAATGCGTGTCGGACTGGTGTATATATTGTCCCGTTATCGTTGCTGAAACCGAACGGCCGATGGATGGAGAACATGCTTAATGCTGTTGTGCATTAAGCGGCGCTCCCTGGCGCTCTGAAGCTTCGAATCCGGCTATTTCGCTCACTCTTCAGTGGTGATTAGTCGATGAGCCGCTAGAGCAACTGCTAAAGAAGTATTGTCGGCACTATTTCTGCATTGTTTACGGTGCCACCGGCTCCATCGTAGTCGTCGATATAGCGAACGCCGCCGGCTAATTATCGAATACAATGGAGTCAAAATGGTAATTCAATTAATCATGATCTCTTTGCTTACTGTCGTGTTGTAATAACTACTGCTCGTATTGCTAGTGTATACCGCATAAGCTGAGTTCTTTGAGTGCAACGATATATATATATATATATATATATATATATATATCACGAATGGGTTAGAATTATTCATCTGATATCATCTCTAGTAACAGTGGCGTATCTTCTTATCATTGGTTGTTCTAAAGATGTGTCAGCCTTACGTAGCGTAGGAAGCAGAAGTTAAGCTCGAAGTTTTCAAAGAATTTATCAAGTCTGCTCAGTAGGCAGGTGGGTCTCTGTGTGTGCATCTCAATGATCTAACGTACTATACCATATATATATATATATATATATACCACTGCTCTGAAGGACGATAACTATGATGAGACTACGGGCTAATAATAATATCTCAGGGGATTCTATTTGTAGGACCATTGCAGAATATTAGGTAATGAGCTACCACTCACTAGACGTTGTTTTAAAATCATTGTAATTTATGTGACGACAGAAACTGTGCAGATTGCAACTAAACATATATGCATTCCGGTTGAACTATGTTTCATTAAGCTCAAGCAAAGGGCGGTTTCAATCTGGACGCCTCTCTCTCTCTCTCTCTGGCGTAGTATCAATATCTCAGAAATCGTTGTTGACTCCTTCACTAAGCAATGTCACTGGCTGACTGACAAGAGACAGTTTACTAGACGCTTGTTTATGTGTTTGATGATACGGGACACCTGCGAATGAAACGGAACAAATGACTAAGCCGATATCACATATCTGAGCGTTTTTCCAGTTTACTGCTCTATAGAGTTGAGAATGAGAGACCTATTAACTCTTAACTAATACATCCCGTACTTATTTTAATAACGAACTCCTAACTAAAACAATCCATTGGTTAAGGTCCCGCGCGTGTGACCGCGCGTTGCTGATCCTTGCTGCTTCCAACTGCCCACTGCTTCTGCTGTTGCTGTTGTTGTTGCTGCTGCTGTTGATATTGATGCTGTTGCCGATACTGTGGCTAATACTATTTTTTGTTTGGTGAGAGAGAAAAATGTTTTTACACACACTCAAAGCGGGTAGTGTGGGACTCGATGCTGATGTTGTTGGCATAATACCCACTAAAAACCTCTCACCTAAATGGCCTCAGGAAGAGGCGAGGAGCTGGCAACCATTCTTTAATACTACTTCAGGCTAATACAATTGCTGCTGTTGTTGTTGTTGTTGTTGCTGTTGTTGTTTAACTAGGAGCGACGCCATCTCGAACCACACGTCAGATCCGACCCGGGCCGATCAGCGTGTGTTCGTAGGCAACCTAAAAGCACACATCGTCCGCAAGGATATCTTCGACATTTTTTGCAAATATGGAACCATAACGGGTAAGTTGATTTCATTCGCCCTCTTCATCCTACTTGTTGTTGTTGTTGTTGCTGTTGTTTTGTCGTTTTTGTTGTCGTGTCATCGTTATGCTCAGCGATGGCCTTCTATTATTAGTTACCTCGTATCACCAATGGTATCATCATTATTGTGGTCAGACGAGCATCCGAGGTTCCAACCTGCAAACGGACATTGTTTATTTGGCAAGGCGACGTCATGATAAAGATGACCATCATGAGGATAATAATAACGAATGATGGGCAGCATTTTATCGAAACTTTATATATATATTTATGTATGTTTTTTTATTTTATGAGACCGTTTTAAATGACTTGACCGGCGGCAAATGTATTTAAATTCAGTAATTCCTCATTGAGCATAAAATGTTTATAATTACGTTTTAACAATATATATATATATATATATATATATATATATATATGGTTTTATTTAATACGTCATCGGAGAAATTAGTTGCCTCAAAGCGAACGTGTTTACAGATCAATTAACTTGTACATAGCCGAAGCTGCCTTATGTTGCCTAAGTGTGGAGTAGGTGGGCTCAGTAAAGTTCCGGGCCTCCGGCTTTATTCCACATTCCCTACCTGAATATCCAGTTGTGTGTCAGATTGAAACTAATTGTTGTCGCTTGATGAAAAAGTATTAGGCATTGTTGCTCTTGCTGCTGCTGTTGTCATGTCCATATATGCCACTGACCAATGCTTGACATGTCCATATATGCCCGGACCAATGCAGCTATTATAGATATCCCCCTGCACGGGTGTGATCCCCGTCGCCCTGCATATTTGTATTCATGGGGTCCGTCTTACGATGCAATGCGAAGGCAATTCCGTGGACGTTAAATGTTGGCTGAGCGTGAGCCCGAACAAGTTTAGATACCCCAGTAGTCCCACCTCATCCCTTGGTCTTCGGTGAGGTCCGTCGTCTAAGCTAAGTAAAGGTCGTCGCGATCATTGAAGTCACCCACTCAGTCTTTCAGTTGTCTTAGTTGCTCTGCTTACGTACGTCGATGTCATTTGTCTGTAGTGAACTGTAATTAACCGTGCACTCTCGACAATTGTTTCTCTGCAGCGATCTCAATTAATCGGCAGGGCTATGGCTTCGTTGAGTTCTCCGACGAGCTGGCGGCTCAGCAGGCGCTCAACGAGAACGGCGAAAATACGCACGGCTGCACGCTACAGGTGAAGCCCTGCTCGGTCAGTGATGCCCGCAAGAAAACGACGCGAACGTAGCCGAAGTCGCAGTCCGATACCGGCGCTGCCGGTGGCACAACCGACACCGCCGCCACCAACCCGCCAGTGCAGCATATTAGGTGTGTTTTATCACCTGTTTTTTTTTTTGTCTCAACAGATATATATATATATATATATGCGCGTGCGTGTGTGTGTTTGGCTTCAATTTCTCCTTCCTCTATCTTCTCTGTATCTATTTTATGTATTTATACATATATTCGTATACGTTTAGATACGAGGGCAAATCGAAAAAAAAATTTGATCTCCAAAGTGTTTATGTTCCTTTCAAAATAGTTCACGCTTCAATGCACGTGTGCAATTTTGAATCACGTTTTTTGGAATTGAGCTCAGTTTCTTCTGCGATTTTTTCTTTATCTCCTCCACATGTTGTTCTATTTGTTTTTATTTGGGGGGACGCCTAACTCGCTCCTGCAGTCACTCTTTGAAGCACTGCAGAGTTTTTGCCACCGTCTGAAGGTTCAATTCGGACACTTTCCGACGGGCTTCATTTGCTGGAAATTCGACATTTTGTGAACGAACTTCGCTGCTAGTTTTGTGGCGCATAAATATAGGTCAGATGTTATAACTGATTTATAAAATTACCGTTTTTAGCTATATCCTCTGATTGCAATTCGGCGATGTTGAATTCGATATGCGAACTTTTTCACGAGCGTTTTTTTTTAATGATTGGCATTAAAGGCATTCCGAACGAAGTCATCTTCGTTCGTTTTTACGTCGTCGCGATCGACGATACCACGTAACGGCGTTTCGGACACTGCTTGACATCGCAGTCGTTACATTTCCGCCACAACACGCGACATCTTGCCTATATGTGGCTGATGAATAGCGCTTTCAAGTAAAATAACCGAAATACCTTGGTGGCTTCGTTCCTATCTTTCTCCTTTCCTATATATATATATATAAAGTACGTCTAAGTACGCCGTAACAAATATGCTTATAGTAAAGATACTTTAAGGTGATACATTTTACTGTTTTGTTGGCACAGTTGCTGGATTGCTTGGTGGAAGTTCTCTTGAAAGAGAATTGTCTTTAGCTGTCGCATCATGTTGAAAACAGGACCTTCCAATATGGAATTTCACGGTTGGAACAGAAAATAGTCTGCAGGTGCCAATTTGGACTTTTCACTGGAATCCATGCCGAAAAAGTTTGGCACAATCACTTTCGATCGCACCGGGCACAAACACTACCGAACTCATATTGGCCAAGCATGGCTTGCTTGAGGTAGTTGAGGGCAATTGCAGGGTGTTGCCCCCAGTCGGCGATAGATGACACATAAAAGTCGTACAGAAAAAAAACATTCCTAAAGCTTAGTACCGTATATGTATACCTTCATGTGTATATAAAACCTTAAAGGATGTATAAGTATGTTTTTCTTTCGCATTCTTCTTTTCCATATATATACGTATTCCCCTGATTTGCCCCAAATTGCCTATAATATATACGTATTCCCCTGATTGCCCCAAGTTGTCTATATATATATATATATATATATATAATTATGTGAACAACCGTCCACAGGCGACGCAGCCCCCAGCCGATCGCCGCCGCCGCCTCGGCGAGGTAGTCCGGATCTGCCTTCGCGTTCCCGTGGTGGGGTGGGAGGGCCGGCGACGGCGGCGGGTGCAGCGATGCCGTCGCGCAGCTCGCGAAACGACGCGCTCTACCATCATCGGGAGTCGGGCAACGGGGGAAACAGCAGTGGCGGTGGCGCTTACCGTGGAGCAGACAGTGGCAGTGGTCTTTATCGCTCGGTCGATGGTGGAACGAGTAGCGGAGGCGGTGGCAGCAGCAGCAATACCAACAACAGTGGCGGGGCCGGCAACTATCGCAGCGAAGCAGCGGGAAGCAGCTACCGGTCTGGCGATGGACATCGATCGTCGGCCGCCCGTTCTCCACCGCGTCGCTCGCATACGGCATCTTCGTCGCAGTACAGCATGCCTTCGCTGCCGGCGTCGTCATCTTCGTCGTCGTCATCACACCACCACCATCATCATCACCATAGGGGGTAAGATAGGGGGCTGCTGTGTGTGCCACCGACGACGACAACGAAAACGACGAGGACACGGCACTTATCTTACAGATGTTGGCGCGGCTTCTTCGGAAGCGCGCCTAGGGACACCACCCATCTCATCGGGGGTGGTGAACGTTCTGTTTTCCGCCTCCCTCTATTCCTGCCCTTCAAGGTTCTCCTTTGGCAGGCTTAGTCGAGCATCTGAATTGAACTAGGCTGGGGAGACTGTCCCGACGGAGGCGTACTATGGTGCCCATATTCTTTGGAAGAGTACTTAACGCCAGAAACGCTCTTTAATAGACGACCAGTCTGAGATTTTGATCAGTTCATTGTTATGTTTGTAACTCTCATTGAGCTCCTTTAGTTTCGTCGGACACAATCAGCCGCACAGGCAGCCGAAAACTCACAGACAACTTCATAGGTATCTCAGTGTGAACTTATATGTGGAGCATGTACATGAATTGTTAGTATAACGTGGCTGCGTGGCTAGTTTCTAGTGTGATCGCAGGTTCGATTCCGGATGTGGAGATCTATTTCTTGAATTTGAACTTGGACACATCAGAAGTGTATATCTAACACTTTTGAGAAAAAAAATACACATTTTGGTGGCGCACTTGCTTGGTCATTTCACGCAATCACGAGATTGGCTGTTAAAAAGGCCCATATAAAAATACAACTAGTCAGAAAAGAAGCAGATAGCGCAAAAGGTCCTAAATATACTCTGACCCTTTAAATGAATTACCTAAGATGTAGTCCCGGGGAATCAGATACACGCCGGGCCGAGTTTGACCATAATAGGTTGGAAATTATTTATTAATTGTTCGAGTAATTCAATAAGCAATTCGGAGCCCTTGGATCGTACTTGGTGACAACGGAATGTTTGCAGCGAAGCACAATCTAAGCATTGTTCAGCATATATGGTCGTTATGGCGTGTTAGTAAATTTGGTAGAAATATGTTATTGCAAATATTTATATTTGCATACATTCAAACAGCTGTTGGTTTGTTTGTCATCTGCAGCCCTACCCTAGATGCTCCGCGGAAGCCAAACGATTGCGAAATCGTTGTAATGTCGAAACAGCAGCGTGACTATGCTGAGAACGTCGAACGGCGACTCAACAACCTCGGTCTCAAGGTGGGTGACGAAAGGCCACGCGTCCCAAAGAAGGAAAAGTATAAGAGAAAGCAGGACTGACATTTAGTATTCACATTTAACCTAAAAATGTTTTATATGCATATTTGTTTACTATGTTTTAGACACTACTATATGGTTTGCCGACCATATGATGTCGCTGTTGCAGTATTAATGAAGACGTTTGCGTACTGAGCTTACCATCAATAACGTACAACATTTAGATGTAGACACAAAGTTAATAGCATATATTTGTAAGACATAACGACAACATTTATACATAGACATAGAGTTATTCGTTTTGCTTTTCCGTGCGAATTCTCTTGTGGTTTGTGCAGGTTGACGTGTTGTTTCTCAAAGACGAAGCGCTTCTTGCTCAGGCGTTGGATGACCTTGGGCTTCGCGGCACACTCTATGCTTGCGTAATTGGCGAACAGCACGAGGTGCACAACTCTGTCACACTCAACGTACTATATGGCGTTCCACAGGGTTCGTATTTGCGAATTGTCGTAGTGAGGATAGGTGCCCACTATTTTCAAAGATAGTGATTATGAGGAGTTATTGTAGCAGGTAAATATATACCTAAATAAAAACATATAGATAGATGAAGACATATAGAGGTTTCGGTCCAAGTTATCCATCTCGATATACACAGGGCTACATGGTAATGAGAAGGTACTGAAAATTCTAGTCGCTTTTGGTTCTACTCACGCGGTCGAGGTTGCACGATATTTGTTTTTGTTTAGTTCGCTTAAGCATCTGTTGTAAATCTGCTATTGACAGGCACTAAAATAATTACGTTCGATTTTCATTAAAGGTCATTCGTAAGATAATCGCAGGGAATGCTGGTCCGTCGTGGCACTATCTGTGCATATAGAAATACTTTTTCATTATCTTACGATCATTATAGTACAAAACAAATATATATATATATATATATATATATATATATATATATATATATATATTAAAAAATAAGAACAGTTCTTATTTGGACTACTCATAAATACTTGTAGTGACTAGAGTATAATCGAGTAGAATAATTTCCTCTTTATTAACGAAATAAAGGGTGACTAAACCATGAATGACGACAAAGCCGTTTGTTCCTACCTTTTTGGCTGGGCTACCCCCAGTCGTTCACATGATCGGGCATGTAGGTAGGCTACAAGCGGGCACGCTAACCTTCATCAAGGAGGCAAGTGTGCGAGTGAATCTGTCGACGCGAACAAATGCGCTTCGTTGAAGCCTTGCTTGTTGAGCTGACTCGAAGCGTTTTTATGCGTGATCTTTTTCGTCGTTTTTTGCTTTTTCACCGCCGGCGGTTGCTCCCGCTCCCGCCGCCATCGTTGGATGATTCTTCTCTCCGGGTTGGATTTGCCATTTCTTCTGTTGCCGCTGCTGTTGCTGCTGCCACTGCTTTGGGTTTCGTCTTTCGATGAAATTTGGTGGCGATTTCAGAACACCGCAATATGCCTGTCGACGAGGCACTAAAATTTCTGTCACAAAACTTCCGCGAACACCTCGAGCGGCAAAGGGACCGTGATGTGGCTCACGATGAACGCGAGGTGAAATTTTTGCTCAAACTTCTCATCGAGTCGCGCTACATTTCGATTCGCGAATATGACCTTCTGATCCAGTATCTTACGAACAAACGCAGCCAACTGGTGAGTAACAGCGTCAATCAGCGCATCACGGATTGGGTGCCCGAGAGATGCAAAAAAAGCAGCGTGGCGCTGCATCAATAATGACCTGAAACTGAGATATAATCGCACTGATTGCAGAAGTATGGGTTTTACTTCTTCTTCTAGAATACCATGCTTTTGCTTTCTGATGCACGTATATATTGATTTAAAAAATTACGGAACTTACGCATAAACACGAGCCTAAGTCGGCGCATACTACCTAGCGGTACAATACTGGAGGGGATACCCTTTAACTGGGAATCGACACAGATGCACGTGTTGCAATGACGGATCATACGTTAGCGCCTGACGCAAAGCCTATTGCCATATCGGTTGTCTGAGGATTTACCGTTGTGTCGATAAGCTTATGATAAATATGCTGCATTATGACTCCACTTTCCTTGCCGAAGCCAAATAATATAACACGCCTTAGCCTACTTAATATCTTATTTTCACCGCTGTGAGGAAAAGGGGAAAAGGCTATTAACACTCTACAGGGATGTCTTTCTTTAAGAGGTAGATTTCATTTCTCATTCTTGTCCAGATTAGTTATGTTTTTGTGTGTGATAACATATTGCGTGGTCAATGTTTGTACGTGGATGTCTCAATGATGTAATCGTTAATTATCGTTAAGAACATTTTGTCATTGAGACTCCGTTCTGCTTCACCGAGTGATATTGTTGTCTTTACGACAACTGTGTTTGTGATTAGATATGCAAGGCTATATAATCTGAAGCTAACTGAGCGGCGTTTCAGATTGAAGAAGAGATGGGAAGCGAAGGTCGACGAGCACCTAGTCCCCATAGGGATCCACCTCCATCTCACGCAATGGCAGCCAACAGGGGCATGTCTTCCTCACAACATCGGCCTGCTCATGGTGGGTAGACAATTATATCTCCGTCAATGGCGAACTAGCGTAGAAGGACCACATCGTCTTTGTACTTTTTTGGAGTTAGGCGTAAGGCTCGTTTTCGGAGTAAAACATTTCCTTCGTTTATGCACGAAAGTATTTATATCTGCCATGATTAAGTGCATTCCTTAGGGTGTAGAGGTCTATAATACGATCAACCGTAAAACCCTCTATGCTCATTATATTGTAATTGCTGTAAATATAATGAGTGCGCTCTTTCTTGTTCAGTTGCTTTTTTTTTGGTCTGATGGAATGAACACACGAATTGGCCTGCATCGTGAATGAGCATGTGCACATTTTCCTATGATTAGCTAAAATGACCAGCTTGTAATATTGCAGATTCGCCGAGCCCGATGAGCCAGGCCATGAGTATCGAGCAACAGAATCAGCAGCTTCACGACAAGATCCGCAGCCTTATTGGGACGCCCTCGAGTGCCCTTGCGCCTGCCGCTGCTCCGGTGTTGGGCGCAGGAGTTGGTCTCGGGCCACCACCTGCCGCTGGATTGCCGGCTCCTCCCGCACCGTTTGCTTTGGCGAGCGGGCTGGCCGGCGGTATCACCACCCAACAATCACCATTTGCTAACCTGAACAATCCTTCTGTTCAGGCGACGCTCGACAAACTAATCAAGCAGGGCGCCCTAGGCAGCCAGTTGGCGATGTCTATGCCCGAAGCTACCCGAGGCCCACCGACCGGCCGACGAGATGACATGGGTCCTGCGGCCGGCGACAAGGAACCCTTCCCGCCGAGTCGGGGCGTCCCGTCGAGTGGGTACGGGCCAGGAGCCGGACCTTTCGATGGCTATGGAAATGGCGCAACCGGATACGGCGCTTATGCCGGAGGAGGTCTTGTGGGCGGTACAGGGGGCGGTAGTTATGGAGGCAACCGAGACAGATCCCCCCTAAGAGGGCACGGCTACGGGGATGGCGCAAGATATTGAGCCAAAGGGTTGAAGAGCCAAATTAAGGAGATGAAAAGAATCGCGTGAAGGGACGCGGTAGAGCAAGCAGTAGTACTCCTTCGTTGTACGCCTTTTGTACGACGGTTACAGATTTTGAAGTGGCCATGGCTTTTTGTTTTGACGATCTGTGGCGAACAGCTGTATCGAAGCCAACTCCTTGCAAGAAGATCAACAACTGGGAGATATTTCTACTTCAGCTACTGTTTTGCCAGCGCATCATGGTCTTCATCTGGTTCAAGGACAGGCCAGAAACGGAACTTATGTATACCACTCAGCTTTTGCCGGACCTCTTTCACAACGCCTCGTAAATGCTCCGCAACCAACAACAACAGCCCTCTCTCGTCGTCGTTTCTGCCATGGTTTTGCCAGGATCTTTTGTAGAAGCATGTTTCAAGGGTATCTATCGTCACTGCTGTCTCACGCAAGTTCTCTAGCTCGATGTTGGGACGCTCGCACCGAACGCTGCTGTGAGGCGGGTTTTTCATGTTTTTGTCTTTTTGAAGCATTCAAGTTTCTCGTTCTACCTTTTAACCTTCAGTCTGCATGATGTGCTGCACACATGGCTTTCAATGCACGGAGTGGAGAAATCCCCTTCGGCAAAAGGCGGCAGGCTACTGTGGTTTCGTAGAAGCGAAGTAGGCGACGATGAAGTTGCTCACTTTTGTGGGTGATGACGGTTTTGTACGGCGACCGCACGTATGAAGAAGTCGTAACTCGTGCACGCACACCTCGGTACAACCTTCAGTGACGCCGGGCGGCCAGTTTAGAGAATATAATTTTCCTATCGTTTCACTATTGCATATGCCTGTGGTTTCAGCGGACTTTTTCATTTTTCCGACGCATCCACTTGTTTCAGCATCAATCATCGCAGCCCATTTTTCATAAGGATCGCGTATGATGCGGTTCTTTTCAGAAAGTAACACAGTAGCAGTAAACCGCAGTGCTTGACATTTCTATAAAGCCAGGCATAAATCATTAAACACTAATAGGCATAGTAAATATTACGAATATCATTACACATATTATTATTATTATTATTATGGAGTATGATATACGCGTAGCAGATAACTGTCGTTATTGCATTGCGCGTATGACTGATACCGAGGATCAGGCTATTCCAATAGAGGATTATCGGTATCGTAATTTGCTTAATGCCAATTACTACCAACTGCACTGTAAAGCCAACACGTGCTTGGACGTAGACTGAACTATCTCGATCGACTGGTGATGTCAGTCAGTCGCGATTTCTTCTCTTTCGCTCGTCATCTACGCCATGTTGTCACATTTGATAACGGTCTATGCTTCCGCCTCCTCTGTAGGTCTGGCTGAATCGGTTAGTTCAAGTCAACCGTTCAACCAACTCTGCTATTCCGTGTTTGTATCGTATCGAGGAAGTATAATATCATTTCTGCCTGTGCAGGGCTGGTCATATTTGTGCTGTGCCGTTACTATACGATAACATCTGTGGCGGCTATGACAAGTGTGAAAAAAACGTTGCTTCACACACACACCTCTACAATTTAGCAACAGCAACAATTATTAGAACAACAACAACATGAGCACTAACAATAACAAGCATAGTTATACTTATAACATCAGCAACCGTGACAATAGTATCGACAAGGGTATCGGTAAAAAATCAGCACTAGCCACAGCATCGCTAACAACGACAGCAACTACGACAAACAAATTTTCGACAATTTAGTCCAACCCTAGGCCAGCTATGCTCACAGAGGCGATATTAGTCAACAGAGACGAGGTCAGTGGCGGGCAACTATGGCCACGGCTTGTAAAAGCAGGTTTTGGAGACAATTCAAGCAAATAAAGCGTATGTAGTGAAAGATACCTGTCTATTATCTGTTCTTCTCTGTTCTTCGTTACGCGCTTTGTGGACTGGCCGCAGGTGGTCAGCCTTTTTTGTGTGGTTTTTATCGTGGCTGACGATCGCCGTTGGCAGCATGTTTATGGACTTGCACTATATTTGGGTTACGACGCTATAATTAGCTATAGTAACAGATATTCCGTCCCTGTCAGTTGGTTATACAAATGGAAAAGAGTACTTGATGCAATCATGTACTTGTGTGTGTACCGACCATTTATCGAAAGAGCCATAATACACCGTACAAGCAGCGTAGTCTACAGACTACAAACAACACGGCACATCTGAGGCCTCTATCCGTAAGGAACTCTCTTAGCCAGGAAAACAAAACAGTGGACGTAAACGCACTACCCTTTCTGACTCGTCGTGACTAACTGGGAAACCTCAAATCACCAGGTGTCACATTAAAACTGTCAACTAACCTGGTAAAGATAAATGGCTAAGCTTCTTCAGTAAAACAGCGGAGGCGTTAGATGAAGTCTGCCGCCACTTCCCCTATCCCAACCCATACTTGTTATGCATAAGCAAAGCGATCCTGGAAAGAAATATACTAGCCGTGGGCGTGCCGAGGCTCCGTTAAGACGGCAGAAGACAACTCTGCGTAAGGCACTTCTATCCTATTATTTACGACGTAAGGCCTTCTATTTTTAGAGTCACACGTGACGGAGTTTGATGAAATTATGCATCCGGTTTTGTCTGCCAAAGAACTAAAGAAGAAAGAAGGTACGTTTCTACTAGAAAAGGATTTTCGTTTCGAGAGCTTTTCTTCAGAAAAGTGTACCATGTGGCATCTTGCGTGTAAAGGTTCACTTTTGACCGCCAGTTATTTTCCCTACGATTTTGGCCAATATTTTCTCAATATGTGGAAAATCAGGGGTTGCCGGTCGTGGCCCTTACCAGTTTCTTGTTTATCGACGTCGTGCTTAAACATTGATTTTTTCGAATATTTTATTTGAGGACATTGTTTAGCTTAAATGTTTAAATAATACTGTTTTTATCCAGAGTAACCTAATAAAGCATTAAGATGATCGCTATCAATGAAATACTTGGGTTGGTATATGTAATGTCCACGAGGTGGCGCTAAATTGATCTTTGTAGTATATGACGGGGAAGAAACACTTCGTTGAATGTCAGATTTCAGACAAAAACGAAATGCAATTTCTTTCTTTAAAGTATATATACCTTTCAAATTATAACTTCAAGCAAGTGTTTGCTACATGAAGTCTTACAGACGCTGCGGTGGCCCTTTATAGAAGTATTTTTTCGTATAAATGTATATAATATTTCTAATTCGATCTCCGTTCCGATTTTCTCAGAAATTTGTGTTTACGCGACTCTATTTAAAAACAATACTTTTTTTCTTAAATAATCTTGTGTCTGTGCTTATTATGCGTTACAACGTTCACAGCTTAATTTATAAATAATTCCCTGTTTGCTTTATATTTTTCCATATAGAAATATAGACTGTTCATATTTGTTGAATGTTTATTTTTATCGTGTAGTGATTCCACGATTCGGATCGCACGTGGAGGGAGCTATTGACTCGAGCAGAAGCGACTAATGCATGTTAGGCAAGAGCGACCGAGTTCCGAGTTTCCTTCGGCGTTACTGTGCTTTATACATTTTCTTTAAAACAAGCAGTAATGCCAGAACAAATTGACGTCGGCCTCACTTCAGTAGCACCAACAAGTCGCTTCTCGTTGAGTCAGTGAGCATGATTATCGCGATAGTGGTGTGCATATTTGATAACTAGTTTTTTCTTGCGGATAGTGCAAATGATGTGGGATAGTGGAGCGGGTCCGGAAACCCGCCGGGCCTGTCTGGGTCTCCACCCATATTTCTGTTCCAAACGTCGACAATCTGACGTCGTGCGTCCACCTGAAAGAACAAGAAGTTGACTAATGGACTGTCTTCGGAGCCCGTGGGTCCCACGGGACCTGCCAGGATACTTGGATTGCAGCGCAGGACGTAGTCTTGTTGGCTCTCGAGGGCTACGACTTCTGCGTTTCATCCAGGAGCCGCCGCGGCTATGTTACCCGTGTAGCCGTAAGTTTCTGCAACGGGGCAGTCTATAGATCGCATGATGCTATTTACTATCATCGTCGGGAGGCGCCCCATGTGCGCGGGATAGTGTTGACATCTTTGCCGCTACCCAAATTGAGAAAACCGGCATCCCACATGATTAAACAAATCGATGGGCCTTGCACGGTCTTTGATCTCGGTCACCAGGCTCGTGGGAGATGCAGTTTCGCTACTCGATCTAGGCGTGGGAGGGTGAGGATAAAGGGAGGACTTATGACTCATGTAGAATATGGCATAACTCTGTGCCGCTGCAGAGAGCACAGACCGACGTACTCAGTGCAATGAAAAGAAGCTTTGTCGCGTTCTGGATGAGGGAGCTATTTGTTCATCTCAAGCTTCTGTGATCTATACTCTATTTGCTAAATCAGCGACCAGCAATCTAGGTTTGTGCTGGAGACAAAGTAGGCAACTGAATCTGCGGAGAAAAAATATGGTAGTTGATGCTTCCTAGCTTAGATCGGCGACAGCTTACGCCAAACTCAAGCCCTCGAACGTAAAGACATTTTTGAAGGTTTACGAGAGGAAGAGTTTCTAGGCCGTGCTTGTTACTGATCACCTTGTACTGGTGGCACAGAGGTGCGGCAAACTCGAGAAACGTAAATCAGACATAGCCTCTTGTTCTCTAGGCAGGACGCGAGCCGGATGTTGAAAGGGGTTGTTTTACCTGCACTTGCTAGCTCCGTGTCAAGCAGGACATTTTAAGGTCAAACCTTTCAAGGTTTTACCTTGAGTAACGACGGTCACTTTACAGATGATCAAATGGTGGTGGCCGTAGGATTGGATGAAGCTAACCAGCGAATGCATTTTAATGGGATTAGAAGAACTTAAAATCATTGGAAGAAAGAAGCTTGCATTAACCAGTGAGATCTCTATTCGTACGGTACTCCCTAATTTGTGGCCGGCTTACCGGGAGGCCTCAGAGTGTCATGTCGTCGCATTAAAGCTGCCAAACCTGGTAAATGTAACGACCGTGCTTTTCAGAGGAACTGCGAAAACGTTAAATCAAGTTTGCTGCTATTTTTTTATCTGTATCTATTAGATACTCCCTGTGAGTGTGCCGAAGTGCCGTTTCAATCGCAGGAGGCACCTCTGCATAGGGCACTTATATTCAATTATTTACGACGTAGGACATCATATTTATTAGAGCCACACGTGACGAAGTTCGATGGAACTGTGAATCAGACTTTGCTTGCCAAAGAAATCGGATTTTTTTTCATTTTCGAGATCTCCTTTTCAGAACTCCATACACCAGGGCGAGTAATCGCACTTGTGGCATCTTGCGTTTACAGGTTCAATTTCGACCGCCAAAATTGTTTTGTTTTTTTATTGTTGAGCTCATGAGGCAGCCAAGCTCCGAGTTTTTGAGTAAAACCAGTTGACTGAAGATGGTTAGAGATTGTTATCACACTGCAATCATTTTGTTTCGGCCAATTTGCGAGTATGGCGACCGTATTTCTTTAGGAGCTCCTTGAGACGTTTTTCTTTGGCTTTTTTGGCCTCGATGAAAATCAAAGAAGAGCAGCTCCTTCACTTACATATCAACTGCCACTCTGTCAAACAGCAAAATAAATCGTTTTAAAATAAAAGAAACGCTACGAACGTATTTTGCAGTCGTATACTTTGCCTACAATTTGGCCCAATCATGTATCCATATGCTGAAGGTCAAGAGTTGCCGGTTATACTCCCTTTCGGTTTTTGTTCATTGACGTCGTGTTTAGACGTTGATTTTTTTTCGATTTTTTGTTTAAACACGCGCATTGTTTAGCGTAAATTACAAAATACTATTCAGTCAACCACACAGTAATCTAATGACGCTTTAAGATTATCGCTATCAATCAAGTAGGTAGGTCATTCTATATGCAAAAATCTTCTACGAGGTGGCGCCACAATAATCTTTGTAGTATATGACGGATGTATGGACTCCTTACACTGTTACATGTCAAGCTTCAAACCAAAAGTACATTTAAATTACGTCCAACAGATGATTGAAGACTTGAACTGAGCGTGTCAGCACTCGTCGTAGACATGGAGAAACACGAATACCGTACCGTAATTATCGCAAGACTTTTAGCGTCGATCCGTGACCGTGAACAAGACCTGGATCCTGCACTACTATGCGCCCGACTCGAAGCAGCAGTCAACGCAGTGGACAGCGCCTGGGAATCTGCGCGGAAAAAGGCCATGGCAGTTTTGTCGGCCGGAAAAGCTATGGATGGACATTATTTTTTGGAATTTTCAATGAATCGTCGTCGTCATTGACTACCTGCAGAAGGGTGAAGCAGCTAGCTACAGGAGCAAATTATTCTACACTTCGAAATCGTTTGCATGCAGAACTGCAAATTAAACGAGCGAGATTCGTGCTGCGCAAAACGTCATCGTTACCATGGCAACGCCCAGGCTCACGCTTCTGCAGTCAAAGTTGAAAAAAGTCACGCGTTATGGTTTGAACTGCAACTTATTTTGCCCTACACTCCTGATTTGGCCGCGCGGGACATGTCCCAGTCCTAAACCTCAATCTGCCTCGTAGCAAAGAAATGTTTGATCATCGCCGCTTTTGCAGCCCTGCAGATTTCCAGACTTTTCCGAAGGGGTCAAAAAAGGATGCTCCTGTGCATGTCGATGCTAAACCCTCTCTTTTTTAGCATCGACATACACAGGCGCATCCTGCATGCATGCTCGTATATATATATATATATATTCATATATATATTCATATATATATATATATATATATATATTTATATATATATATTCATATATATATATATATATATATATACTGCTGTGAACAAGGTTGGAGACTAACGTAAATCGAGGCAAGGAGCTTAAGCTTAAAACAGCAACGACCACAAACAAACACCAGCTACTCAACGGAATCGATGCTCGTGCTCTGAAAGAAGTCCAGGATTGATCTCCCAGTGGTGTCGGTATATTGAAGTGCATGAAGTGGTCGACACCAAAAGCATCCGTGGTACGGCGTTCAATACTAGACCCCCTCCCTCTCCCCGCCGGCAGAGGCGGAACTCAAGTCATTATTGGTCAGATCAAGCAAGACCTCTATATCTGAGCATCGTTTATCGTCGTGCCTAGCAGGTGGTTTCCCATCACGCGAGCACAGCAAAATTCCGAGGCACAGAGCAAATGGTTGGCTCCCAGTCTGGCTTTTAAAAAAAGCTTTGCTAGTGTGTGTGTGTGCTTTAAATGGGTACGACACGATGTGGCAACGCATCGTGCAACGTGCGTTCCACAGAGTCGAGAAACCCTTCACAAACAATAAGGTGTTCGGCCTCGCTCACAGGCAGACCTAGGGCAAACCAAAGAGAATTGCCGCGACAGCTGCACTGCCTACTTACTCCCATTGTCGCCAATGTACTACAGGTACACTTCATACTGACGATCATAAAGATTTGGAACGCTGCGCGGTAAGTAATCTTATATCTTTTTGCACTTCAAATTAGTTCAATGATTATTCCGCACTACTTCAACGATTTCTGTTTATATATGTATGTAAATCCTCGTGACGATGAATACCCATTGTGATTACCTATTTTAGTTTTGTAAAGTGCTTATAAAGAGCATATTCTTTGAATTTTGCCATGTGTGATTTTCTGCCCCGTTGTTTGATTTATCTCTTTCAACCGGTTTTATTTACCGAGAACTTAAGCGTTGTAAAATGCAGTCCCTTTGAATAAAGCACGTTTGAAATTAAAATAAATACTAAACATATATGCTTATATAACTATTAGATTGATTCGTCTAATTTTGATTCAAGATTTTCCTCATGTAATTAATTCTACATAGATGTGTATATATATATATATATATATATATATATATATAGTTTGCCCTTCAAAGAGATTAATTGCATGATTATTTTATATTTATTTAAAATTGACCACTAGGTGAACATTGATTTGTAGTTAAGATGATCACTAATAAAACAAAGTACTTACGTACAAACATCAATAAGTTTCATTACTTAACTGGAACCATTGAAACAGGCTAAGGCTTGACGCGGTTGGGTGATCTGGCGTGCCAAATAAAAATATGGGACACAGAGGGAACGAAGATATCTATATCGAAATTCCACCAGAAGGCTATACTGGATTCGTTCCATATAGGGTGCAATATAACGAGGAGTTGTCGAGTATCATTTCCAAATAAATAACAAATATTACATTAGATCCGTCTAGAATAGCAGAGAGGCAATTCAGTGTTAAGGAACTTTGCTAAACGGCTTACATATTACGTTGCCAAAACGCAAGGCGTGGGCAATAAATTCTTTATATTTTGGATTTGTTTTATTTACAGTTTTTATTTATCGATTGTTTAGCAAATGGTTGCGAAACGACATTAATCAGAATGACTCCGTAAAAAGCGCCAATAACTTTCATTACTTAGTTGGAACTATTGTGACAGTCAAACGCTTGGCGCGGTTGGGTGGTCTGGCGTGCAAAATAGATATACGGGGCACTGAAGGAACGAGCACAACTATGCCGAGATACCACAATACACAACGGTCGGCGAACGACGGAAATGTTCATAGTTCTAAGAGAGAGAGAGAGACTTTAATCGCCCGCCCTTGTTGTATATTTGATATTCCCCGAGTGTTATGCAATAACTAAATACATTGTATTAAACGGTAAATGCTCCTAAATCTGCCCCCACCAATTAACTGCTGGGTAGCCTTCTATAACGTGTACATAGGGTGACTCTTTGGAGCACCGTTTCTATGAAAGGAGAGGAAGGTGAGAGTCATCTGAGGAAGAAACTCAACGATACTGTAAGTATATTACAGCTTGACGAAACAAACGTTTAAACTCGCAAAACAAAGCGTACTTAAGACGGTGCGTAATCGGCCACAAAATAATGTATCTATTTTTAAATAAAGGATTAAATAAAGGAAGTAAATTGTTACAAGTTATCATAACGGCACCGTTACGAAGATGATTGAACACCGTACAACATGAAGAATTCTAATTTTACCGCCACAGTGAAACGAGTCAAACAAAGCATGACTGGGATGGGGTTTATGACAAGCTTTGCGACATTATTTTGGACTAAAGCTGTACAGAAAAACTATAGAACGGAGTTATGCGACGATCTCACATTTGTTGTATCATTAGTCACTCACAGCACAAGGTCGACTAGACGCAGCTGTTTATATATGTATATATATATATATATATATGTCTCCAGAATTTATTTAACTCATAATAAGGGGCGTCAGCGTTCCCTGGAGAACAAACGTTCTCCAGGAAACGTGACGATAAAATGTATCACCTCTGATGTCCACCGGTATATACGCTGTATATCCAATGATGCAGCCTTTTCCAGAAAATTTCGCCAGCACGCGGGTGCTTTGTAGAATGTCGTAGAAATGTTAACTGGGTAAAAACTGCCTAGGGTCTCGAAGGCAAAAGGCAATGAGAACAACCTATAGACCTTGCACCGATATATGCATACTACTGAAACGTATTTCTTGGCGCAAGAAAAAAAAAAAATATATATATATATACATGTATATATGTATATATATATATATATAGAAAATATTGTGATGATTTATTAATTATTTACAATACGTTTGCACACTCAGCAGTGCTTGCCTCATATATATATATATATATATATATATTTGCAAGCGCGGCATATATTGCATATGTATTGCAATATACGTGATATATTGCAAGAGCATGGCGAAATTCAAACTTTCGCGGGTAAAGACATTGAAACTGAAACGAAACGACTAAGCGCCCGCCCGCCCGCGCATCACCCGTCGACCAACAACAACCCAGGCGCCATCTTGAATTCGATTCTTCTTTTGGTTGGCACTGGTGGTGGTGGTGGCAGTGGGGTGGTAGTGGTTTTGCAGAGCTACCGCTGCTCCTACTGTCGTTATAGTTGTTGTCGTTGTTGATGTTGTTGTTGTTGGTGTCGTTGACAACGACGACGACGACAACGACAACGCATTTGATTCACGACAACCGACCTCACAGCGATAAGCTGCAGAATTCGACATCGACTCTCGAATAGTCGAGCCAAGCTAGCTCAGCAAAAACGACGACGTCATTACCAGTACCACGACAGAAACGAGTAGAAGATACGGCTGTCGGCGGTGGCGATTGTTTCATGGGGCGGCGGATAGAGCCAGGCCAGAAGCGACAAAAGGGCGGCTGCGAAAGAGGCGCCGTACAAGATCGAAGGGCTCTTGCACAGCGACACAGCTCTCATCTCTCTGTTCTTCTTCTGACTGATTGATTATTGGTCGGTGACCATGAAAAGGGTGAGGTGAATAATGAGTAGCCGTGTCTTGTCTCAACACCTGTGCTACTTACTGTCCGGTATCTCGATCCTCGCCTATCTGTGAGGAGTAGAGAATTGCTTAATCTCGCTGATGCCTTTGTTTTTGTTGTTGTTGTGGTCGCAGTCTTCGTCAGCCGCGTTATAACCGCCGCGTAGTAGTTCGTAATCGAGTCTCGTGTTGTTTCGTGTGGGCCCTCCTGACCTTGTCTCGTTTTGCTCGTGCGTCGCAGTTCGAATTCTGCCTCATCTAATCGTGTGCTTTTCGTGTCTTGGTGTTGGTATCAGCGTTGCTGCGGGACTAGGTAGGGTCGGTGGTTGTCTGTTTGTCTGTCTGGCTGTGTGAGCATAGGAGGAGGCGTTCGTATCTAGTGCGAACAATAGGACAACAAGAAACGAATCACTAACTGTACGAGGAATAGGGCACGGTAAACGAAGCACAGTATGTGTGCGAGTCGAAACGCAGTCAGTAGTGTAGTGGAAGTGTTGTGACATTGCACATAAAGAGGAGAGCAGTAAGAAGAATTAGAAGAAAAAGCAGAACTACAACAACAATAAGAGCAACATTGTCTGTGAACTGAGGTGGAAGAAATTCGTTCTTCTGAAGAAATTCGTAGAAGACCAGGCGCTTCTGCGAACTGCGAGAACTAGTTCTCAGCTGCGGCTCGGGCAGGATCTGCTGATCTGCTGACGGCCGGACCGAGCCAGCCAGACGAAGTCAAGAACGAAGAAAGCCAACGCCAGGACCTCGCGACTGCCCCCGGAAGGAGGTCGCACGAGCTCTACCTACCCCCGAGTCTACCCATCGGATCGTTCGTGAGTCGCTCGGTTGGCTGTCAATGAGGTCGCGGCCACGGATTGAGCCATGTTGTCGCATTCCGAAGTGGCCTCGCTGAGTCGGGAACAGCTTCTTCAGCGCGCCAAGGAACTGCAAGGTGCGTCCACAAAAAAAAAACAGAACGCCTATATGAAATGAGTATACGAACAACACACAGTATAAGAACAATGACAACAACAGCAACAATAGTAGCAACTATGGTAGTGCTGACATGTGCTTAGCCCCACCCTTCCTCTAGATCTTCTTTCCTGTAGATCGGGTTGTGTCGAACCGAATCCTAGAAAGAAACGAATTTTTAATGATGATGATGACCAGTGATATAATGATGATGATAATAATAATGTAGGACATCGCCATGATTCACTGAGCGTACTTACTAGTTAGTGTTCATCGATCTTGCTTCTGTTTCGTACGCCACCCAGTGTTCTGGTTGTGCATTCGACATGCGCAATTGCGCGTGTGCAACGTGCATTTAATGGCTAACAGATCTAAATAGCATGTCGCTTGTTTGGGTTTGCGCGAATACGTGCGACAAATAATGCCGTACGATTGGCTCATCAGATCGTCTCTCTCTCTTGTGGGGGAACGGTTACGGTACGCGTTCTCGATATATACGCGAAGGCAACGTGTCGCTCTGCACCGAATTCGGTCATGGCCCGGAGTGCTAGTTATTTGCTGTGCTTGGGCTTCGCCAGGTTCGATATAATCCGAGAGTCTAGACACACTTTAAATTGTCATGTACATAGTTTACTTCTTGATAACACTGAGCATATCTCGTCTCACACGGGGCAGATTCTGCGGCCCGTTATCAACGTATCAATGGCTGTAAGATGACGATAGGGCAGAATCTACGTCGATTTGTCAGTGTGCGCTAGAGTTAGGAAGATGACTCAGCCCGTTTGCGGTGGCCGCCAACGCGAGCGGAAGGAGCAGAATCATAAACAGAGTGATATATATATATATATACTATATATATACATTGTTTACTCGAGTTTAATTGTTTACACCTATACATTATGTATATATATATATATATATATATATATATATATATATATATATATACATTGTTTACTAGAGTTTAATTGTTTATAGCTATACATTATGACCGTAATACATTTCGAATATATATATACACAAATTTTAAGTAGGTAGTTATCTGTATGCTAAGGCGACTACGACTATTTGGCGCTTTCTGTTCTGGCAGCAGGTAACAACTACCTATGTGGTATGTATCGTAGCCCGGCTAATAACTGTGCTCATTACTATGCAGCATTTTTTCGTAGATCCTCCATCCAGATCCGCCATCCGCATTTAGCTATGTGAGTGAGCTGCTCCGTGCTTTTTGTTGTTGTTGTTGTCGTCGTTTGCTGTGGTTTTGCAGTCGTGTTGGATCAGAAAAGGTCTCGGTTAGGCACCGTTTCGAGTACGCCCGCCGCTCCCACCGGCCCGTCGGTGATTCGCTTCACCCCACGACCGCCTTCTTATGCACCCCCTCGTCGATGCGGGTTTTCCGCTCGGGCGGGGCCTACTTCGCTCGTCAACACGTCGACCTCACGTCCCGTTACTGGACATCATCCTCATCAACGACCCCAACTTCAGCAGCAGCAGCAGCAACAACTGCGTGTCCGTGCCTCGCACAATCGAGTGTTTGTACGAAAGCCTGTGATTGCAGGCTTCGGAGCTGATGCGACGGCAAACAGTACCGCAGCGACAGCAACAACGACAGGGATTGGTGCGGTCGCATCGATTGGACCACCATCGGCCCAGGGTCGGCTATCTCCGGCAGGCTCTCTCGTTAGTGTTGCCAGCAGCAAAGACAGCGGCCGCTGCTCGTCGAAAGAAAGTCAAGATGAGACGTCCTCATCATGTTCGTCGACTTCGGTGACTTCGTCTTATGCTGCCTCACCAGCAGAGAGCAGCAGCAATACCTGCCTCGTCACGTCGTTGGACACAGCGGCATCATCACCTACACCTCAACCACTTCAACAGCTGCATCAGCAGCAGCAGCAGTTGCACAGTTCTTCTCCCTGTCCAACACCAACTCCGCCCGCCGGGCTGTCGTTGGTCGAGGAGTTGACGACGCCCAGTTGGGCTCTGGTACCGACGAAACTTGTCGTACCGGTCGGCGATGGGTCGGACGATTCCGACGACGATACGGATCTCGCGGCACGCGCTCATAGCGATGCTTTGCGGCAGATCCTTCATCCTAAGCAGGTTGAGCAGGCCTCATCAAAAGTACGTCCCGCGGCCGTTGACCGGTCGTCCGTTGTCTACCAGACGGCCACAAAGTTGGTGAAGCAAGGCGCGTCACAGCGCTGCTCCGAAACCTCGATCGCTGCCCTCAGGAGCGCCGCTTCTAGACATCGCGCAAAAACCAACGAGTACAACAAGCTACTGTCGAGTGCAAAACTGATGGTGCAAAACAACAACAGCGTCAGTAGTAGCATCAGTAGCAATAACAACAACAACAAGATGATCGCTGATCTCAACGCTCTACTTAAACGTGCCAGTACTAATCAAAGTATGAACACTCATAGGACTACTACTACTACTAGTAGTAGTAGTAGTAGTAATACTAAAAATACTGCTAGTAGTAATATTACTAGCACTACAGTTTACAGCAAGAAGAACCACCTCGCCATTAAAAGTGGTACGGCAAGCACAGTGAGTCGTCAAGCCCAGCCGACAGGCTCGGCAGCCTGCGGTACTGTCGCTGTGAAGTCACCTAGTCTAGTTGCCACGGGCTCTTCTGCGGCGTTGCCTAAAAGTCATCGTCACGTGTCGAAATTCAAGTTAACTACTATTCCGACAAACGCTGCCGGCAGTGCTCTTTCGCTCACGGCTGGTGGCGCCAACGTCACTGGCGCCGCCATATCGCCGTTCCGGAAGCGGCTACATGTTAACCGGATCCTGGTGCGAACTACCACTTCTGCCACTGCTACTGCGACTACTAAGGCAGCAAACTCGTCGCCGGCTAATAAAGAACGTGTTGGGCGGACGCCACCAGGCGCCACAAGGACGGCGAAACTACTTCACAAGACACGATTCAAACTCATGCGCAAAGCTCAGTACTCGGGTTGTCTGAAGTTGGCACATGCTGCGACGCTGAAGACTGCAGGCGGATCGCCGAGCGCAATGCCGAGTGGTCGCTTGGTGAGAAAGCCGACATCGGCGAGCTTACAGAGCTTTCTCATGGTACGCGGTGTTCCGTTCCAGACGTCCAAAGGCGGAAAAGTGCTCAAGCGGATCAACACGACCCTACAGCGGAAGAGCTGCTCAACCACGGGTAGCCCGCTGAAACGACCCAAGAGTCTACGAAACAGCTTGGCGGCAGGCCGGACGTACGCCTCGGGCGCAAGTATAACCCAGAGTATCGTCAATCGAGCGGTCGCCAGGTTGGTAACGTTTACTAAAACTACAACTGTTATTGATCGGGCCAGCTGCATCAATACAGGCGCATATGGATATGGATATATATATATATATATATATATGTATACACTTGTGTTTGGAGTCTATTACGCCTTACGTTGTGCTCCTACAAGCTCAAGCAAATTGCTTAATATTTTTACCTTAGCGCAAGCATATCTGTTTAGCTGTTTGTCATACTTATCACTCTCGTGGCGTTGTGCTGCGAGTGCATTACACTATGTCGACATTCTATTGTTAATGCTATGTTCTGTGCTACCTAATCTTGCTGTCTGTTGCCCATATACGCTCAGCCAACTGGTGAACCGGAGCATCTTCAAGCTTAACAACAAGAAGCGGCGTCAACAAAGCTCAGCTTCCAGCCAAAATGCGAAAGAGATCAAGGATTGCGTTTTCTACATACGCTTCGGAAAGTGCCACAAAGGCAGCGCGTGCAAGTTCGCCCACGACCCTGCCAAAGTTAGTTTTCGAGTCTATTTGCTGTATATTTTTGTTCGGTGTGCAGGAATTTCCCTAGCTATTGCAATGTCCACGTTGGGGATGGCCCGTTGGGCTTTTCATATATATATATATATATATTTATATATGTATAGCAAGTCGGTGCTGCCAGGCATCACGCTATTGGCATCACCACCGGCCCTTAGATGTGCTGGCGGTGGCCTACAGTTCGTAGGTGTAGATCGATACGTCGTCTTTGCTAGGCGATGCATCTGCATTTGCTAGGTGCTTGCTTGTTGGGCGATGACGAAAGTCATCGAGCGATTGACGTTGTTTTAGCGGTCTTAGCTTTGGCCGAAAGGCGAAGGGGTGCAGGTTACGTTCGCGGTTGTGACCATGAGCTCACCGTCGAACGGGGGTTTGGTCCACGTCGTCACGTCACTACGTAGGGGCTCCATCTCCACTGACACGCGTTTGGCTTGTTTGGCGTCGGTCGGCCGTCTTCGTCGTCGTCGTCGTTGTTGTTTTGTTGTCGTTTCCCGTTATGGCACGTATGTTTCAGGTATCCATCTGTACGCGCTTCCTCAAGGGCACGTGCAAGTCGGCCACGTGTCCGTTCAGCCATAACGTGAGCGCGGATCGAATGCCGCTCTGCTCGTACTTCCAGCGCGGACAGTGCACCGCTCAGGCATGTCCGTATCGGCACTCGTACTTCCGAAAGGACGTCCCGTACTGCGATGACTTTCTCCGTGGCTTCTGCGCTAAAGGACAGCTGGTAGGTGGTCACGTTCTTTCCTCAATCTTGCTTATGACCTGCATCGGCGCCGGTCACTACTACCGAAGCAAGTGTGAAGGCAGCTATTGAATTGACTCGGTACAAGACAATAGGGTAGACAACTATTTGATGTTCTTGTTTACGAGTAAACAGTTCGCTCACGCTTTTGAGTCAACGATCTAAGCTGCGTGCATATGTGCGTAGGTGTTGAGGCTTCCTCGTGTATTTTCGAACACGTGCCTAAACGTAGTCACGACTGCGATATGTGTATTATGTTTACGTCGAAACTTAGTAGGCTCAAAGTATCACGCAAAGGCAGGTTAGCAATTAGACGCAGCCGATTCAACTGTTTATTGAAAAATCGCGTCGATGTGCGATCGTATTTCACACTCGATCCGCTGTCTGTGTAATGTTTTACCTTAACTATGTGATTTCAGTGCACGAAACAGCATGTTCTCGTTTGCACGGATCCCGAGTGCAGTCGTGACCCCGCAAAGTGTCCGCTGAGACATAAACGATCCAAGCGGAAGAGTGGTTCCGCTTCCAAGGCAACCCAAAAAGATCGCAAAAAAGTAGTCTGTATAGCGGAAGGCACTGGCGAAGCCTGGCCAGAGTTTGTGACGCTGTCGTCGGACAAGAATCAAGATTGTCGCGGGGCCGACGATCAGTCCGCATACGACGAGGTGCAGCTTGAGATGCCCGCAAGGGCACGCACCTGCCGCCTTAAACGCTTTCTGGAACGCCGAGTGCGCCCCGTATGGCCAGACCACAGTGGGGGATTTAGCGCAAGCCCATTAGACCCGCGCCTGTTGGCTCGGGGTCCGGGCAATAGGTTGCGGCAACTGGTCAAGAAGGCCCGTTGGATGAGGCGGGTACCGCGACCGGTACGTATACCTGGCGAGTTCATTCCACTAGCTGTCGAAACGGATCTTCACGATGAGGATGAGGATGATGACAGTTGTTGTATTAGTAAAGCGGTTGTATCTCCTCCCCCCTCACCAAAGACGAGGTCGGTGCGCGGCCGATGGCCAGGAGGCCAGCTGTCGTGCCGAGACGACACCGTTAGTGACGACACCGATAACGAGGAGCTTCTCGAGCTCACCTATGGTGACGCGTTGGACTTTGCGCGGCGAGAGCGCGCGGGTAGCGTTGATAGCGAACTTTCGGTTAGCTCCTACACGTCGCCAGAGTTTGAATGCAGTTCGGACGATGAGACGCCGGTAGGTGCCGCTGATAATAATAAGGGCATTAGCACACAACGCCGCCGACCGCCGGCAGGGGAGCGCGAGGACGAAGATGAAGAAAATGATTGGCTTCTCGAGTACCTCTACAGTCTGGAAGAATCCCCATCTCCTCCATCCGAGCCCGAACGCATCGACTATTATGGGCCGATATTCGAACGCCAGGAGTGTCGCGTTGGTGACAAAATACGGAGGGCCATAAATAGGTATAAACGGCGAATACGAGGAGCGCAGCCAAAACAACCGTTGAAGATCGGTGTGCCACGATTATTGGGCAGGGCTGTTGGAGCCGATGCCAGTGGCGGTAGCGAGCGCGGTGCTGCGGAAGACTTCATTCCGTTGAGCACCCAGGAGGAAGGTGAGATCGTCTCGGAAGATGAGCTCGAGGGTGTCGATCTCGTTGTCGTAGACATGGACCTCGACAGCGACGGTGGGAATGAGTGCTCGGCGTCGCCCCATTTGCGCACAGCCTGGCCAACGGGAGCCGAGGAAATCTCATCGGATGAAGAGGGCTTAGTCGACGAATACGAACACGAGGCTGAATGTGAGAGTGGGGATCCGACTCAGGTGACTGAAGGTGGGCGTGATCATGTCGAAGGAGCCGAAGTTATCAGCGACATTGAGGAGATCAGCGATGTGGAGGAAGGCGAAATTTTGTAGAGGACGATTCTCGTGCTGCCTCTCTCTCTCTCTCTCTGCTAAGGCTGACAAGATCCCGAAAAAAAGCCGACAAAAGGTTAGTGGCTGCTGAGACGGGGGGGCGACTGAAAGGCGAGGAAACGGGCAAGACGATCTATGTCACTTCCAAACTAATTGAAGAAGGGAAATAAATAACATCGACCGATATTCTCTCCCACGGCGCCTAGTCGCAGGGGAGCCGTAATGCGGGCAGTGATACACGACGAGGGCGTAGTAACCGTTGTGTTCTTGCAGGTAGTTATGGGCAGACGATGAGGCTGTTCTGCCACAGCAGCATTCGGCGGTTCGAGTGAGTCGAGCCCCGCCGTCGCAGTAGTGAGAGTTTTTGTACATTTTGACTGCTATATGCGTCCAAAGGTAAGTAAGTAAGTCTCGGCCACTAGAGAGTGCGTTCGTATGTGTGCGTGTGCTTGTGTGTGTGGTTGTTGGAGTGTTTGTGTCGAGAAACGTATGACGTACGCTGGTAGGTGAGTTTTAGTTTCGACGCAATTTAAACGTATCTATCTCATCGAGAATTAAAGCCGGAGAAACACCGACACAGCGCCAAAGTCACTATGTTTTTCGAGCACGTAGTTGCTGCTTCAGAGAATAAAGCAAGTGTCCTCAGATCATGTTGTGTCGCCCTTAAGGTCATTTGAACGATATCATTACTCCATCGCATTCGGGCGGGGATGTCCTGTTGTTATTGTTGCTGCTGTTGCTGTTTTTCTCTTTCTCTTTCGTTTTCGTTCTGCTTCCATGCAATCACACACACACACATATCGTTACTTGGATGATGTACATTTTCAGAAACAAGTTCGAGTAGTCTCAAACGATTGCAATTCAGGGTATTCTGCTCTCAAAAAGAAGTGATATTGTTAATTGTCAATTAGATGTATTCGTTTGTGGCGTTTTCATGTACATACACATGTGTATGCGTGCACGAATGCGTAGTTTGCATGCACGTTTGTGCAAAGTTCAGATGTCATTTTATCGTGCCATACAAACAAAGAGGCTAGGTGTTTGCCTAAAACGGAATCTGAAACAGCTAGTTAAAGATGACAGACACAAACAACGACGGTGTAGCTTATACTCGAGTCGAGCTCACCTGAGTCGCTGAAGTCATGGAACAAGGAGCTTCAAGACGACCGTATCGTATGGGTGACGAAGTTCATCAGTGCGCAGTCCGGCTGACATCAAGGGTTTTTGATGGTGATGATGATGATTGACTCTCCCTCTTCCTTCCGGCAAACTGTGATATAATGGACAAAGCTGCCATCTGGTAAATGCTCAGTGATACCGTGACAAAACGGAGCTACCTTAAAACCGCCTACACATATGTTCGCTTGGCTCGTGACATCATTGTGAGGCAATTGACTGAACATGCCGATTAGTTTATACGGGTATGCTTCGTTCGCTTTCATTGTACATATCTCTTATTCACTAGTAGCATTACGATTTGTTTGCAATAAATTATCGCAGCGTGTGTTGACACGTGTACTATATATAATGATGTGTCTTCATTTTCTCACGTAAGTAACGCAGATAGTTTATCTAGGTACGTCAATAGCCACAGCGATAGCTAGCTGAGGATGAACTGTTGGTGTAACGAAACCGCTATGGCTTATCGTTAACTAGAGTGTTCTTTGTGGCATATGTGCTCATTAAGCGTATGCTTAAAACGTGAATTGATAGGTTCTTAGCGTATGCTGTTTGTGCAGATTTCCATGGGAATGCGTTAGAAAAACTTGCGAACGTTGTAGGGTGGGACAGAATTAGGTCGGGTCAGATAGGAGCAGCCAGAAAGTTTGTCTGATCATGCGGTAGGTAACGCAATTCTGATTTTCGAATATAGTGGGGGCCGTTTTCTTCCGTCTGTCGCCATCGCACTTCCTGTTAAACGACTTGTCGCATCTCCTCAACCCTCAAATCTTGTGTGCCCTATGCTGTGCAAAAGCACAGTTTGCATGTGGCGTTTACGGTTTTTCCAAACAGTGGTACAAGCATGATTGAAATTATCCCGTCAGCCGCGTTCCGGACATACTTGTGTGAGGTAGATGTCACTCTCGCCAAACTGTCCTCTGAGCCATGCTGTTATGTCAGGTTGGAAGCAGGAAATGTGCAGCTCAGGCTCAATTCCAAGACATCGACGACGACAGGGACCTGCGTCCAGGAACCGGTCGACGAGAGCGTCCTTGATATATATAGATATATATATACCGAGTACACAACAATGAAGATTTTATTTCTACATATAACACTATTGAGTTTACTTCTATAATAATAATAATAATAGAGCTCTTATTTCTATTGCAACGTAATGTTTGGCAATATTACAAATCAATTTTCGTGAGGCGGTTAACTTGTATAGGGCCGTACATGTCTGTTTAGTAGTGGTAGGTTGTCTACTGCGTAATAGAGATTCATCGTCAGTCGTATTGACGCAACTTAATGCTGTCTATAAGAGAACAGGAAAGGAAGAAGTGATGGTCTAGTATATTCTTAGGTTGAATGAAGTACACTCCCTAGCTTCAATTAGAAGACAATCATATAATGGTAGCAACCTTAAAATATCGAGAGTATTTATATTCCAAATTTCTAGTTTCGCAAATAGTTGTCTCCTTTCACACAAAATCTCAGCGAAGAGAAAAAAATCTTAATCAGTAGGGTTAAAACGAGAACTTCGTAAGTTTTCTGCTATGGAATGCTTTATTGTGGCAGATTGCCTGAAAAGAGCATATATATATATATATATATATATTAACGACTAGATACAAATTCATATTATTATTTTTATACCATATCGCCATCTACCTAGGAAAGACTACCTTACAGACAAAGACACTATATAGACAATTGCAACTACGGCAGGATTACAGGCTACCTGACAGGCCCTACTTGGTTTGGAAGAAATAGTAGATGAAAGTAACGAAAAATGTGCAGGATCTGTTTATAGAGATTTGCCTTGACAAAGACTTGATTTTTTCTACTGCTGCTGATGCGGTTGTTAACGAAGTCTATGGGTAGAGCCATTCAAAGGGTATTTTTGAGTGGAGTGAACGGCCCGAGCAGCTTTTCCGCTCTCTCCCCCCCCACGGCACACACGGCCTTGATGAGTTTGGGGTTGGGAGGGGGTGGGGGAGGTATATAAATCGCGTCATCTGCCTATACTATTTAGTCAGCAGCTGCAGCAGCTACTGATAGAACGGTCACCAGTATCTACCTATTCTATCTGACCTCTAACTACCCATCCACATCTGACGTACACCTAACGATCTACGACGTTACGAGTAGAATGGTGGTTAGATGACGACCCGTCGACTGGCTGGCGTGTTAACGGCGACACACGGGACTACTGCTAAGCAGCTGACGTGACGCAAGTACAGGCGCGTTTACGAAACACGACAACCAACCAGAAGAAAGAACACGCGGCACAACTTCGAAATCGAACAATAACACATTGGCTCAGGTTGGGGGGCCGGAGAGGGCCGCGGGCGAATCAATAAGCACCGTCGAGTGAGTGCTGTCTGACAGATTAACCGTTGTTTTAATCGATTTTTGTCGAGCTGCTGCTGCTGCTGTTCTTGTTGTTAAGCTGCCTTTACTTGCCCTTGTTGCTGTTGTTGTTGTCGCTGCTGTTGTTGTTGTTGTCGATATCGAGCATTTTATCATCGCAGTCATTGTCACTGTGTCGTCCGTAGATGACGGACTCTGCAGAAGTGCAGTGAAAAGTTTCTCGACTTGAGTTGGTTTCGGTGAAGGTGTGTTGGAATTCTATTCTAATCCACCACCACTACTACTACTACTACCACGACAGGTGGTCGTACACCTGCTGGTTGCCTACAAAAGAGACCCACAAACTTCAACATCTCCCAGCCTCGATCCCACTGTCTGCTACTCTCCTTGCTGGTGCTATTCGGTGCGTGTCATTTGTACGTGTAGGTAATTGGAATATGGCTTCTAGTTGTGTATATCTGTTTGCATTGTTGTATATATATATATATATATATATATATATATTATTTAATATATATATATATTAAAAACAACATATTTCTTCAATTTCATTTTCAGGGAGCCATGAGACATTCGTTTTATGAATCAATTTATCTTACAATCCTGTGTAAGTGAACGTGTTAACTTTCAGCCTACAACAGCCCTGGTCTGCACCATTCGGCAAGCGATCCCAAAATTGAGATCGCGTTGCCCTGCTGGACGTCAATGGACAGTCCCTGGCGTAAAAATTGTGCGGCTCTCTTGTCCCCAGTAGTTATCTTTAAACGGTCGCCCAATTTAGTAAGTATTCTCTCAGTCAGGGGGCCCGGTGGTCCCGAGGTCTCGAAAGCCACTGGGCTGAAGTTATGAGCTCTTGCCAGTTCGGCGTAATTGTGCATCTTGTTCTTTTCTGCTTGGGTTGCGGCGTGACCAGCTCTAAGTGAACCGAAGCTGACCATTGAGGGACAAAGTGAGTCGGTTACGGTGGCGTCCCATATGAGGGTCCGGCCTCGTTCGGAGGGGATGAGAGTCATCCCGTCGGGATGCTTGCCGTCTTTCTGGTTAGTCGAGTTGGTTCCAACGTACTTGGGTAGCCTGCCGTTCTCAAGGCCCTTGCTATTGTGCCATTAATTGCCGCGTGACGTGGTCGACGACCTTCATTGAGGGCGCAGGATAAGCTCTAGTGCCCACCGGCTCCCCGCATCGGCATATGTGAGGGTAAACGAGCGGCGTACCAAGTCGGAGGCCAACACATATTCTTGTAGTGGCATCATCTAATAAGGTTCCTAATGATGCACACTGGGTAAGGCGTGTAGTCAATCGCTTGCATGTTTTGCGGAGGTTGCCCTAAGCCGAGCCCTAGTAGAGTCATTGTCAGCTTGATCAATGAGCAAACGAGCATGTTGATCGGCTAGCAGGGCCGACCATTTACTCTGAGATGTGACGTCTTTTGGTGAAGTTCCAAGAACCTCAAGCTGGCCGGCTTCGTCAAGAAGCTCGCAGACCCTGCCGGAAACCATTTCATATATATATATATATATATATATATATATATATATCAGTTGATTTCTTTGACGTTGTTAACGTTCTCTTTCTCGCTCCCCATTTGTATAACTACATTGTTGTATCCCTACACGGTACGACCAGACAACAGAGTCAGTGGAAGCGGGAGAAGAATTCGAGAAGGGAGAGGGGCCGGCTTTAAATGTACAGAAGGAAGCGGTTAACGCCGTTCAGCGTGCATGTTACGATGTGCACTTTGGCGTTGTCTCCCGAGTAGGTCGGGTGGCGGAGAAGTCGTCACGTGAACGACTTGAGACGTCGTAGGTTGAGGTAGAGTAGCCGCTTGAGCGGCGGTTGGCCGCTCATGTTGAAGTGTCTCTCTATTTTTAATAAAATATTTGTTTTTAAATAAAACATACTTTAAGTTTTCTAAAAAACATTGTTAAAAGCTATTCGGTTGTACTTTGTGGGACCCCCTACCGCAAAGGCAGAAGATAACATTTTCTGCTTATATATATACATATATACAGGGTCATTCATATTGTTGTGCACGCATTTCGAGGTTTGATAGAACTCGGCAAGAAAATACGTTTTCTCTATGGAGGGAAGACGTGGAAACGTCTTGTTTAGGAGAGAGAGTGAAGTTTATAAAAGTAGTTTTTCTGCCTTTTTTTTCCTACATAGTTGTGCGAAATCTCTGTTTGCGGGAGAACCAGTCAACGCATGAAGGAACCGATTACACCGGCGCAACACTTCACTAGCTTCCGTAGCAAAAAGCTAATACCCAGATTAAGGAAAGTCATGAAAAGTCGATATTTTACGTTAACGCCTTTTCATGAAAAATCGTAAATTTTTTCTATTGCGACCAAAAATGTACGTCCGAAAGACCACTCTCACGCAATAGCAAATTTAATGCCCATCATTTTCGTATCAAGGTGATGGTGCTGCGTTACGTAGTTGTCAAGTCACTAAGCTTTTTCGACAGTCATAGTTGTTATGTTTTACGTGCAAGTTTTCACGTTCAGAACCGTAAACATTTGCCAAGACGTTTCCGCCCCCTGCTTCCACTAGGAACATTTATTCTTTGTTGAGTTCTACCAAACCTCAAAATATGTACCTAACTTTCTCATACGCTCTATGGAAATATGCATGCCTTCGCTTTCGATATGGCTATCGAAAAAGCTTAGTGACTTGACAACTACGTAACGCAGCACCATCACCTCGATACGAAAATGATGGGCATTCAATTTGCTATTGCGTGGGAGTGGTCTTTCGGACGTACATTTTTGGTCGCAATGGACAAATTTGACGATTTTTGCACATTTTTTATACTGCATTTAGACTCATTAATTGGTGCTCGTCTTTCATTGCGTGCATTAGGTATTCGATAGCTTAGTGTCAGTGATTTGGGCTCTGAAGAAGAGTACCGGGTTTGTGTTGCTCTCGTATAATGTGTCGCCCATCTCACGGATACTCTACGGACACTGCCACGAAGGGTTTTTGGTCTCGTTACACCAGAAGATTTAAATCTGAATTTCTAGGCCGCCACGAGTGCCTATCCCAGAGCATGCTGGGATAAGCATTCGTAGGCGCCTAAGGGCTTGTATAAGCGGGTGCACTTCAAGCTAGAATACGTGTTACAAACAGTGTTGTTGAGGTTGCCTTCCCTCTAGTCCCTCAGCGGCGGAAAACCTCGCGACGGGCCACCACTTTTGTGATACCTCGGGTACAGAAAAGATCTAGTACCCAATCTCTTGTATATAGACTGCCCGTCGTGTGGGAGAGTATCCCGCATGAAATCCGTCACTCGAAGTCCCTGACCTGTTTTACCCGAGACGTCAAAATATGGCTTTTAAATAGGAATACATGACGAAAAAGGGAACTTACTCAGGGCAATGATATAATTTTTAGTTTTCACTTGTCATTTCGAGTAATAATGTTTATCAAGTTATAGCTCAGTGTGCTTCTTTGCCTTGTATGTCAGTATCGCCAATAATATGGTATAGGTATTATCTTCTGCTTTTATCTTCTCATTTTTTATCTTCTCCTTTTATTCCCAAACCCTTGTACCACTTTTCATAACGAGAACTTAAGCATGTGAATGTTCCTATGCTCATTATTCTAAATTAGTAACGATGCGGTGCACCGAAGCGTTATCGCGATAAAAGGTCCAAGAGTTGTTTGCCCAGCGGTTTGTGGAAGATGATTTCCTTGAAGTCGAACCAAACGAGGATCACCTTCGGTCTCTTTATGTCCGTCGCAAAATCGACGGTACCACGTACACACCGTGTGTCGGGACAGCGCTTGATGTTCATAAACAGTTTGTAACTTTTTTCATCACTTTAGAACATATGATTTGGTTTTTAACAGATAACCTGATGCAGATTAGTCGCTCTTCCATTTTCGTCACCCTTAAAAATAGCCAAATCTCGCTTTTATTCACTTTTTTGAACCAAACTCTGAGAAGTCTTGTTTTGGAGTGAGAGTAATACCACTAAAATGTATGACACTGTTGTTGTTTTCCGACATAGGAGCACCATATTACGAGACAACCGCGCACCGTAGTGTTTGTGAAAGAACGTAGCTTTTTCTAAAGATCATACCACGCCGGCTAGAAGAAGCGACATGGTCGTTGAGAAGAGAATTTGCAAAAAATGAAACTACTTTGTTAGCTTTCGCGTCTAATATCTCAAAATCATAATCCTACGATCATTAACATCGCTCAAAACTAACACCTTCGAGCAAATACGCATTTCATAGCGACAATTTTGAGTGATACTAACTCTACGGCGATCCGTGGTTGCGGAATATTTAACATCTCAGAGGGCATGACCAATCAGATCAATCACTCATCATAGCTCTAGATGCACACACAACTATTTATTATCTTTCATTATCATCATTATCATCATCATCATCACATTTATTTCACTCATATTGAGTTTGTATTTATATACATTGGCACTTATACAGTTGTCAGCTGCTCTCGGCATGTTATTCCCGAGAGACAGTGCAGTGATGTATTCGCTAGGGCGAGGCAGGCAGGCAGACGCATGATATTTTGTACACGCCTGAGAGCACAGTCAACAGATGCACTCCGTGCACTACTCTACTTGAGAACGTTCGTATTCGAAAAGACAGGTGATGATAGCCATGAACTATGTATCTGTATCTGGTATAGACGTGGCGGTTGTCCCTATACTTATTCGTTTACAGTAACTGCCCGAAGGTGCCTCCGCGGACCATTCGGCAGGACCCGATAGCGAAGGACGAAAAACACCAGCGCATGCTGAAATTAGCTGCTTTCTTTGTGTGTCGTGTGGTTGTTGCTGGGACTGTTGTTGGTGTCTGAGTATTCTTACAGTGCGTGAATCTACCCGGTGATTTCGAATTTGTATATTCGAACGAACCTGCGTTGCAAGCATTCGTTGCCTACCGCATGGTCTTCTGTCAAACAAGCCGTAGTTGTTGTTGTTGTTGTTGTTGTTGTTGTTGCGGTTGTTGATGGTTTTGCTGTTGTAGTTCTGGTGGTAGTCAGCAGGTACACTGGTTTCTGGTACGTCAGACGACAATAGTTAGTATTGGTTGTTGTTACTTGTTTCCTTATTCCGAAATGCATGCGCGCAATGATTGCAATTACATTTGTATTTCAATATTATTTTAAACATCTACTGTGAACGCTACTGGAAAACTCGAACCGTATCTCTGAACAATCCGGTCCAAAGTTAAAGTTTTGTGATCTAAACGGCTCCACATATATATCATTAGGGTTGAGCTACAGAAGGGATCTCAAAGTAGTTTTTAAAATTCTGGACCGTAAACCGTATTATTGTTCAGGGACTGTTCGAGTTTTCCAGCCACTACTTTTCCTTGCACTGGGCCGCCCGTGCGTACGCATTCGTAGGACGTCAACACATCTCCGCCACCTCTCTAGGCGTTCAAGTGTACTCAGGAGTAATGATAATCCCAAGACCCATCATGGCTAGGAGTCAGCTTTTATTTGTTGGGCTGACTCAGTCAACATTTAACGGAATTGCTTCTGCATTGTCTCGTAAGACGACGGATAATTCCCCCATAAGTACAAATGTGCAAAGACGAGGCTTGAGCCCGTGCACCTATGTGTCCCTTCGGTCGGGTCGCGAGGCGCACGCGAATGCACTTGACAGGATTTAGTCTAAACACCTTCTACCATCTTTCTTTCCTATCTTCTATGGGCAGCCTAAACATCTATGATTACTGAGAAGGCCATCAGGTTTGATTGATTGATGGTCTGCGGGCAGGTCTCCGAGGTCGCGGTGGGCGACTACGATTCCGTCCGCGTTTATGACCGCTCTAGCGAATGACAGACAGCTTAGTGGGTCTCGCTGCAGGGTTGTCCCTACATTGAAAGATATCTAGGGTCTCCCCAGCAGTCCTTGTGGAAGCATTGTAGCTGGCTCTCAGTGGTACAGCTGAGGTGGTACCGCAACGACCGCTACAGATACGCTTATTAGTGTTGTCTTTTTGGCATTATTTTTTCAGGTCGCCAGATCGAGGAGGACTCCTTTTATTTCCTCAACTTCGAGCCAAGTTAAAACGGCCGTAAAGGTCCGCGGCCAGCGAGCGGCGAACAACCATGGATGCACCCTACAGTAGCCAACAAAAACGACATTTAAGTAAACAACCGACAGTCTTCGGGTTCCAAATACCACCGCCATCGACGCTTAATAGCGACTCGATACTCGCGTATTTTGTAAGTTCGCTTTCCTGTGTTCTCATTGTCCTCATATAGCTTATTGGTGTCACATTACTTTTTTTAGGTAAGATGTTACACTCTGTCGATGCATCTAACTAGCAGCCTCTTTCTCTTCTCTAGCTCCTCGGTAAACCCCCACGAGAGCTTTTTTCAATACAGCACGTGTGTGTGTAAGCAAGACCATCTGGTATAATATTAGTACACCAGAGTTCAGTAGTCATGTCAAAGGTATCGAACACGTCTATAATAAGAACACTATATTGTTCCACGTGTTTTTGCAAAAACAATACGCCGCAGTAAATTCACGGGCCGCCACTTGAGTTGATGTGAGTGCTGTGTTTCAGACTTGCAACTATTGCCGCTTCAAGAGGCATTTATATTTAATATAATATATATATATATATATATATATTCTTTATGGAACCGCTTTCTCCGGAGGGCAAACTTATTTAAATCCAGTAATTTCTCATTGAGCTTAAAATGTCTATAGTTACCTATTTTCACACCATTTAAGGACTTTTTACATATATATATATATATATATATATATATATATATTGCTGTGTATTGTTAGTCAGCGAGGTAATTGAGTTTGAACACCACGAAAAATAGATAGTTCTCACTTGATCTGTCTGGATAGGCGCCATTTAAGCATAGCCAGTTTAGATCGAGCGTAGACCTCGTCCATCTGGACCTATTTAATTTAATTTTTCCTAAAAAAAAATTTTAGATTTAAAAAAAAAGACAGTCGTTTTCCGCATTTTACTTCTAGGGACAGCTGCTGGTGGAAGATGTTCACCGGCCGTTGACCTCCGTTGGTGGCACGTTTTAGACCACCGGCGCATCTTATATATATATATATATATAACATGATGTAAGTGACACCGCATAAAGATCCACCATCACACGCAATTTGCAGAGCTCTCGCTCGGGGACCATAGCGACCATCGAGTCTATGCTTAGAATTAGAAAATTTATTTTTTAAGGGCGCTCCGGAATATCCTCACAGACACACACACACACAAAACATTTCAACTTAAGGATCCAAGGCATTAGGGACAGGCAGTCGAATAGCTAGTTGCTAGTATACTAGGCATACATCAAACATTTGTAGCATTGCCTGCCTCCAATCTCAAAAAGCTCATGCCCGCTACAGTGCCGAGAAAAGACGCCCTGTTGAGGCAACAATAAATAAGTATCATGCAGATTGGTTTCGAACTGCGGTAGCTGTTTCTAGCAGGCTGCGCGACTGTAACATGTCATACCCTCTCCAGTCATCATGGAGCAGAACGAGCACCATGCTGGGGTTAAGCATTTCTTTTTTGAGGTCGTAACTGTAACGGAAAGGAAAGCCAGGTGTATAAGGTGCAGTTCACGGAAAAGTCCCGTTACGAAATGGATTGCCGTATATAAAAGAGGTAGTATGGCTGGCACCGAGGATGCACCACGTTATGGACAGACAAAACAGGTTTGAATGGGCAAAAGTGTGCTATAAATCCACAGACTCGAGATTACTGATTTCCGATTGAAGCTGTGCAAAATTGCGGAAGAGACTGCCATTTGTTCGGATGCAATATATCAGATGCTTATGCTGTATATATATATATACATATATATGTATATATATATATATATATATATATATATATATATATATATATATATATACATATACACGAACAAATGTATGCAGAATTTGGCCATTGTGTTTCATTTGCTTGCTTCTGTGCAATGAAGGCGACTCTTTTTTGACAAGTTTAAACCCCCTAAACGAAGACGATTAGACACATTTCTTAGGAAAGGTGATTTTATGTTGTTGTGTAAATTAATGTGATTTCATATATATTTTTAATTCAACTGTCGCTATTCGAGTCGAAGTTGCTGTGGCTGTAACCACGTTGTAACCCTGGAGCATTATTTGTGTGTTCGCTTTCAGCCTCGACCGGGTGTCGGACGCGGTGCGGGTCCGGTATGTAGTTCCCAATCTATCTGTACATCAATTCGGCACACCAGACAGTAGAATGTATGCATTTATTTCTTGAGCGGCAATCATATATTTATTATATAGTATTTCTATTTATCAGTCTATTAGCGACATCGTCGACCATCTAGCCGCAAACAAGGCAAGGCAATAAGATAATAATACGTGACACAGTGATGCTTAAGAGCCACATCAAAATGGAGGTCGTGTGCTGTTTTTAGCCAGAGGTGCTTCTCTCATCTCATAAAACAGTCTTCACTTTTCGCTTATTATTATTATTATTATTATTATTATTATTATTATTATTATTATTATTATTATTATTATTATTATTATTATTATTATTATTATTATTATTATTATTATTATTATTATTATTATATCTGCCTGGATAGATCGAATTATCAGCTTATTTTGCCGCAAAATGTTGTATTTCCACCGCCAACTTTAGGCTCTTTATGTTCCAGTTTTTTTTTACATATCTCTCAACAACAACGATTGCTTGCTTACTTAAGTAACTCAAGTAACATGGACTTTGCATACACATATGTCAAGTTCAGGTTCATTCTCATTTCAGATCACACGATAAAGAGTTACGTCTACTATGAGCACTTATTTGTCGAGCATATTATAACAATGGCTGCAGTGCAGCGGCTACTAGCATACACTCCTTGGGTCTTTTAGAGGCCCGTCAAATAGAAAAAAGTATGCCATTGACCTGAACAAAAAAGAACATATGATTACGACTACTACTCATGTGTGTGGAAGGTGTTTTACTTATATGTCAGGTGAATAAATAGGGCAGTTTAGTCATATTTTATTATATAGTTTCAATTAATATTGTTTCTTGCATTGTGGTTCCCTGTCTTCATTTGTATATGCATGCGTGTATGAACCACAATGCAAAAAACAATATTAATTGAGACTATATATATATATATATATATATATATGACTGGCGTTTTACAGTCAAGCATATTTACATATAGAACGGCATAGGTGTATCGATCGATGAACCATGAGCTGATTACCAAGTGCATGATGGAACGTGACTATAGACGAATGCCAAGTACACTAGCTTAACGGTGAATATTTGCGGTTCCTGTTGTTGTTGTTGTTGTCGTCTCCGCCATGAATGATCTTTGCTGGCGGCTGGGTGCGTTAGTTGAATGGATTCGAGAACTCAGGTTTTTTAGGCTCTCGGATCTATTCGAACTATGCGGATGCTGTTGACGGATGGAAACTATCGAGCACCGTGTCGAACTTGGGGCTACAGACAGCGGGGCTAAGACTGGCTAAAGATGAGCGTGAAAGCCAATACGTACTGCCGCGCCGCGAAAACACCAGACATGAGCAGCGGGAAACTGCACCACTCGATATGAGTCACCTGTACGTTGATGCGCTGCGATCGATGTTTTTCATCGTGTAGTTTTTTTTTTGCTGTTGTTAGTGCTGTTGGGGTTGCTGCTTTTGTTCTTCTTGATATTTGCTGTATATATATATATATATATATATATATTGATGCCGTATATGTATATAGGGTGATTGACGCTCTAATTGCGTGATTATTGCATGATTGGTATGAGAAGAGCGTTTCCATGTTCCATTTTCAAACTTCAATGGCTATTGAAATTGTTGTTTGAGCCTTTGGTTAAGGCCTTATAGTAATTTCGACTTAATTAATTCGTGAAATTCGGTTACGTTTGCCAAATTTCCAAATACATTTTGTCTGAATTGTCTCTTTCAGACCGCGGGCTATCGACCTAACAGAGCGTGATCCTGGTGAGGAGGAAGACCCCTAGTTGATCTCAAACTTGTTATTAGTAATTATGTATATTCAACAGTGAGTATTTGTTAAATGAGCTGCGTGCGTTTTAAATGAAATAAAATTTCAATAAATAAAAAAACGTTTTCAATTATTCTAATCGTTTATCCTTTTTGCACTTTGCCAAGGAGTACTTGATGAAATTTCGCAGGGCAGAGCCTCTTAGCCTCTTGTTATCGTTGCGCATATTGTGAGTGGCGAATCGTGATCGAACACTTTGTTCAACAGTCACCAGAGGTAAACAAGCAGTAATCGCGTAAATGCTTTAGATTGATCTAGCTCGTCTTTCGCAGTTTGCTGATTGCGATTTTTACATACGTATGTTTGTCATTGTGTTTTTTTTGTTCATTTAATTCATTTGTCACTTAGCTTCCTAGCACTACTCAATCGTTGACAACAGCAGCTTTCAGTAACCTGCTGAGGACGTTTTATAATAGGTTCTTTTAATTTCATCTTGCCAGTCGTTTTCTTGTTCCTCAAGACATCCTCAAGAGGCAAACGAGTCAAGACGAGGGTCCCGTATATACGGTGTTCGGAGACCAGGACCAAAGTGATAGCGGGTTCCATGAGGTCGGTGTGCGCGTATAGCGGTGGTGGCACGTGGTTTTTCCTAGGTATTATTTCCGTACATTTACATTAAGTCATATAATACATTGCAAAGACAAAATCTGCACCGCGTGGTATGTAAATTCGCATTTTCTATCGAATGAACGCGTGTTTTGGCTTGGCCGTTAGTTGCTATGGGATGGCTATTGCTATGGCCATCATGACAGATATGGGTCAAAAGTCATGCATACGCTTTTCGCCATTGCATTTCGTGCGCCATTGAGGACCCTATTGTTCTCATATATATATATATATATATATATATATATATATATATATATATATATATATATATATATATATATATATATATATATAAGAGTGGAATGTTGATGAATTCTGCACCTATGCACGTGCATTACACAATATAGGAATACTGTATCCTAATTTTTCGAGACCTTTTTTTTGTGACCAAAAATGACCCTCCCTGACGAGCAACATGGTCTCGGAGTTTACGAAGTCGAGCTAAACTGCACGTACGATCCTTACAGATATTAAACGGGTACCGCGCGTGCGCAAGCTGAGATTGACGTACCAGAGTGTGTTTTAGCACTCACAAAATCATATAGCAAGCCAATCAAATCATGCTCATGAGGATGGAGTAGCCGAGCAGCGATTGTGTAGAACGGACAACAGGGCTCGCCCAGGGCAGCAACCTTAGCCCTCTATTGTTTGGGCTGCTATATCAGACCTACCAAGCCTCATACAGAACCGCCATTCAGCCGCAAGTATTACAGTGTACACGGACGATCTAGTCCTCTACAGCGGTAGCAGGCTCCACATTCAGCAGGCGCTAGCTACTTCGGTAGTTTATTCAATTCAAACTTGATTTGTGTACGGAACTGCAGTTTACAGTGCCCAGGTTCTCGCTGAACCAATACTCAAATGGACTAGAAAGTACTTAAAAAATATATACAGTGCTTAGCATATTGAAACAAGGTGCACTCTTCAGTATCACAATATATAATCGGCAAGCTTCGTCACAAGCAAAGGCGACATACGCGCCTCAGTTAACCTATAAATCTAGACCTAACAACGCAGCTGTATGACTACCGAAGTACCACGTGAATTGACCTGCTACAATACAAGTTAAAACACTAAATACTCTTACGATTACGCCGGATTTTTACACCAGCGAGAGGTGCAAGCAAAACGTTTACAATATAACATGTGTCACTCAGTACACACTAAAATATTTTATTTTTATTTAAATTGGAACATTTAAGTATTGCATTCTAATCAACTTCACTATTCGACTTTTGCCAATCATCATAACTAACGCACATCGACAGGTTTGCCGACGCGTTTAAAAATCTCAAGGTTAACAATTATTGATTTACCTTAGTAGCAAATCGTTTTTTGTAGAGGTCAGGGTTATCATCTCTTTAGCAAGCGACAAGTCTGGCCCCGAGAACTCTCACAACAATTCGTATGCGAGAAAAACTGAAAAAGTATGGCACGAAGGCGACCAAGAAGGGTGCCTATGGTTGCACTAGGAAGCGCGTGTAACCAGGCGCCTGAATCCTTTTCCATTTCCCAGCTTCAATCTCCAGCGCTCGATTGCTGCTGTAAGCCCTTCGGGACAAAGTGGTACACCTAGTAGCTCCAGATCGTCCTTAGCGGTCACCTTGCAGCCAGGCAGAAGGTCTCGGAGAAACTGTATATCTGGGGAAGCCTCGTCGTTAGAGCCTAGGATGCATACTTCACATTTGGTTTAACTCAATCCCAGGTATTACGAACCGAAGTTAAGGACCCGTCGAATGTCCTCCGCTACTGTATGAACGTTTCCTCCTAGTAGGCCATCGTCAAGGTACCAGATTTTCAGCGGGCTTTTGAAGGAATCTACCAGGTCCTTGATACCCAGACAAAACAGAGGTGGTGCTAAGGGGTCTCCCTGCTGCAGTCCGGTGGCGGACGAAATAACATGCTCAGGCAAGACCAGAAGGGAGGATGCCGATATGCCAGCCCGACATGGTGCAATAGATGAGGGGCGTGGGATGAACATATATATATATATACAGGGTCATTCATACCGTTATGTACTTATTTCGAGATTCGGTAGATCTCGGCAAGATAATCATTTTTCCCAATGGAAGGAGGACGCGGAAACGTCTTGTTTAGGAGAGAGAGTGAATTTTATAAAAGTAGTAATGCTGCCTTTTCTTCTCCTACATAGTTGTGCGAAACGTACGTTTGCGGGATAACCTGTTAACGCATGAAGGAACCGATTACACCGGCGTGTTTGGAGAAAAATTCTGCACCACGGATGACGCTTCACTAGCTTGCGTAGCAATAGCGAATAGCCAGGTTGAGGAAAGTCATAAAAAGTCGATATGTTGTTATTTTTTCGCTTTTTCGTGAAAAATCCTATTTTTTTATATTACGACCAAATTGTATGTCCAAATGACCAGTCTCAATCGCAAATTTAATGCCCACCATTTTCGTACCAAAGTGATAGTGCTGCGTTACGTAGTTGTCAATTAACTAAGACTTTTCGATAGCCATATCGAAAGTTAAGGCATGCATACTTGCATAGGGTGTATGAAAAAGTTAAGTACATATTTTGATGTTTGGAAGAACTCGGCAAGAGAATAAATTTTCCTAGTGGAAGGAGGGTGCGGAAACGTCTTGGCAACATTTTACGGTTCTGAACGTGAACACTTGCACGTAAAACATAACAACTATGACTGTCGAACAAGCTTAGTTACTTGACAACTACGTAACGCGGCATCATCATTTTGGTACGAAAATTGTGGACATTAAATTTGCTATTGCGCTGCGAGTGGTCTTTTAGACGTACATTTTTGGTCGAAATGAAAAAAATTACGACTTTTCATGAAAAAGCGTTAACGTATATTGACTTATTGACTTTTTATGACTTTCCTTAATATGGTTATTCGCTTTACGCAAGCTAGTAAAGTGACCGTTTTGCAGAATTTTCCTCCGAACACGCCGGAATAATCGGTTCCTTCATGCATTGACTGGGTCTCCTGCAAACGTAGATTTCGCGCAACTATGTAGGAGAAAAAGGCAGATTAACTACTTTTATAAACTTCACTCTCTTTCCTAAACAAGACGTTTCCGCGTCCTTCCATTGGAAACAAATATTTTCTTGCCGAGTTCTACCAGATATATATGTACGCGCCCTGGGGTCCAATTAATGCTAACCACCGAGCACTTCAAAAAAGGCTTTGCGAAAACAAGACTTCTTTGCGAGCGCTTGGGAACCTCCATTGAGACCGCTACACAAGATACCGATTACTGGTCTCAACAACTACACAACACGTTTAATGGGGCACATTTTAAAAAAGCACACGAAACGCCCTTTGTACATTACTGGATTGAGGGTATGCCCTACCTATCTGGTAAGGAGTATTTAAACTTACTAAAGCTCAGGATTAACGCACTACCAACGCGTGCCAGATTGGCCAGGGGACTCCCGGGCTACAACAAACGTTGTAGGCACGGGTGTCATGCGCCTGGACGTTGGCTCATGTCGCTCAGATGTGCGATACAACGCACAAACAAACTATAAAAAGACATGACGACGTCTGTGATCGCGTGGCGCGTCTTCTCCGCGAGAGGGGTCATGAGGTGGTTCGTGAGCCCGTATTCCGTCGATCGGGCGCACCGGGCCTAACCGGGGCCCGACCTCGTCATAACAACACCAACCGAGGTCTGGGTTTTAGGTGCCGAGGTTTGCGGCCCTAACAGGGACCTCGCAAAAGCGCGGCAGGACAAGATCACCAAATATGACGTCGAGTTCCTAAGAGCGGCGCTCCCCGACCCGCAAAAATCTCGCAGATTCGGATCCATCACTATCTCTATGAGTGGTGTTTGGGACTCTGAATCTGCGATAACGCTCTTGGGGCTCGGCGTCACGAAGAGGAATCTTATGGATCTACCGTTTTAACGTTGCAATGAACCTTGAGGATATACCGCTCGCACCGGGTCTATAAGAGCGGGGGCTACCATCAAGCAAGGACACGGACAGCTGATTCTTAACCTCACGTGACACCTTTTTGCCACAATTTTTGTTAAGGTGAGCACTGCCGAGTGTGCAAACGTATTGTAAATGATTAATAAATCATCACAATATTTTCTCTATATTTGAATTCACCTTCTTCGGCTCTCAGCGATATGAGGGTCAACTGAGGGTTCCCAGATTCAGGTTGACCTTACCAGCACTTTCTTGCCTGCATGTTGCCAAACGTATGGGACGATCTATCGTAGGATCTCCAAAATACGGAAAATATCTATAAAAGACGTTTGACCATGGAACTAAATTCAGAAAACAATTGTTCACAAACATTCGACAATACGGAATTACTTACTATATTATGCGTATATAGTAGTAACCGCGTTTGTGTAATATAGGTGGTATATGTATATATATATATATTTATATATAAATATATATATATACTTGTGGCTACATTTTGCAGATGCAGGGACTACAACGACAGGTATTTTAGAATGAAATATAAGCTTGGCATAGACTGTGACAGACTATATATATATATTTATATATATATATATATATATATATATATATATATATATATATATAATATTATATTTGTGCAGCGTTTACGACTAGAAACAAATGCATTTTATAATGTTATACCATATTGCCATCTATGTAGGAGCGACTACCTTACAGACAAAGACACTGTACGGATAATTGCAGCTACGGCAGGATCACAGGCCACATCATTACAGCCCCTAGTCGGCTTGGAAGGAAGAAATGGCCAAACAGATCTCAGAATCTGTCCGTAGAGATTTGCCTTGACAAAGACGCAATGGATGGGCGTTACGTGACGAGTCGAGGTATCGCAACACTTGCTCCTAGAATGAAAACATTTTTTAAGGAGGTTGTTTTTAATTCTAGACTATCCTCCGTCCCCTACGGGCTTGGAACTCAGCCTGAGGTATATCTTCAAAGCACCGAGAGCCGGACATGTTAAGATATCTAGGGTTTCCCTAACAGTCCTTGTGGCAGCATGAACACTTGCTCCTGTCGTTAAGCAGGTGTCGCGATGTGTCGGAAGAAAAAACAAAAAATTTGCCGATCTTTCACGTCATCTCGCCGTGGTCATTTGTGGTCGTGATTCTTGGAATCAGAGGTCATCTTAGTAGCGTCATCAGCTTACACTATTTAGTCAGCAGCAGCAGCAGCAACAGCAGCTATTAATAGATACTACGGCCACCAGTCTCTCTACCTATCTCTCTACGACGTCTAACGAACTATGTATCTCTGACGTACACCGATGAACGATCTATAAATAAACATCTTGAGTGGAATGATTCGCTGACGACACGACCGAAATAGTTGTCCGACTGGCGTTAACGTTACCGGCACACACGGAGCTGCTGCTAATCTGCTGCTGCAGCTGACATCACGCAACGATTGTGTTGTTGTTGTTGTTCGTTGGATACGGTACGTTTTCGAACGGAGGCCACCGGCAAAGCACGCCGCACAACACCGAAATCGAACATAGATAGAACATATACGCTCGTATATGTATGTATACATAGATAGATAGATATTCATTGGCTCAATGGACAGAGAGAGAGCCGCGCGCGAATGAATAAACATCGCCGAGCGACTGCTGCGTGACAGATTAAGCTGTGTTACGTTGTTGTTTCAAGCGGTTTTTTAGGTGCTCCTGTTGTTGTTGCTGTTGTTGCTGCTGTTACTGTTGTTGTTGTTGTGGTTGTCTCGTCGATTTCGAGCATTCTATCAGTAATCGAGTAGTCATCGATCGGAGTAATTGTCACTGTGTCGCCCGAAGATGACAATCTCTGTAGAAGTGCTGTGAGAAGTATCTGGACTTAAGTTGGATTTGGTGAAGGCCTGTTGATACTATTACTACGACTACTACTACTACTACGACAGGTGGTCGTACTTTCTGGTTGCCTACAAAAGAGACCGACCCACCAAACAAATCGAACTTCAACATCTACCGGCTTCGATTTCACTGTCTGCTACTCGCCTTGCTTGTTGTGCTACTCGGTGCGTGTCAATGTGCGTGTAGATCTGTCTGCATTGTTGTTATATATATATATATATATATATATATATATACATATACATATATATACATATATATATATATATAGATATATATATATATATCTATATATATGTATATATTATATATAGTATATATATATATATATATATATATATATATAATATATATATATATATGTCGAGCCGGTGGCGTGCTGCATTCGTCTGCGCCTCGCGACCGGGGGAGACACCACCGTTGCACATTTGTATTATGGGGGTACGTCTATGAAGCAATGCGGTCCCGTGCACGTTAGATAGATCGAGTGCTTGTACCCATGAGTTTTTTTTTTCTATTAAGGTAAGCGACCGCCCATGCTTGCCATAACGTACTGAAATTCTACACATTATTATCTTACTGAATTTGGAATACCTCTGAAATGTTCTAGAAATTTCTTACGGGTGCACAAAACGCATGTTGCTGAGCGTTATGATATATACACGTCGGGACCTAAATTGCATCTCTTAGCAATTTGTTTTAGTTGCATTTAGGCATATTTTGTGCTCACAATGGTAACGCCGTATTGAAAATTACTTTTGACGACAATTGAACGACAAGTAAATTAGCTTGAAGGCCCGACCAGAATTTTAAGACGATACGGGTCATGGATACCACGCAAGAGAGAACCGCCCTGACATCGTTGCTTTGAACAAATTCCAGCTTCTATGAGGTTTCTCCGACCGCGGTCTTGAGGGACCTCCACAAATTCGGTTCTCCCAGGATATAGGGAACCCTAATTCATGATTTAACTTTCGCCATAACTGGCAAGCTCCACAAGCCTCACAGTACGCGCAGTTGGAGAGAACTACGGAGCTGTTGGCGTAACTGGCTTCACCTAACCCGGCAATACGACATCAATAAGTCGATGATTGTAAAAAGCATTCAATATAAGGATGCGATCGTTCAAATTCGTTGTAGCTAGAGCCCTGTCCTAACCTGTCCTGTGTGTATTTTGATGTGTTTGATACGCCTGGCAGTAGAGCTCATATCCGAGCGTTTTCACAGCGCATTGCTTTATATAATTTTTTTTTATCAATTTATATTACAATTTGGTGTTACAAAACATTTGAAGTGAACATGTTAATTCTCAACTTAGAACAACCCTGGTCTGCACCAATCGACAAGTGATCCCATAATTAAGATCGCGTATTAACGTAAGGTAACGCGATCTTAATTATGGAATCACTTGTCGATTGGTGCAGACCAGACTATATATATATATATATATATATATATATATATATATATATATATATCTATATATATATATATATATCTATATATATATATATAGTTTCTAAGCACAGGTGATGAAGGCAGATTGCAACCTCTAAGGTAGCAGGTGTGTTAACCTCGTGTCAGAAAAGCAAGATCTCAGCAGAAACAGGGCAGTAAGCGCCCGATTGGGGTAGTTTTCCGGCGGCGGTGTCTTGAGTTTGTCGTTTCGGCTGGCTAACACCTTTGCAATGCCGTCCAACAAAAATAATACAGCAATTCCAGGCCAACCTTGGCTGCTTACCACACCAGAGTCCTGCGGATATCGTCAGGAGCTCTACGTTTAGAACGCCATCATCCAGGTACCAGGCATTAAGGGGGACCGCAGTGAATCCACTTATTCCCTGATACACAAACAGACAAGTGGAGGACCCAGGGGATCACCCTACCGAGGGCCTGTCTGCGATAGCATAGAACCGTCTGGTGAAACAGTAAAGGTGCCCACGACTTGACGGCTCAAAGTAAATGGTGTTTTCGGACGCTATTGATGTGTGTGTGTGAAATGTTTCGGAAGTCTAGTTTGAACATTACCGTCGGCACTTTTCACCCGTGTAAAAATGCACGGGTACAGTGAGCTCCCACTTCTCTACACCCAGGGGTACGGGATAGCGAATCTTAGCTGGTGTTGGCCAAGAG
>QVRM01001518.1:0-28426 GCA_003439945.1 Dermanyssus gallinae
TGCTTGTCTAAGACAATTATATGGTTGAATAAGTAATTTTAACTATACATGTAATTTAATATTGTGCTGCTGTAAACCTAAAATTCGATTTTAAACACAAACGGACTGTTAAAGCGAATGCCGTCTCTCAGCCTGTTGGAGCAGTAAACTAGCGTGTGTTCGGGTATTCGAACTCGCCTCAATCACCTTTATTCGCCTCGCAGTTTCTCATATCAAACCACACACACACCACAGACAAATCTAGTAAATGTCTTGTCAGTTACCCGGTCGAGTCACAATATTCACTGATAGAGCCGACATCGTAACTCGTCTACTGAAGTACAAGCAATTCACCTTTTACGGGGTCTACCTACGGTATCAGCTCATCGGCAGCTTCAATCGATGGACAGGCTTTGGCAGGGTTCGCTCTAGCTATAAACTACTATTCAGCATTAGTCATTACTCTTACAACTAGTCATAACAACCGCTTGCATTTTATGAATTCTGTTTGCAAATCAATATATATATATATACATATATATATATATATATATATACTTACATACATATACAGGCAGACTAGAGATCAAAAAGGAAACCCTACATAGGGCCTGCCGCTTATGTTGGCAGTGGTGTGGCAGCTGACGTTGGCCACAAGGATCGTGATGGCAAAGTGGAACCACGTGCAGTGTAAGGCTGCGAATAGTAAAACAGCGGAAATAATAAATAGCCTAAATATTAACGAGTAGAAGCAACATCTCGTAGAAGTGGTTGCTGCCGGGATCCTAGTGGGGTCAGCCGTCATAATAGCCATCGCAGAGGAAGAAGAAGCAGCAGCAGCAAACAGTAGCCTCAGCAGCAGCGATTTGCTTCTTTGTATCAATGATGAACTGCTAGCGGCGGCTCTGTTGCGAAATGTATATATATATATATAGTGGTTGAAATCGTGCTGAGCTGAGGGCGCTCCCTTTCCGACGCGGTGCCCCCAACGGCAGCCACAGCAGCAACAACAACGGCAACAGCAACAACAACGACAACACAACAACAAGAGCAACAACAACCACAACAGCAACGACAACCTAGCATCTCATAGGTAGTCCACAGGCGGGCGACCGACCAGTGAACGCCAACGGCTGAGTGGGCCACCAACAACTACCTCCACACAATCTCCAGCCGGCACGGGAAAGCCTCCTCGGCCTGCTAGCTGGGCAGACGAGAGAGAAACGACCATGGGAGCGCGAACGGGAACGGGAGCGAGAAACGACGGACGAGATCTGGGACTGAGTGGGGCGAATAGAGAGCGACGAAGAAGAGGCATGGGCAGTAAGTACAGCGCTTTTGGTTGCTATCGAATCGATTGCACCCACCTCCTCCCGCGCTCCCGCGTCCCTCACACTGCCACTATTACTACGAGCTTGGCCATTACTAAGTCTGCTGTCTGCTGCTGCTGTTGTACTACTGCTTCGTACGGCGGACGAGCCTTGCTCAACGGCGTATATCGACTTATCGAACTCAACCACCACCACCACCATCACCACCACCGTGAGCGATACTAAAACACCACAACGCCGCAAGCCGCCGCCGCCGCCAGCACAGGACAGGCGAGGAGACGCGAGAAAAAACGCAACGAAGCAAGCGCTCCGAAGACGCTTAGGGTAAAGCTTGCTTGCTACGAAGACGCTCGGGGTAAAGCTTGCACGTTCGGTTGAGAGGAAGAAAGTGGCGATGCAATTCGACGCTCGTTTGGCGACGCGCCGCTTCTGGTAGTATGAGCGATGGTCGCTGTCGTCAGTGTTGTTGTTGTTGTTGTTGGTATTGTTTTTGTTGTTGCTGTTGCTGCTACTATTGTTGTTATTGGTGCTACTGTTGTTGCTGTCGTCGTCGTCGTCGTCGTTGTGTTGTTGTCGTTATTGTTGTTGTTGTTGCTGTCGTCGTTGTGTTGTTGTGTTTGTTGTTGTTGTTGTTGTTGTTGTTGGTGCTGTTATTGTTGTTACTGTCGTCGTCGTTGTGTTGTTGTTGGTGTTGTCATTGTTGTTACTGTCGTCGTCGTTGTGTTGTTGTTGTTGTTGTTGTTGGGATTATTGTCGTAAACTATGACGATGCAACTGCCGATAGCGAATGTGAGCACAACACGTGCTGACAATTTTGTCGCCTACAAGATGAAGTGTTCTCTTTGCCTCTCGTGCTCGGGTTGCTCGAGCACGAGCCGCCTGCCGTAGATTAGCGAAGGGTAGCGTAGCTGTCTCGCCTGCCAGTTCGCGGGGGGGGGGGGGGTATCGGGGAGCTTTGCGAGTTGCACCGCAGCTCGAACTCCACTTTATCATCGGTTCGTTGCTGCTGCCGGCCATGAGGCTCACGAGGCTAAACGAGATTGCCAATACGCGAATCTCCGCTGACGCGGCGGCAGAAAATGTCGCACGAAACTGTAGAAATGCAGGGCGGAACTCCACTATGTGGCGGAGCGGAAACCTCGACCACCACCACCACGACTACTACTACTACAAGCAAATGAAAATCTTGCTATCTAATAAGCGCCATTAGAGTCACCCGGCGCGTACCGACGCCGATAGACGTCTTCTAACGTAACGGGCATAGCCCGGAAAGCGTAGGTTTTAGCTTCAGCACCGGTTGTGGCACGTACAGTTGTTACAGGATCAACAACTACTTCGGGGGGGGAGTCAGGTGTTTGCTGCTGCTGCTGCAGCTGCAACGCCTTCCTAACACAATAAAGTATAGACACGAGAAGAAACTACGTTCGCACTCGCTCAATTCGTAACTTCGAGAGAGCGAGATTAAGTTGGTTGAGTTCATTTTATCAGTGATGCTGCGTGACAGTAGGTCGGGTTTTTTTCCACGTTATAACGAGCCTTTACTAACGTCGTCAGTTCAGTTTGCCCTATAGAACTATAGCCTATTGTTAGAGGTATTGCTATTGTTGCTTCTGATGTGGTTTTCACTCTCGCAATTAGCTTTAATCGTTGTTACTACTCGGCACGAGTATGCGTACGATACAACGGCAGGATCAATACATTGGAAAAAAGCGGCAGAGCTTGTCCGAAAAACACGGGAACAACAGATTAAACCGAAATATCTAAAGTCTTTCTAAATACATCGAATACGTAGCAATCTGAGCTTCCTGCAGCACACACACACAAACGACTCGTCGTATTTTGTTGTTTTATATAAATATCGCTACAGCCTTTCAGATAAAAACGAGCTATGTTCAAAAGATGCTGCGCATATATATATATATATATATATATATATCCGGTAACCTGCAGCTACTAGATAAATGAGCATCTTTTTTTTAAGTCGGCCGGTGCGGGGGTGGGCGGGGGACCCGTCGGTAGAGGTGGACAACCGGCGCTGTTTGATTGATTGCCGACTTTGAAACGCTAGCGTCACTCGTCGAAGACGAAAGACTTTCCCCTTTTCCAATGCAGCGTTTGCCATCAACAGCAACCAAAGACGTCTCCCGGAAGACGGCGCTCTGCTACTGCTCTGCTGAAACTGTGCAAGCTCAACGCGTGCGCCTGCTCGGCGCGTTCTCAGTCGTAGTGAAACGGAATGCAGTTTCGCTGTCTCTCTCTCTCTACCCCCTTTCTCTCCCCCTCTCCATATATATATATATATATATCTACCCCTTTTCTCCCTCTCTCCCTACCCCCTTTATCTCTATATCTGCGCCACCATCAAGAAGACTGCAACTCAAACACGTTGGCGGAGCTGTTCATCTGTCTACCTGTCTGTCTGCCTGTGTCAGGCGCGCCCATGCGCGAGCAACCGCGTGGGCGAACGGTGGCGGCCACACCCCAACCCAATTTGCGCACCCCACTCGCGCCCCCCCCCCCCTCCCCCCCCCCCTCTCCTCCCCTCGTCCCTCACTCCCGTAGCTGGTGTCGCCAGCTTTCTCCTGCGGCTCCTCACATCTCCCGCCGTGACACACCACTGACCTGGTGACGGCAGCACCTCTCGACGGGTATTCTCGTCGTCGTCGTCGTCATCATTGTTGTTGTCGCCAGTAGTCAATCAGCGACCGGTGGTAGTAAGGGGTGGCCGAATTCAGCCACCGTCATGATTTTGTTCGTCGGGCTCAACACGACCTCTGGCAGGTTGTAGCTGGCACTGTCGTTACAGCAGGCGTGTATGATGTGATACAATGTGTGCTAGTTGTTGTCGTTATTATTGTCCTGTTGTTGTTTTTGTTGCTGTTGTTGTTGTCTTTTCCGTTGTTGTTGTTATTGTTATTGTTGTTGTTGTTGTTGTTGTTGTTGTTGCTGGTGCCGCTATTCTTTTATCGTGCTTCGCTGTTCCTGTACGTGTACCTCCCTATATTTACTCGTTCAACAAAAGCAATCTTTCTAATGTCATACCTGCCTGTTTGTTACGCTGGTCTTTCTTCCCCCTAGTTTAGTCGCCAGCCAATGTTGGCACGCTGTGTTCTGTGGCCCCGTATAAGCAAACAGCAAAAACTTGCACCAGCATTGGCGCACATCGTCTGTGTGCGGTCTTAATTGATGTGTTAAGTGGACGACGCCGGGTCGAAGATGACAGCTAAATACATATCAAAGGTTGCGGAACACTGCAACGCTTTTTTGTTTGCGAACTTAAACGGGATTTCTCTTATCTCCGATAGGAGTTACCACTCGGCCAATAGGGGGGACGCGGTATATGTTTGCTAAGAAATGGTGTCTGCTTAAATGAACCAGCCAAGTAGGGCGCTTTTTAGTAGTGGCGCTTTCTTTCTGCCAGCTTCCTTTACTACCAGTTTTCATTTTTTTCTTGGCCACGTTGGTTTTTTAGTACCACGGCTTACGTTTCAGTGGTCCCGCTTTTGTTGATTTTTTCTTCGTCTGTGTTTTTGGTCCGCCGTCGTTCTTGCAAGAAAGTCAGGGAAACTTTGCCGTTTGGTTCTTGCTGACGCCCGTCTGAATTCACCGCCAAAGACAACAACGAGTGCAGCAGCAAAATTAGTGACGACAACAACAGCAGCAACAACAATAACGACATCAGAGACAGCAACAACAACAACAACAACAAATACAAGAACAATAACAAACAACGTAAGCAGCACCAAGGACGACTACAGTAGTTGTCACCGACAGCAACGGCTACCATGAAACAACAGTAATCATATAGCTGAGAACAACTGCAAATGACAGCAACAACAACAACAACAGCCGTAACAACAACAACGGCAGCAACCGCCGTAACAACAACAACTATAAACAGAGTTAACAAGGCTCATCACCATCTACGCAATCATTAACATCATGACGAACGTTCCTAATGGTGGCGGTAGTGCCGGTGATCATGATGATAATGATGGCGGTGCTGTGAACATTGTCATGATTTTTATAATCAACTACAGACACCAGGTAGGTTGCGTCTGGTGTGGGCTGGAGCAGGGCACACAATACAGGTCGACCTAGGTCGAACCGGGACAATGCTTGCTACAGGCAACGCGGGATGGGATGAGATGAGATCTCGAGAAGCCTAGGACGACGCCTAAGATGCTTACGGGCGAATATAGCCACGGCTATTGTTGTTGTTGTTGTTGTTGTGATGATGGTTGTTTTTGCTGGTTGGTGGCTGCTGGGGGCGCTCAGGGAGACAATCATCAGATGGGCTGGACGGAGGTAGGGAGAAAGCCGCCTAGATGAGACCACAGACACCATCGTCGGATTCGACTGCTGCAGCTGACGGCTGAGTGCAGCGTGACAGCGCCGACACGGCCGTTGTCTGCTACGGGGCAAGCAGCCGGTCAGGGCCATGGCGGCCCCCCGAGGAACAAGTTTTGCAGTCTGCAGACCGCAGGCCAATCCAACAGGGCCTTGTCACCAACCGATTCTGAACATATTGGCGCCAAAGACCACAATGAGAGACAATGCGCCCACAACAACAACGACAACAATAACACCGGGAACAATAATAACACCGACAACAGCAACGACGACAACAATTGTTACGACAGCAACAACAACAACAACAACAACAACAACAACTGGTACGACAGCAGCAGCAACAACAAATGCTACGACAACAACAACAACAACTGCCACGACAGCAGCAACAACAACTGCTACAACAGCAACAACAATGGCAACAACAACAACAAGAGCTCGACACTTACGTCTCGTCCCACGCCCGGCTTGTGTTTGGCTTCTTCTTCTCTACATGAATTGAATATCGAGCTGCCGCAGGCAGCACGGCCCAAAGCCAGGTAGTGTCTCGCGACTTACGTGTGTCCTTCTCAGATCGCACACGACTACACCTTGTGCTGTGTTAGTGGGTTGTGCATCTTCTCTCTCAGACTGTCCTCTCTCTCAGGCTGTCTTCTCTCTCTCTCTCTCACTCTCTACCTGTTTTCGCTCTAACTCTCCCCCTTATTCTCTCTCCCGCTTCTTTCTCATGCGGCGACAATGTTTCCACCGTCACATCGTCGCCGCCGTCTAGAGCTGCTAATAATGATGCTGCTTCGGCCTGTATGGCTAGCACACATGCATAAATCAGTATATAAATCAGTATATATATATATATATATATATATATATGGGTGCAAACTTATGAAGCACCCGTGTTCATGTGTACGTACATTAATGTAGGGCCGATGTCAGTGCCATATTGATAGACGATGATGAAGATGATTAGCGAGTCTGTTCGCCTGCGGCAGTTATCTAATACCTAAAAGTTTACCACCTTTCTACCTATGCTATACTTCTCTAGATCGAGTCGTACAACAAAGTTGTTAGTTGGATTCGAGCAACATTCTGTATGTCATGGTTTAGTGCCATGTTGTAAGCCTTGGCAGTTATGTGCCCACTCAGCACCGACTCATCTACAGTGACGTGACTTCGCAAAGAAAAGTGTTGCCAAACCACAACCGGCACGAGCGACACCACCTTCTGATTAAGCGGGGTGGTTATACGGACGAGGAGAGAAGTTTACATGTGAGCGGTACGAACATATTTGGCTTACGCGCTTCGTAGCAAGTCCAAGAAACAAAGCTTATGCTGTTGTTGTTGTCTGCTAATTAATCATTTAGCATTCATTAACAGCTAGAGGAAACATGTCCTTCGGCACAGATGCTTCTTCCAAGCGACGACAGTCTGTCCAAGCGACGTACGATGGAACCTCTTGAATGCGTGCGTGCGAGACAATGCGGAAAACTGTCAGTCCACAGGGCCGCCTGGACGCTACGTTAACGATCGCGTTGGTTTCGTTAGACGTAAAACCATGCGTGACGACGCATGAGCATTAGGCACTGAACAGCTAATACTAACGCTTGTGATGTTTCCATCCTCTGACTCGTTATTATTATTATTATTATTATTATTATTATTATTATTATTAATGTGTTAGGACCATACAATTGTGAGGTGTGAATGTGTATCCTCGTTATTTCATGGTTACCATCTAGCTATTCTCAGCCCATCGCACCTAATATCGACGCGGCATTTCCTCTGCAAACTGCCAGTTAATGCAGCTGCAGAGGAACTTCTGCTGACCGGGCCCAATGTTTCCATTGCAATCGGCACAAAATTGTATCTAGCCTCTAACTCTGTGTATTTACGTCACTTTTCTTTTTCTGCATGTTTGGCAACCCATCCCGCCTCCGTCGCCCTGTGGCATAAATAAGACGGTGCGGCCGTGCAGGATACTGTCGCATCCCAAACCAGGCATTTGCCTTTTCCGCCGCTGAAGGTGTCTCGTGCGGCCAAGAAGACTGCTTTCTCTTTGGGACACTCAAGGCTTTCAATGATCTCACGGGCTATGACTTTGCATCTGTAGTTGTCGAGCACTCTCTGCGTTGTATGTTTTTCCCAAGGGCCTAGATCCAATCTCAGTTTGACCAGTGACTCTGCCTTCTGCTTAGCTATGTGCAACCGGTGGTGAGCACTCGGGTCAACTAGCGTCTCAGCCAGCTGGCCAAATTCTGATAATGACGCTGCGTAACATATGGGGGCCAATTCGGTTGCTGATCGAATATCCAGTCCACCTTCTCTTATGGGGAGACTTGCTCTTCGCCACGTACTGTCCGTGAAGTCAACGTTGAGAACTTCGCTCAATATGTCCCTCGTAGAGTCGTCATACGATTGCAGGGCGTCGGGACATTGGCTTGTCGGTGAAGTGTGTAGTTGAATTTAGGGGAACCTAAACTATATCTCCAAAGGCATAGTGCCGCTTGTGAGTGCATAACCAACAGACGAGGTCGCATCTGTAGCAACGCGCGGCGTTTATCTTTTAAGTTCTTGAAAATACTTTGTGGACTAAGTGGAGCCCCAAGAACCTCTAACTCGACCGGGTTAACTCGCCTGCAGCCTGGTAAAACGGCAGCAATTGCTTTGAATGCCTCGTCTCGTTCTTTAGTGTCCGTCCCAACCCTTATAACTTCGCATTTGAAACGATTGAGAACTGTCCCCCCTTCATTCGCAAACTGCAAAACCTTGAGTAAGTCAGCGGCCACCACTTCTGCCGGCCCTCCTAATGTATCATCAACCAGGTACCAGATGTTTAGCGGGTTTCTCATTAGTGCAACTAAACTAGAGATTCCTAGGCTAAACAGGGTAAGGCCCAGTGGATCTCCTTGTTGCACTCCATTTGTCGATTTAAGTGGTTCTTTGTCACACCAGGATAGAAGTGATGGATCCCTGTAGCTTTGCCATACTAGCGGCAGGAGTTCGGGTACTTGAAGTTTTACTTCTTCTAATATTACGTCGCGTCGTATTGTGTTAAAAGCGTTGCTAAAGTCTAGCTTGACTAGAACCCGCACAGGACCGTCTGTTTCGATATATGCTCGTACAGCGTGGGCGGCTGCCTCCGCGCCTCCTTTTATTGAGACCCCTACTTGCCTCGGCTTATGATGATGATGATGATGATGATGATGATGATTATTATTATTATTATTATTATTATTATTATTATTATTATTATTATTATTATATTCGTGTCTATAATAAGAAAACACTGTCCTATAAATGCACTAAATACAAACTATTACGACGTTCCAAGCTCCTGTGAAAATTTTGTACTCAAATGCCTATCGTGTATGTCGTAACCGCTACTAATGTGGTAACATCGTCGACAACGTCACTGATGCTGTTTATCTTGCTGTTGTTTTTGTTGCTGTTCATGTTGTTGCGACTGTTGTTATTGTTGTTGCCATTGCAATTGTTGTTCTTGTTGATGCTGCTATTGCTGGTGCTTTTTTGCTGGTGTTGTTGTTATTGGTGCTGCTACTGCTGGTGTTGTTGTTGCTAGTGTTGTTGTTATTGCTGCTGTCGCTGCTGATGTTGTCCTTGTAGTTGCATTTGTCGTTCCCGGCGCAGCTGTTTGTGCTCACCATTGTAGTGTGACTCTGTGTGCCTGTGTGTACCAACCTGCAAGCACGTCCAGTTTTTCTCCTGCTCTTTTCACCCATTATCCAGATATTCGAATGTGACGAGATACCGGCCGGCCGCCATGGGCAACCGCCCCCCCCCCGTTTCTACTGTATAAGCGGCTGGCTGTGCTAAGAGGTGTCTGTCTGTCTGACTAGTTGTTTGTTTGTATGTGTATATGCGTAAGTGCGGGCGTTCAGCTTGTAAAGGTTTGTGGTGCGATCCACTTGTCGCGTTGTTGTGCCACAACCACACATGATTTTTGGCCAAACGGGGCTGACGGCTGTCAAATAGAGCCATCACCACCAGGACGCTCTCTCTCTCTCTCTCTCTCTCGTGCGCGTAGGCCTACTACAACTTCATACGTCAATGCAGCACGATGAATGAGAAGAAATATAGACAAGCAGGCAGCTAGCCAGCCAGACAGATAGACAGACAAGTGAACGCACGCCGTGCCTCTTGGTTATACGCCATCATCTTCAGCTTCAGGTTCAATTGGCCAACGGTTTTTGGCCTGCCGTTTCTTGCCTGTCAACTAACGGAAAGGGTGATATACAATATATATATATATATATATATATATATATATATATATATATATATATATATATAGACTAACATAACTTGTCGGCAGTTTTTATTATCTACCTTGTTATAATTGTAGAGACTATTCGTATATCACTTATGCGTCAGTCAGGATCAGTCCAGGACCTTGCCAAATTCGCCAATGAGAAACTCGCATAATCTTTGATTTTCTGTGGTGTTTCTCAGCTTAGAACGGACACGATTGAGCGATCTTTCTATTATGAGGCTTCTAGGTCCTAGCGTCTCAAAAGCGAACGATGTAAAGTTGTATGCGTGTCCAACTTTTGAGCTCTCACGATATTTCCTCTTCTCAGCCTAATCTACTATGTAATCTTCCCTTGAAATCTAAAGCTGCATCGGACTGTAGAGGGTTTAAGTGAGTCTGATACAACTTCATCCCAACGAGGTGCGTTCCTGTCTCGGAGAGGATCACCATCATAGTGTCAGGCCGTTTTCCGTCTTCCCGGAACATGCCCCGTGATTCCAGCGTGCCAACAGACGTTGCGCCGTAGCATGCGCACTGATGACACCACCTACCATTGCTGTGCGGAGCCGATGGCGAACACCAATCCTCATAATAATGTCATAGAGCAATGTATGCAGAGAGACGCTTGGAAGGGCGTGCGGGCAGCTCAGCATCTCTAGACACTGCTTTCAGACGAGCTCTGGCAGTGCCACTATGCGCCAAGCAGATTAAACCTTCTAACTGCTTCTTGAACAGGGGAGTCACCCGATCAAGCTGAGGACACGTGTTCTCCGATATTGTACCTGCCACAGATAAGATAGCCTCTTTTTCCTCGCGATGTCGCTTTTAAACTATTCTACTGTAGACCGCCTCGTCTAAATGCGGTCATACGCAATCTTTCACCTGCGATATCAATGCCAATCGCGAGGGGCGACTTAAGGTGACAAGGCCGCGAAAGCTTTGTAATTCTCGACTAGGCGAGAGTTTTGGCGGAGTGTGGTAATCTCTGCCCACGTCGAGTCTTTGAACAGAAACAAGGCTTTGCACCTAACAGCGTTCAAATCAAGTCCGTTTGCTGCCCCACATTCGCAAACATAACGGATAGCTTCTGAAACGTCCCCATAGAAACCGCCGAGGACTCCGTTGTCAAGGTACGCTTATATGAGCGAGTATATTAGCGATACGACCGGGTCATTAATCACTAGGCAGGACAAGGCCGGCCCCAACGGATCGTCTTGCTGGACTCCTGTTTCTCACATAGAGATCTCACCCGACGGCATCGGCATGGAAGCTTCCATGGTAGGTCGCTCTTACGTAGTGTTGCATTTGGGGAGTCTTCTGACCCACCGCCCTCAACAAGTAGTCTCTCGGAACTGTGTTGGTGGTGTTCCTAAAGTCCAACTTTTCCAACTTTCATATATATATATATATATATATATATATATATATATATATATATAGGAGGCTGTGAATAATTTTCGCAGCTTTTCGTTTTGCAGAAGTGTGGCGGCCGCGACGCATGGGGAAATCGAAAGTTGTTTGGCCCGTACTTTCGCATATCAACAGCAAAAAATGCAGCAGCAGCAGCAGCAAAAAATATTCAGCTAATAACCGGCAGCAACAGCGGCCGCTGCAGCAGCACCAACGTTTGGAAAAACACCAATGTTTGGATAGACCAAAAATTGTACAGACAGACAGACACACACGAGTGAAAGTAATGCTGACAGCTTATTTTTGCTTACTGCCAGTGCTGTTGTTGTTGTTGTTGTTGTTGCAGCTGTTGCTTCTGCACCAGCTTCAAAATATTTGCTGTTTTATATGATTGCTGTTGTTATTTCTACTGTTGTTGCTACGCTTACTGAAACTGCCACACTGATGATAGCGTCATCTCTGACGTGCATAGAGTCGTCACGTGAGCTTTAGGATATGGCGGTTCCGGCTGTGCCTTTGCTTATCAACAACGTTATTCCAGATGTTTTTGTAATGATTATGATGATAATGTTGTTGGTGACCATTCTTTATTGCTCCTTTGTGTTGCGATTTTACCGTCACGTGTATTGGTGTGAATCTTACGTGCTTTTATCGTTATTTTATGTTGGTATTCCCTGCCACTTCTGTTGTTGCACGCGTTAGCATGCTATTTTTGTTCCCTGTTACCGTTCCTGTTTTTGTATATTATATATATATATATATATATATATATATATATATATAATATACAAATTTTTTTTCTCGCGTTCGATTCGCTGAGAGCGGACGTACGTGCGATTCGCTCTTGTAAATTGGTGGCATTTAATAAGTTCAAGCGCCTTATCTACAGTGATCTCTACCACAGAGATTGCCTGTGTAGCCGAGTTTTCAGTGCTGTGCATCCTGAAGTGTTTTATTGGCCCTAAGCGTGCCCAAGAGTTGTGATCTCTTCTAGTGCGCAGGGCTATTCGTGTCCGTTCTATTGACAAACGTACAGATCATCTTTGTTTACATGTGGCTACAACCGGCGGCGCAGGCTAGATGCTAAGCCGTGCTGCGGTGGCAACAGACAGCGTAGCCTAGGCGGTCGCGCAAGGATTCGTCAGCCAAACGACCCCGGTTCGAATCCCGGAGTGTACTTTTTTTTTTTTTTTTTTTTTTTTTACGCTAGTGGGAGCGAACCACGTAGTTGTAATATAACTCAGCTACCCATTTGGTCGGTCACTACGAGATAACGTTCAACGGAAAGTCGCTAAGATGCCGCCCGGCAGTTCGGGAGGGCCTTCGCCTCCACCAACCCTGGACATAGCTCGCCTACGGCAGTGCGCATCATCCGCGTCGGCGTCTAACGAGCATCCACCAACGGGAACGACTGAGAATATTGGATCCGCCCCGACGATGGACACAGATGTACCATGTGAAACCACCTCAGCATACCAACCAAGCGTTGGCGCTAAGCGAAGGAAGCCAGCTTCGCCACCAGAAAGCGAAGCCGACACTCAGGAGAACACACAAAATGATGGATTCGTGACCGTCACATCCCGAAGGGAGAAAAAGACCCTCTCAAGAGAACAACGAGACCTAGAAAAACTTAAGGAAGATTTAGCGACGGGTTTGGTAGGTGCGTTCAAAGTAATCATTCGACGAAAGGAGACGTCGGAGTGCACTGAAACAGAATTCCCCGAGGGCTCGCTGCTAACTATATACAAGCACATCTTCGCCTTGTCCTCCAAGTCCAAGATATCCGGGGACCGAAAGTCGATTATAGTGTGGCTCCCTGACGTAGAATCGACTCAGAAGCTGTTGCCAATCACAAATCTTGGAGACTTTTCGGTGTCTGTCCACTGTCCATCATTATCGTTGTTTCGAGCAACCATTCAGAGAGTTCCAACCTGCCTAACAGAGGACGAAATTTTAAAGGAACTAGCACCGCTTGGGGTCAGTCAGGTGAAACGACTTACGCGGTTGCACGGCGGTGCTAGGGTCCCTATGGGTAAAGTGATCCTTTCGTTTACCCGACAACCCCCAACATCATTATTTTTGGGATTTCAATCACACCAGGTCGTGCTTGAACCTGACCAGCCTAGGCTCTGCCACAAATGCCTACGGCCTGGGCACTTCGCGGAACGGTGTACACAACAGCAAGTTTGCAAAAAGTGCGGCACCTCAGGTCATCTTGCTGCAGACTGTACTAATCAGGCGCGGTGTATCAACTGTCGGGGCGCTCACCCGTCCGGGTCGCCTTCGTGCCCCCGCTTAGCCTATCTCAGAGAAAGGAACAGGCTATTTCTCGAAGCCAGAACTTTGCAACAGGTTCGGGTAACGCACCCAGCAGCAGAGATCACCGATGGTCGACCAAGCCCCACGCCCCAATCAGACACGTCACAGCAACATCCAAGGGGGCAACCAACGTACGCCAACGTGGTTCGCGGAATTTCTCAGTCTCCCGAGGACCCTGACCCGCAGCTGCTGCTGCCTGCTCCAAGGCCACTCCCCGCCAAGAAGCTAAAGAAGCGTACAGGGAGACCTTACGCCAACAGGGAGACATTTGCCCCACGGCGACGACTAAACTGCGCCACAGCCCGCCGAGCACCCAAATCCGCGCGGCCTATTCATGTCTTGGCCGACGCTGCGACTCATTTGTCGCAAGTCGTGTCAGGAGGCGGATCAGACCTGTTGGGCCAGCTCAGGGCTTTAGTGCAGGCTTTAGAACCCCTCCTGCAGCTTTTGCCAATGTTGGAGGGCCTTAAACGAATAATGCAATAATGATGCAGCACGACCCCAACAACATATCTAGTGGCGGATCAACTGGGGCGACGACACACTCACAGCAAACAGCATGCCCCCTATGCAACGGACAGTACACAAGAAGAGGGCTTACGAGGCATATAGCCGCCAAGCATCCATCAGCCTCACTCAGCTCATTCGCAACTTCCTCCACGCCGATCGATAACAACGCACAACAGACCGCCCGCATCATCGAAGATATCCAGGGTGTAGCAAAGAGGTCAAGACTGTTAAGAATTGTTCCGAAATCCGTAAGGAAACAGGTAGCGGAGGCATTGGCAAATGTTCTTTCGGGAGTCATAGCCGATAATAACCAACAAGCGTGGTATACGCTTTTCTCGTTCGTGCCAGTGGTTCTTCGGCTTCCTCTCTCCCGCAACGATTCGCAATCACTCTCCGTCATTATTCGTCATAATTTGCGGGAATTCTCCAATGGATTGCGGCTAGCCGATGTCGTAGCCCCGGTCACTAAGAAAAACCGCACTTTTAAGAATGACCGTGTCCGCCAGACTATTCTTAAGCTAACTGAGGGTGACGTTTCAGGGGCAGCTAGGTTGATTGGATCGTCGGACGTACTGGCTCCCGGCACAGATCACCTGGCAGCCCTTCGCAATAAGCACCCCCCGGCCCCGCCAGACCTGGACTGGCCAGACCTCCCCGGGATTCCGCTTCCATGTACCACTTCGGGAGAAGAAGTTATTGCCGCAGTCAAGAGTTTTGCCCGAAGCTCCGCCGGGGGTCTTGACTTCATCCGACCACGACTGCTAATAGACCTACTCTCTCCGACATTGGGGGACACAGCCGGCCGGTTGGCAGCCGCATTGGCCAAAATCGTAGATTTGCTTTTGTGGGGCGTCCCTCCACCTCAACTGCGACCTATAATCTTTGGAGCCAGGCTTTTTGCGTTACAGAAGAAAGACGGGTCAGTGAGGCCAATTGCGTGCTCCTCCACCCTGCGCCGGCTAGCCGCAAAGATTGCTTGTAATAGAACCAGAGAGAGGATCCGCGAGGCGATTGGTCCCCACCAGCTTGGCTTTGCCGCACAAGCCGGGGCCGAGGCCGCCGTGCATGCCGCCCGAGCCTTTATCGATTCACGCTCACTACCTGGGGTTCTCGTAAAGCTGGATTTTAGGAATGCCTTCAACTCTGTAAGACGGGATCACTTGTTAAAGGCGGTCGGGGCGCACTGCCCCCAGTTGGCACACCATGTCCATCAAGCGTACCGTTACTCTTCTCACCTGGTTCTCCCGGATGATCTCATTTCTTCGGTCACGGGACTGCAACAGGGCGACCCTCTGGCTCCTCCATTGTTTTGCCTGAGCATCAAAGAGCTTGTTGACTCCCTTAACAGCTCACTAAACATTTGGTACCTTGATGATGGCGTACTGGGGGGAGACGCATCCATGGTTGCCGAAGATATTCGGCGCGTGCTTGAATTTCGCCAGATTTCAGGCTTGGAGCTGAATTCCGAGAAGTGCGAGATCTACGTTACGGGTGATAGTGCGCAGGCGCCTGACCTCCGTCCCCTCCAAGCTTTATTGCCGGGTTGTAAGATTACCCACGACTACGACCTGGAGCTTCTGGGAGTCCCCCTCCGACCGCAAGGACTCCCACGCGTTCTCAAAAAATGGCAAAGCGTGTTAAAGGACGTCGCTAACAACCTCACCCCGCTCGGCGCTCATCGCGCTCTCTTTTTACTTCGTTCGTCGTTCTCAGCCACTAGGGTCAACCACCTTCTTCGAGGAGCGAATCTAACAGGGCAATTGGACGACCTTCGTCCATTAAACGAGTTAACGCTGAACACCCTCGAGTCCCTCCTTAATCTTTCGCTGGCACCCCCCGCTCGAAAGCAGGCGCAACTACCGATTTCCAAGGGAGGCCTGGGGATCCCGGATCCACTTATCTCGGCTGGCCCAGCGATAGTCTCCTCTCTTCTTCGATCTGAGAACAAGGTCATTGCACTTCTAGACGAAGCCGGCGCTGTTCAGTACAAGGACCTCACAAGACGCCTTCAAGAGGAGTTAAAGACAATTTGCAGTGGTGCCCCGGACAATCCTCGAAGCCAACACGACTGGAGCGCGTTGTTGCACGAAAAAGCATATTACGGCTTACTCGCGGACGCCATTGACGACGCCGCAAAGGCTCGTCTTCGGGCGGTCGCAGCTAAGGGATCCGGAGCCTGGCTGCATGCGCTTCCAAGCGCCCCACTGGGCACCCTTTTGGACGACGAAACTACCCGAATCGGGGCAGGACTTCGGCTCGGCTGTGATCTTGTAACTCCTCACCAATGCAAGTGTGGTCAACCGGTTGACAAGTTAGCCCATCATGGGTTGTCGTGCGTCATGAGTGCAGGACGGCGTGCCCGACATGCCAGTATTAACGACACTTTTAGCCGAGCTCTCCGATCTAGCGGATTTCCCTGTATTCTAGAGCCCCAGGGTCTTTCCGCCGACGACGGCAAACGCCCGGACGGGATGACTCTAACCCCCTTCAGCCGGGGCAGGATGCTTGTCTGGGACGCCACAGTTACCGACTCATTAGCACCTTCAATGGTCGGTGGCGGGGCGGCCTCGGCAGGTTACGCTGGTGATCTAGCCGAGACAAGGAAGCTCGCAAAATACGCTTCAATAGAGTACCCACATGAATTTCAACCGCTAGCGTTTGAGACCTTGGGCGGCCCAGGCAACCTAACCCGCAAACTCCTCCACAGAGTCGGCGAGCAGCTAAACCTCGCAGCTGGAGACAAGAGATCCGCGGCTTTCTTGAGACAGCGCCTTGACCTCGACGTCCAACGAGGGAACGCGGCGTCCGTCCGCGGCACGCTGCTGAAGTGGTGCCAACCCACTCTATACGAGATAGAGTAATATTCCCAGTGCACACGTTCTTAGGAGACAATTGTCGCTCCATCGGTAATCTTAATAAATTGTTTATATATATATATATATATATATATATATATATTTGAAACAATAGGTCTCCTAAATTCTCTTCGTCGCGCTGGTCCACCCTACACATTGTTGACATTTCACCTGCCAGTTCTCGAACAAAGCTTGCCGCTCCACTATTGGTAGGTCACAATATATTGATGTCTCTTGGTACGAAATGATAGCTGTTCTTTATATCCCCGTATTTTTGTTTCTATTCCCTTTCAATATACTACCTGGTTAAGTGTTGATCGAGGCATTACGTAACTAAAAATCGAGTTTTACCTGCACTCTTGCTTTCGTTATGGTTTATTTCGTAATTTCGCTGGTGTAAAAGTGCTCTTTATCCAACTGACGCCGGCGTGGTTTAATATTTAGCAGTTTACCCATAAATTTTTTACAAGAGGTAATGCGTAGTTGAATCGCGTGGTTTCCAGAAAATCTCGTTTGTGATAATTTATAGCTAGAGGAATTATCGCCAAATTGGCGGGTACTATCTGAATTTAAATACATATTAAGGTGCATTTCTTTATCTTTTTTTCTCTAAGTTGTCTGTCTACTCGGGTTGTCAGTAGTGGAATATGACGGCAACGCCGCTATCCATGTGGTGCGTCAGTGTGACAATAGAGTCCGCTCTGCTTCTCGTTGTAATACTGCAGCTGAATTGCTTGGATTGACTACATATTGATCGAGTTCACATTGATTTGCTGGTTCCGTGTGCATATGATTGTTGACCCCGATGCATTCGCGCGTGCTTTGCAACTGGACGGGACACATAGGTGCAGAACGGATTCGAGCCCCACCGTTGCACATTTGTATTTATGGAGTCCGTCTCACGAAGCAATGCGAAAGCAGTCCAGTGGACGTTGAATGTTGGCTGAGGGTTAGCCCGAAAAAGTTTAGACTATCATGATTGTTGTTTTTCGTGAAGTACTGATATCAGACAACCCATGGCCTTTCCTGTAAGCATGTACGAGAAGCTTGGCAGGTTCTGTCGATATAAAGATACAAATAGTATAGTGTATTGCAACGCCAAATAACATATGAATAAACTGTTTGATAATGATGATAATAATAATAATAATAATAATAATAATAATAATAATAATAATAATAATAATAATAATAATAATAATAATAATAATAATAATAATAATAATAATAATAATAATAATAATAGAATTATCATCATCATCACGAGACAAGGTGTACACACTCTCAATTGTAACGCTTAAACAGTGATCAAAAGAAATAGTAAATGACCTTTATTATCACAAAATATTAATTATGGAAATAATTATAAAAATGACAAGCATGAGACAAGGAGTTCACGTTCACACATCACAACTGTAACGCTTAAACAATGATAAATAAAGAAATAATAAATCACCTCAATAATAATAATAATAATAACTTTTGCATGGCTATTGCCGCACCGTCGCTCTATTGCAAGTTGAGCAGCGGAGCGGGCATGTCATATATACGTTCATAAATAAGAATAGGCAAAGCCAACATATTTAGACCTTTTGACCCGTCGATTTCCAATTGAGGTTTGATATATCGAGGATTCCGAGCTACGCTAAACCACCAGGTTCATTTGAATTTCATGAAGTGACATTTGATTTGATATGAAATGTATGACAACAATATCTAAGCAAATACGAACCCGAAGCCACCCAAAGCTAACTTTACATAGTTCATTCAGTGGCTTATGAATAGACACATGAAACAATAGGTATTTGCACATACAGCAGCAGTAATTACAAGAACTTCAAAGTCGTCACCATTCGTTCTCGTCCTCGTTGCTGTCTGATGAACTACATATTCCCCAGAAATAGGTCTTAGCACGGAAAAACAACCAACAGCTAAAACAGGTGTAAAAACAAAGCGAAGCATTACTATTCGTTTCTGCGGTACTTACTGACACTGTTTCATGTCCTTTCTCTCTTTTGTTTGTCGTTCTTGTACGCAATTTTACCCATTGTGTTGTTGTTGTTGTTGTTATTGTTACTATTTATCGTCGACATATATCGTTGGTTATTAGTTGACGAACACGTTCAGACAGGCGAATCGTTCAGGACCCCGCAGGTCGTAACGAGGTAGACAAGGTTGCAAAATCCAACATACGGCAGGCTGGCATCCACTGGTGAGTAGTAATGAACGAACAACGATCGTGCTAAACATGCAGCACAACTAGTCACTAACACTCACATTCGTTGCGTTATTGCTTTTGGCAGTGAGTCATCAAGCGCGCTCAGCCACCACGACTGAATGAATTCGCAGCAATTCGAACAGCACCGGAGCGTGCTCATTCTCCGTCGGATGGTCTGCTGTGCCAACTGATGGCAAACAGTGCGTCGTGCATACAACAAGACATGGAAACTATATATATATATATATATATATATATATATAGAGAGAGAGAGAGATATGGCTAAGGCCGGCTGATCGGTCAATAATAGGGAAAAGAGCAGGGAGCAAACGAAAGGCACACGAACGGGATGCTTGATTCATTATCGTTGGGTGTTTGGCGCCATTATGACGATGAATCGCGATACGTATTTGCTCGTTGGCGTGCTTTCTAGATTCACGCAGGTTCACGCGAGGGCTGCCCGCGAAGGGCCGAGGACTGCTATCGTGTTATCATGCAAGTCGCAACATCTGTTGATGAGTCACTTACTGTGCGGAATTACGTGATGGTTGCGATAGGTGGAAAAAAAAAACGCTAAATAGAGGGCCTACTATGACAACTGAATCGTTGTTTGATCCTATTATTATTGTTGTTCTTGATATTATTATTATTAGATGAATGTTTATTTTCTCTTTGTCACTAATAACAGCGACAGAGGTACAAATGGTTTTAATTGTCGCTGGTCCTATCGATATTGTTGCCGTTGTTGTTGCTGCTGCTGCTGCGGGGTGCTGTAGGGGTTCGTACGTATTGTCTACTCTCGTAATTGTTATATCGTTTTCCTCCTGGCCCGCGTAGTTGTGTCTGGCATGTCACGTAGGGGGGGGGCGTAAGGATGATGGGGAAGAATTGTTTCTGCACCTTGACCCCTAAAGAGGTGTCAGGCTGTCATCAGCAGCAGCAGCACGCGCGGTATTACCAACGACATTAACCACAACACCAACAAGAACAACTCTCTTTACCAACAACAACAACAACAACAACAACCACAAAAATAATGCACAGCAGTGGGAGCAACGAAGAGAAAGGTCAAAGACCAGCGAATTTCCGGCGATTGTGATGCTTTTGCTGCATTGGCCTTGATGACGATTCAGCTTATAGCGTTGTTGTCATTGTTGCTCTTGTTGCAGTTTCTGTTGTTGTTGTTGTTGTTGTTGCTGTTTCTGTTGTTGTTGTTGTTGTTGTTGGCACTGCTCCGATGGGAATAGATACAGCAGCAGTATCAGCAGCAGCAGCAACAACAACAACAACAACAACAACGACATCATCATCATCAAGAACAACAATAACGGTGCCCGCGGCTTGTAGCAACTACGGCGTTAACTGCTACAACGTCGTTGAGACAGGCAGACTTGCGTCTATACCTCGGCCGTTTGATGGGTACGTCGAATGGATCCGCCGATCCGGCCTGTCCAGTTGGCTATACGGTCAGTCACTTTCTCTCGCGTTCGGCCGGTGGCTTCAGCGCTGGGGGTCGAAGTCAGTTCGAATTGATCAACGAACCCCCTACTAGTGACGACTTCGCAGTGACGGTTGACAACGATAAAGGTGGCAATGATGACAACGACCACAACAACAGCCAGCCAGTCAGTCAGTGGATGAGCTCTTTGATACATCTTACGTTTGACCTCCACAAGCCCGTCATAAATAGTAGCAGTCTACTAGAAGACGTAGTAGTAGTAGCGGTAAATTAAATTCTCCGTCTTTCATCAATCTGCCTCCCCTATGTCGATCTATCTACCTATACGCAGGGGCAATGTCCACATAAACATGAAACGATAGTTTGATTGAAACATCGGGACTGTCGCTGCCGACGACGCAATATTATCACCACCATTTCATCATCACCACGATAACATCTTTACCATCGTCCTTGACGTCGTGTCTAAGTGCGCGTATTTCGCCTTAGTGTTGCGCCGGTAGGGCTGTTCCAGCATGTAGCGGGCAGTTGTGGATGTAGTTTTCGTAACTGTAGTAGCATCATATTGTTTATAAAATGACGTCGAGAAACCCATTCACCCTTCTCCGCCGACCTCAGTCAGGATACCAAGTTGACACACATATCTCGAAAGTACCGAGGACTAGCAGAAAATGCTGAAAGAGATGTGTAGCGGGTCACCACAGACACCTGCGGAGACCGCAGATTTCGCCAGCTTGCAAGTGCTGTACCTCACCTCCAAGAAACAAGTCATCAGGGCAAAGACCAGCAACACGGATTATGTCCGTATCGTATAACAGTACTGCGACCTTAAGCGTCTCGGGGCTTCTTTGCGCAGAACTATAGTTAAGAGCAAGGAATGTTGCTGAAGGGAGTTCGTATTAGACCTAGAGGATAATCCATGGGAATGGAATCAGAAAAAGGCAACCTCCCCTCCCTGATGAACACGAACGGGTAATTAAGACACTCTCGCTCCAATATCTGCCCTTTGACAAGATACGCGTCCTAGAGTATGCATGAAACGCAGGCGGCTGAACACCATATCCTAGAGGCAATCCCGAAAGGGGCACTCGCTACGGGGAAAAAAGCCTGAAGGACACCAGGACTTGATGGCATTTCGGTATTGGCCACGAAAGTACTTGTTAAGGAGTTGCCAGATGTGGCGGATAATCCGCAACAACTGCCTTTCTCTTGGTTGGAAGAAAGCAGAGCTGGTACTCATTCAGAACGGGATTAACTCCTATTAACCATCGAACAATTAACACGGCGGCTGTTCTCGTTAACATAATCCCCCAGGACTTGAAAGCCAATGATTGACGTCACTTGTAAAAAGACCCGACAAAGAAGAAAAAGGAGCAAAGAAATAAGACTTTCTGCCTTTAGTAAGCCGAAGGGGGCTCTATTCCGCACGATGTGCCCGGATAAGGAATTGATTTCGTATACCAGAGTTTGGGTAAAGCAGCCGGCCAGGCGGCGAACTGACGTCCTTACGTGACTTAGGACCTCGCTGGACACGGGGATTCTATACTCTTACCTATTTTGAATAGGAAACGCTGCAGTCTCAATTCTTCAGGCATTACCAGAGCGAATCCGAAGGCACGTCTGAACATACAGTCAGGTGCCCGGCACGGGCCTCCCACATAAGGCTAACAGCTGCACTTTTATAACGCGAATACAGCTTATCATCAAACTATAGCTGGACTAGTTATAACGGTAACCGTTGCAGTAACCGTGAGTAGTAGTACTTGTTGTAACGACGAGGATGACAGCGGTAAAGTTGGCGCCGCGGAAAACATCCACCTATTTAAAGTGAAGGTGGCGGACAGGCTGTGAGCCGCAAAGGGTCCCACACTGGCACAAAGGGTAACTGAACCTGGCGTGTCGGCTGGCTCACTCTGCCGTAGACCGACGACCTTCTCAAGGCTCGTTCCCGTGCCGTTTCTGATGATGGTGTTATTATTGACAACGGTGAATATACAAACAACGACGACGAAAATACGTTGCCTGTCCATTGTGCCCGCCACAAACGAGACGTCACGAGGTATCACATCGATTGAAGTGACGCTCTTCATATGGCGCAATTGATTGTTATTTCTGCTACTACTGCTGTTGCTGTGCTTAGTGGTTGTATTGTTGCTGTTGTTGTTGTTGCTATTGTTGTTGTTGTTGTTGTTGTTGTTGTTGTTGTCGGTGCTGGTGTTGTTGCAATGGCTGTGGCTGCTATTATTGATGCTCCTGCTGTTGTCGTTGATGTTAACGTCAGTTATTAGTAATATCGGCATTGCCATTATTACTGACGTCTCTATCGCTTGATGCAACCAAATCGTTCTTTTTTCACAATTTAGAACAATAATTGTGGTTGCCACTGTTATTGCTGTTCTTGTTGTTCATGTTAAGATCTTTTTTGCTGTTATTGTTCATGCTGTCGTGGATGTGTTGTTGAGGTTATTGGTTGATGTTTTTTGCCATCCTGTTTGCTGTTGTGATTACTACTATATTTTAGTAGTTAGGTACTTCAGCGTTCACGGATGCCTATCGGTTAGCCGTGTAACCTTGTCATTTTAGTTTGCCTATCTGTTTTCTATGATACCGCTATCAGGCGAGCCCTTCATACTGTCAAATGCTAGTGGCTGAGTGTGTTTGAGACGTGTTGCTTCCATACGAGTCTACGATGTGGTAGTCTTGGCCTGCTGGGGCAAAATCTCTGCCCCGGCAAACCTCTGGTGCCTTGTCGCTTGTCGTTGCGGTTTGCAAGCCAATCGACTTTCAGCGAAGTCTAGCGATCCATCGGCTTGAAGCATTTTCATGAATTGGCACATTTGTTTTGCAACGCTACTCACAGAATCTAAATATACTATTCAGGACGTTACGGTTTCATCTATCTACTTGGTTGGTTTAACCGCGTTTACCTGCGTACTTTGTGATACTTCGAATTGAGGTGTGTTTACTTACTGCTAGAAGTTCTCACTTCATTGTCTTGTAACAGCAATACTCGATGACAGCGACGACGAAAATGATTTTTTCTGTTATCATTATAGTTACACGTGTCTACTATTAGAAGTCATCATTGATTGGTGCCTTGGTACCATATGACCAAGGTTCTGCCAAGGTGTTTGCTGTCGTTGTTGTTGCTGCTGCTGTTGGTGCCGTTCGTCGCATTATCGCACTCACGCTGTCGCGCCGTCGTTGTTTGAGTCTTCGATTGCGTAGCCCGCTTCCAACAAACAGCCCAGTGTTGTGGTTTCACATACGAGCGCGCGGTCTTGAGGCTTCGGCGTGAGGTCCCATGCAAGTGTGTGTATATGTACGGGTGCGTACCTATTCAAATCACCATGGATGGATGGATAGATGAAGCATTGGAAGCTCGTGTGTCGGCAAAAGCATCCAGCCTATGTTGTTTATTGTTGTTGTTGTTGTTGTTGCCGTCGTCATTGTTGTTGTTGTCGATCTCATTTATTCCTTGTGATCAACAAAACCGGGAAAGCCAGCGCCAGCAACGCAATGACAACACCAACAACACAACAATAACAACAACAACAACAACAAAGACAACAACAGCAACAACAACAACAACCACCAACAACAACAACAACAACAAACAACAACAACAACAACAAACAACGACGACGACTACTACTACTGCTACTACGTGCGACGTCCGCCATAGCGAGCCGCTTAGATGCAACGAGACGTGATCAACAGCCAGGACTAGTCGAGCACGGATTCCACACCCATATATATATAACCTATATATATATATATATATATATATATATATATATATATATATATATAATATATATATATATATATATATATATAGGTTTTCTTTTCTCCCTGTTCGTGTTAGCACCAATATATATATATATATATATAGGGGAACAATCAGCGCCGGCGACCGTTGGATATATTCAACTACACAAACTACAGGAAGAAATAGCAATAGCAAAGCAAAACACAGGATAACCCAGCCGTATTTTTTTGTCACCACTAAAAATGTTTCGTTGATTATAGGCGGTGGGCAAACGTGACAATACGAATAGATTCTATTACTGTACGAAGGCACGCGATAGCTCTTGCCAGCGGTATTGGCGCTCATTTCATTTGTTCTAATAATCTTTATTAAGGTGTACTGGACGCTCCCGCCGCGTAGGATTGTTCTCCACGAGGATCTGAACATGGAATGGCCTGGTGAGAACTTGATTGTAGTGTTCCGTTGTGTCAGCGTTAATCTCTACTCCAGCCAGCTCGTACACATTTGTATACACAATCGTTTTCTAGTCAATATTGCAGTACACAACGGCCAACAATCACTACGTACAAAGTTTACAACGACTAGATACCACAACGGGCAACGTAGGTTGCTCGCGTGGACTGGTCCCCAATCGTGTTTGTTCTAAAAACGGCTGCTTGTCAATTAGATCGATTGCGAATACGGCCGTATAGAGTTAAAAGTGATTATTGTCCGTGCCACAGGCCTTAAGGCCCATTGCGAGCGTCGAGACATGTTTTTGTACTTAATATATGTTAAATAAATATGTATGTTATTTTAAAAAAAAATAAAAAATTTTACTATTTCCCCTAAGCCTGTGTCTGGTGGTTCGGTGACGTTGATGGCAATCAACGCGTATTCACCGTAGGAAGCAGCGCATTATTTTCCGTTACAGATAACAAACTCGGTCAAGAACAGGCCCTCGTTATGTCTGGCAGGCCAAGGAAAAGCATATTGCTAGACGTTCTATCTTGTTGCTCCAGCTCAAATCATGTGGTTCCCCCCATGGATCGTTCAACTCAAATGATGTTTTGTTCAACTTTGAACAACTTTGCGCGCGAAAGCGAGTGACGACGGTTGTGTGACACACCCTGAAGTCCATGGCTTATTCACTCGAAATCACTAGGGAATGCTGTTGCACAAGCGGTCTTCCTTGAGCGGGGTTTATCTAGAAGATTTAGTTGCCAGAACAGAACTTGGTGAACCATTGTAGTACGATCGGATCCTTGAAATGCGGTCCGTCTGAATGCATGCCCCAATATTTGGAACCATTTCCGCAGCAGTAAGGCGCTTTTTCAAAGTAGTTGAAGTTTGATTTAATTGAATCGGTTGAAGTAATATTAAAGAATGGTTCCAGCTCATCGCCTCTTCTTGAGGCCATTTAGGTGAGAAGTTTTTAGTGGGTATTATGCCAACAGCATCGGCATCGAGTCCCACACTACCCGCTTTGGGTGTGCGTAAAAGTATTTTCCCTCTCACCCTCAAAAAAAAATAAGGCGCTTTTTGAACTTACACAAGATTGCCGCCCGTAACAGGATTTTTTTTGGCTGTACATTTCGACAGAGTTTGTACAGCAAAAATGTCGAATGTTGCACATAGATATATTTTGTAGACATAGCCAAATTTCTTAGCGATGTGACGGGCATTTAAAAACACACCTGGCCATTCTGTTACTTTCAATACTGGATATATATATATATATATATATATATATGTGTCAAACCGTTGTAACAAAACAGGCTTATACCACAATTGTTGTTTTTTCGATTGTCCTTGTTAGAAACTGTCAAACGGGCGACTCTGATGGCACTGTTTGCTGTCACGTTACGCGGCGATTGTATCTAACGAAAACAATGAACACAAAATTCATGCTGGGTGGTGCGACATCTCTTCACCTTATACAAATAAGAATAAACTACTGTTGTTGTGGCGTATTCGATACGCGTTCGATGTAGTGTACACATTTTGCCACACAAGCACATGTGGTGTTGAGTGTGTGTGCTCATATATGTTTAAAGCATTTTATTGTTCCAGCAGTTTGTGTTATTTGCCCTCTGCCACGGCCCTCATAAGCATAGGTCACCATCCGTCGTCATATGCCAAAGTTATTGCCGTAATTTGCATACACGAATGAAATGCATACTAGCTGATGTATTAGGCCATGAAACGCTGCTCATCCGGTGGGGCAAAAGAGTTATCTTCTTCGATAGGTGGTTTCTGATGTTGGGCAACATTGCTGTTCCAATGACGTTGATGTTTCTAGTGATTGATGCTAATGATTTCATAATGCTGTTTGTTGTTGTGTTGTTGTTGTGTTTGCTGCTATTGCTGTCCTGTGATGTTGATGCTTTTAAAAGCTGTTTGATGTGTTGATGCCCCTTAAGTTGCCCTCGCCGTAGCAAATGTTGCGCTTGCTTAGTGACCGAACCAGTGTCTGCAATGTCGATATTATGGTACGCCTTATGATGATTGCGTGTCGGGAGAGGAGTAACGCCGATACACTGTTGTTGTTGTTGTGTTGTTGTTGTTGTTGTGTTGTTGTTGTTGTTGTTGTTGTTGTTGTGTTGTTGTTGTGTTGTTGTTTTGTTGTGTTGTTGTTGTTGTTGTTGTTGTTGTTGTTGTTGTTGTTGTTGTTGTTGTTGTTGTTGTTGTTGTTGTGTTACTGTTGTTGTTGTTGCTGTTGTGCCTGTTGTGGCTTTGTTTCGGTTTTTTACCGCGGCGGCGCTATAGCTCTTTATGTCGATATTGTTGCTAAAAGCTTATATGGCGTTCTTGCTTTCAAATTTTGCCATTTACTTGTTAGTAGAGGTTGATATAGTTCGTCACACGCTAGTCGCGTTCCTGTATAGCTGCGATTCATGTTTGACGCGCCCGTAGTTGCTTTTTGATCGCTTCTTCGCCGGGTATTTATCTTTCGTCGCTGTCCGTTCATCAATCTAACCGACTGCAATTTTTTTCGTGCTGGAAAATAGCAACGAAGTACATCTTGTTGCTGGCACCGACCTCGTGTCTCCCGACGCTGTCCCACAGACTGTTGCTACGCTCATCCGATGTATAAATTATTATTTTTTGTTATGATTATTCTTGTTGTTATTTTACAGAGAAAACACATTTGTCAGGGATTTAGTGGAACCGAACACACGTTTAGCGGGGCAATTTTGAAATTAATTACCAGAATTACCGAGAGAAACGCAACAACGACCTTTGCTTTCAGTATCTCTACCAATAAATCTGCGTCCAGGGGCTGAGCGATAGAGCGGTGGCCATGAGGCAGAGAGAAACAGGGGCCCTATATGGAGGATTGTATGACACATGGATAACACCAATGTGGCTGCTTAAAGGCGCCATGCTGCTGTAGACGAGTGTGTTGTGGTAGGCATGATGTGGAAAGGAAGTAACTGTAAACCGATATCACGTACTGCACTGCACGGAAATAGACAGGGCCTGTGCATCAACAGCAATCGATTGGCATGAGCAAACGAAACTATTCACTCTATCACTGTTATATCGTCAAAATATTATGTTATCATATTAAAAGTAAACATTGATTCGTCGTTTCGCCGCGACCGTTGTCGTCGTCGCACTGTGCAATCAGCAAGGGGGGGGGGGCACGTGGCGGTATCAGGGTAGCAGTGCTAACTGCCGATCAACAGAAAGGCCAATAGCGGAAGAAGAGAAAAAGAAAAAACAGGAATTTATGGAAAGAGGAAGAACATTACGAAAGGGCAAATATGGGAGATAAATGGAATGCGGAGAGAAAGAATAAACACCCGTTCGTTGACCTGGCCCGTTGACCTTAGCTATCGGATAGCTGATCCAAGTAATTCATCGTCTAACTACTGTTATACTCAACCATATGTAATTCTAATCAGTGTGAGGCAGTACATCTGCCCGATGGACCGATGAAGCCCTTCGTCCACTTAGCTCACAATAGT
>QVRM01001519.1:0-25000 GCA_003439945.1 Dermanyssus gallinae
GATCGTGTGAAGAATCTCTCTCTCTCTCTGTCCGTCTCTATGTCCGGCCTCAGCGTGTATGAAGAGCGCCGCGTCGTGTATCTCTCTCACTCTCTGTCTATTAGCCCCGTCCACATCATCGTCATCATCATTCTCGACTCGGCGAGCAACAACATGTAATAAACGTTGTTTGATAGTTTTCTTTGTTACTCTACACGTAGACGCATACGAAGCGCATGATGGCAACGCAATGATGAACTTTGGTCAAGCTTGTTGTTTTCTATCGGGTGTGCTCTAGCAAGGCCCTGATAGAGAGCATAATGCCGAACATAGGTGCCGACCGACCGACGCAGACAGACAGACAGACAGAGAACCAACAACTAAATACAAACAGACGCGATTTGATGAATAGACGGGATAGATGGATCATTCACATATCGATCACACAACCAACCACATGTATGTTACACATGAGCTACTACCACTGCGTACATTGCTTCATACACACGCTACATACATGAATTCCTTCATACACACGCTACATACATTAATTCCTTCATGCACATGCTACGTACATGATTCCTTCATGCACATGCTACATACATGAATTCTTTCATACACATGCTACGTACATGAATTCCTTCATAGACATGGTACATACATGAATTCCTTCATGCAAATGCTATATACATTAATTCCTGCATACACATGCTACATACATGAATTCCTGCATACACATGCTACATACATGAATTCCTTCATACACATCATGCTACATACATTAATTCCCTGCATACGTACAAACTACATACGACCATTATTAACACATTCAGTCGTACACCTGAACGTATCCGAGATGTACGGGGGTGGCTGGGTGGAGGGGAGCGGAGGGGAGGGAGTAGGGGCAGCCGCGGACGGGGGGTGACGGAGGCGCGAGTACGTATTATGGAATGTTATAGAATGTTATGATTGGTAGATTCGTCGTAGTGGTAAGCGCTGCTGCTGCTGCTGTTGTTGTTGTTTAGTTGTTGTCGTCGTTGTCGTCGTCGTAGTAATAATCACCGTATATCGTTGTCATCGCCCGTAGATGCTGTGCGGAAGCCGTCACCATCGCTGCTGCCACCGCTGCCGCAAAACCAACAAAGAAGAACTCCGAATAATGCCACAGCGGTCCCATTAGGAGCATCTCGCCTCGTCTCGAAGCTCGTCTCTGTGCTTATACGCACAGACACACACACACATATATAATATATATACAGTCTATTTATTATTGCTCGGTTCGTATGCAAGTCAGTCCAAGCTAACAACACACAACGTTTCGTCTCCAAACTCTAAAACACAATATTCGCATTATGTATGAGCGTAGACCAATGTAATTATAATAAAGAACACGATGAGATTAAACAAACCCAGTGCGACAAAGTGGTTTCGCTCATGATAGTAATGAAGTTACCAAGTCGGATGTGAACCTTGTCGGGGGTGGGTGGGAGCGAGGGAGGGAGTTGAATAGGTTTATAGTGTATATGCAATTGCGTTTGTCTCTGTGTGTGTGTCTGGTACGACGATATGCATGCGTATTTGCCGTAAATTCACTTTTTCTTGGAGGCATATGAATAACGTTTTTTAAACGACGTACAATCACGGGACACTGATCGCCGATGTCGGATCGGCTGCGATTGGCGCCCGGGTAATTTGAAAATAAAATTGCTAGTTTTTCGCTAGCAACAAAAAAAACAACAAAAGTCATCGCGTGATACAATGATAAAAACCTGTGAATGATTGGAGGAATTAAAGATACGCAATAACGAGCATTTAAAAATGTGCAGTTAATTTTTGTTTTTTATAAATATAAGAAAACTGCATTTAGTGTAAATCGAAGCCGATCTATTCGACTTCTTGTGCAGCGGCAACGTAGGCTTTTTCGGCATCATCTTTGTCGGTAAACAGTCATATTACATAAGGGTCATAATAGCAAAAGCGTAAAAGACAAACAATAATAAAAAAACAAGTACGGGCACTGATTCAATGTCGGATCTGCTATGCGGATGCGCTTTTGGGTAATTTGAAAATAAACTTTGCTGATTTTTTGCTAGCAACAAAAAAACAAGTCATTCAATTCAATTATATTTATTTCTCTCAGATTGAGCATAATATACAATTCAAGATGTTTTCTTCATAAAATCTATCTTCATCACGCTTTCGGCGAGAGAAGTAGTGCAACGATGTTATGTCCAGCGCTGTGCATTCCAATGCATGGTACTTGGCACACCTCTGCAGGCAGAACCGGCAGGTGCACAACTCGCATTCCTTGTGAAAGGCTGCGTTTGAACATTCCAGATAGTAATAACCATGCACGATGTACCTGGTATATACGTGGCGACTGTCACATGCAGGACCAGACCAAAGGTGCAAGGCATTGAAAACGTCCAAACCACCGACCTCCCGTCTGGCCTGTTCGACTTTAGCTTTCCATTCAGAAATAAAACATTCGTATGGTACTGTACGCGGCATCTTCAGCCTTAGTCGGATTGTTTCAGTAGCCGGTGAACAGCCTGACATGAAATACACAAAGAGGCTCCTTGTTCGAATAGGCAAGCAAAGCACTTCATACATAATGAGAAACACCTCTTAAGCTGGTTAAAATCAGCCAGTGTGAGGTGGTTCCACACCCTGTCAAGGCCATACATCAGCCCCGGAACAATCTTAAGCATGAAGAGCCTCACTGCTGAGAAAACGAACAGTCTGCGGACATTGCCTAATTCCCCGTAAAGAGACCCAAGTGCCTTCCGTACTGTTTCGTTTATATGCGCCGTGAACGTCGTTCCTGTATAATGAACCCGAAGGCCAAGATACTGAAAATAGTTAACAAACTCCAATGGTTGGCCGCCGCAACGTATAACGTCTCAGGCAGCCAATCGACCTCCACGCCTGAATTTCATGGCTTTGGTCTTACTGGTGTTTATCTCAAGTCCCTTCGAGACAAGGAACGCCTCTATCATAGAGGTAATGCGCTTGATGCACCTAGGTCGCGATGAGCGACCACGATATCATCTGCATACATCACCACCACAGCTTTTTAGTACTCCTGTTGGACGTAACCGACGAGGTCAGCAAGGAGAAGTGTAAACGAGACGCTGCTCAGCGGGTCTCCTTGCGGAGTTCCCACAATTTGCTTAATCTCCAATATACCCTGCTCACCGTCTACCAACAAGGTGTCCTCCTTAAAGAAACTTGCTTATCATATTATTACACTCAGGAAAAAACAAGTCATTACGTGGTGTAAGAAGAGGAAGCTATGGGTGGTTGAATGAATTGATGAAGGTTCACACTTAACGAGATTTTAAAAATGTGCAGTTTTTGAAAAAAAACTTTTTAAAATGTGCAGTTTTTAGAAAAAATACATTTAGAGTGGATCGATGACCTATTCGGCTTTACGCACAACGGCGACGTAGGTTTGTTCGGCATCTTATTTTGTTGATAAATTATCATATTGCAATAAGTTTATAGTAGCAAAAACGTGAAGAGCAACGGAAACCTTACCTGAGCAAAATAAAATATTATTTTAAGTTTTGCCTCTTGCCGAGTAGACTATTCTCTCTTACCTTATATATAGCACTAAAATTGCTTATTGATGCTTCAACCAGTAAAGAAGAGTAAAGAATTTAATCATAGCGGATCAAAAACTTCTGATACACATTTAGAATATTTATTGAATCGGCCAAGTGTTTTTGTTTGCTTTAGAATAACTATTATCCGCTGTAGTTGTGCCATCATCTTTCCTACTATTCGAAACCTTTAGAACGAGTTTTCCAAACTGAGCTGAGGTGATCCTACGAATTTCTATTTATCTTCTCTAACGTCTCAAAACGTTGCAAAGATTTTATCCATAGAAACAGGAACAGTCACACGAAGCCAGACCCGGTAAATAGAGAGATTGTAGAAATATTAGAATCGACTTTTTCAATATTATCAATATTATATTCATCGCCTCTGCGTTGTCACGATAGAATGTCCAGGAGTTGTTTGTCCAGAGTTTAGGCCCTTTGCGTCGGACGTGCTTTCACAATTTTTTTAACATTTTGCGGTAGTATTTCTTGTTGACCGTAGAACCGGGTGTCAAATATTCGTGGAAGATGATTTTCTTGTAATAAAAAAAACAGTCAAAAGAACCTTGGTGTCGGATCGGCTTAATCTGAATTTCTTTGATCGACTCTCTTCTTGGAAGCACCACTTTGAGGATTGAGCTTTGGGCTCGATGTCACACACTCGGTTTCTGTAATCATTCTCTGAAGCAGGGTCTTTGTGGTACCGTTTGAAGGTTCAATTCGGCACTTCCCGACGGGCTTTAATTTGCCGGAAATTCGACATTTTTGGAACGAATTTAGCTGCCATCTTCTGACCATAACATATCTCCAGTTTATCAGCTATTGTAATTTTGCGTTACGTATGATATCAGGAACTTCTTTAACGTTTCTTCCGTTATTGACTTCAAAGGTTTTCCCAAACGAGAGCCAATTTCAGTCTTTTCACGTCTGTCGAAATTGACGGTGCCACCTAGATACAGTGTTGCCGAACACTGCTTGATCACTATAAGCAGTCCGTAACATTTCGCCCATATTAGAACATATGACTTGGATTAACGCGTGGCTAGCTGAAAATAGATAAACTGTTAGTCGTATGTTACGGATACGTTAACTAAAGAAAGCCTACACCTTCCATATTCAGTCATCAACGTGGGTTTTGAGCACCTCGACACCACCAGACGGCCGCGGCATTCTCTTGGTGATTGCGAATCAAGAGTTGCAGCAGCCTGCGGTTGTTTCGCGGGTACCAGCACTTCCTAATGGCTCAGACATCTTGTAAAACAGCGTTTTACTCATTGGCCCGAGTCTGCCTAGTGTTTAGACCGCCAAAGGAACGAAGTTGCGCGTGCGACGGAGTTTACAATACTCACGTCATTTGTTCTGTTCACTAAACCTTCGTATTAGCCCAAAACAAAAAATAAACCCTGTAGTCGATAAAGGAGGAAGTAAAAGAATCGACCCATCTCCAGGGGGGTAATGGTGGCCGGTCGGGACAACTTCGGTCAAGCTTAGTGGGCCCGTGGGTGTCTGAATGCAAGACGCCCCGTCGAGCACAAACAGGCCCGTGCGTAAAAAGTATTGTCGATAGTTGCAGGTGTCCTGCAGAACAACCTACGATCCGTTCTTCAAGCACCAAACGGTCATATCGTCTAAAGGCTCTTACTAGTTCGCCGGGTATGCACATGCCTGTACTACTTACATAGATTCTGAGTCAGAGGCTCGTTCACGCAGATATGCATGGACGTCAAGTAACCTATGTGAACAGTAAACCTTCTGCCTCTACTGCCCACATGAGGAGACTTTCTGGAGCAGTTTCTCATCTGCCTTTGGCGACCATTGTTCCCAGGATGCTAGCTCGGCTGGTGCCTGAGCGATCAAAGTGCGGGTTGGTTGAGTATGGTCTAACAATTGATAGTACTAATAACTCAATTGTGTTTGACAAGCATATTCAAAGTAGATATCATAACTTGTTTTGAGGAAATAAAAAAATAAGGCACGTATGTTAACACGAGCTATTTATTCTCACGTTGGGTAAATATCACTGCATTGCTACAATGACAAATAATACGATGTATTATGATCAGGTACTTGAACTGGACAATGACATGTTTACGGGATCGATAGATACAAAACCCCTGTGCAGCAAGGAGTACACACTTTCATTCTTACATGCGTTCACGCGAATATCTTTAGGCAAAGATAGGGTAATTTGGCCCACACCCAGACAGCATAGATAGTTCTAACTGACTCAACAACATTTTCATGGCTGGACGCCTTTATGCACATATTTAGATTACCGTCGTTAAGCTTGCATTCTGCATAAGACCCTATAATACTTAAGTTTTATGAAACCCCGGGGGCAAAATACAACGCTGGAAAGTTTCCTTTACATTGATTTTAAAATTTGTAGTTAATGGGAAATGCCACTGCGGATAATTATAACCGACCCCTAAGGATATAGCCACGGGACCAATATATATATATATATATATATATATATATATATAGTCGTTTTATTAAATAGTTTTGATTTAAATAAAAACAATAACTACAATAGAAAATATTCAATAATGTATTCTCCGCGTTGCTACTTACGACTCCATCCCACTTCTCGACGAATGTTGATGATTTCGTTCCGCCGAAAATGGCCCGGTGTCAAAAAAGTAGTTGGGCCAGTTTTTGAGGTTCACTTCGTCGTCGAAGATAACTCTCTTCATCTGATTTGACATGGAGCGGGAAATGTAACAATCGGTAGAGCATCTCTCAATATATTTCCAGTCCCACCAAACGCAGATCATAGTTTTCTTTGGGTGAAGATTCTGCTTGATTCACGGTTTCGGCGTATCCCCTGAAGCCTCTTGCTCTTTTATTTGCTCAATGTTGACGTATAGGTACTATTTCTCATCTCCCGTGACGATCGGTATAGGAAACGTTTTTTGTGTTATTTCTTTGTTTTCTTCGTTGAATTCGTGAGGCACCCAAGCTCCGAGTTTTTGAGTAAAATTAATCCGCAATTTACAAATGGTTTGGCGACCGCCGAGCGCCTTGAGATGTTCTTCGTCGAAATCAGAAGGTCTTCCGCGGCGAGGCATATCGTTCAGGTCAAACTCGCCTATCTTGAGCTTCGCAAACCATCTCTGTGACGTAGACTGGCTTAAGAATCTTCTTCGCACAGGTCGCAAATGTCACGAGCAACTTCGGCAGCTTTTTCACCTTTTCGATGAAAAGCAGGTGCTGATTTTGCCTCCTGGGTATTCCAGCCAGTATGCCAGAAAAATAATTAACAAACATAGATGAAAAATAAATACCACCATAGAGCAGGAAAAGCTCATTCTAATGCACATATGCATTAACCGAAACAACAAATTGAATCGTTGTAAATGCTGCGGCAGAAAGGCGGGTTGTCCCTTAACCGTGGGCAACAATCGAATGATGGACGCCGCGTTCTCGCGTTGAATTTATACGGGTGTCCTCAGTAGCAGAAACTACCATGCCTCCTAGCTCCGGTTGCCGCAGCAACTATGGTTCCTAGTTCCGCCTGAAAAACTCGTTGTGATTTTCACTATTAGGTGTCGAAGTGTCTCGAAGGCGACTGGTTGAACGATGAACATTTTCCAGTTTGCAATATGTTCTGCAAGGCAAGCGGCTGGCTGCTTCAACTTTCCGGCTGGTATAACGACAATATGATGGGGCCAACGTACAATATATGGCGACGTCGTATACCAGTCAACCAGCCTTTACTTCACAGAACTAAATCAAGCTATCGCAGCGGTCGCGGTTGTCTCTTTGATGACAGTCCAATAGGCCTTTTACTATATGTACGTGGACACACTGCATTAGCCAATGCGTTACGTTGTCGGTATCGGAGAGCTGCTTGAGAACCTACCGACGCTCCTCCTCCAAGCAATTCCAGAAGAATTCCATGAAAGAGGCAATACTGTTCAGTATCGCCTCAGGCAAGAAAATCGCCTTAAGCCATTCGTCGCTCATTGGATTCATTGCGGGTTTCAGTCGCGCCTGCTTTCTTATGTTACTTCATTAGATGGTTCCCTTGGCGGGACCTACTCCACATCGTCCACGGTCTACGTTTGGGCGAATCAGTCTGATTTGCACAAAATTGTCCTGCTTCGTTTGGGCCACAAAGCTTGGGTAAATACTAAGTAGAGCGATGTCTAACGCCGGGGCGTTTTCGTGAGGTCCAAGATGAGCAAAAACAGCAGTTGGCGATGCCACACGAATTTCCATCCCCCCTGAGGACGTCGAACGCGAAGCTTGTAGCCAAGATGACTGTCTAAGCTGAACGTTCAGGACACCCTGGAGGGTACTTTGCAAAGTTTTGTAGAACGATTAGAACAGGTCTGATACAGGCTTGTGAGAAGCAAAGATGATACATACGTGTTGGAGTTGACAGACTCGCCTGCAGCACGTAGGGTGGCTGGGCGGGGCGCTTAAAATCTACAGTCGGGAACGCCAGCAAACAAGTCAGAATCCTTTTTAAATTAAGAAATGCTGATGAAGTCGTTATGAGTTGGCTAATCTCATGAAATTACGAAGCTCTGATTTAGATTGCAAACCACTTGAAGTACAGCGATGGGGGAAAAAGACCTTCGCACTTGGCGTCATCTAGCTTATGTTCTGAGGCCCCGCACTCGTTAACATAGGTAATATCCTGATCTGAATGCACCACGGCGTCTTCGGCGGGGGTGACATCGTGCAGGAACCACGGTCGAAGTTCACATGAAAGGCGTGATTGAAGCTCGTGGATAGGATCGCAGGATAGAGCGGGGCCACAAGTGTCACCCGGTTGAACACCTGAGCATGACTCGAGGAGTTTGTTACTTGAATTCACCAGCTACTGAAACCATCCGACTACGAATGAAAATGCCGCGTATAGTAGCCTGCAAATATAAAATCGAACAGATTAAACGAAGGTAAGGATTTCAACTCATTGAATGCCTTGCACCATTGGTTCGGTCCTGCACACAGTCCTGGTGACAGATAATTAAACACCACCTTTCACGAGGGATACGAGTTGTGCATCTACCGGCTCTACCTGCAGCGGTGAATATATATATATATATATATAGATTTTTGAAAATATACTTCTCTTCATAGTTTTCGCTTGCTGCTTGTAATACAGTACCAGTGGAAACGTTACAAACTGCTTAGGGTGATCAAGCAGTGTCCCGAAACACTGTGGATATGTAGTACCCTGCGGACGGACGTGAAGAAACCAAAGATGACCCCGTCATCGTACTTGACAATCGCCGAATTACTATTAGGGGGATAGCTGCAAAGTTTGTTTTAGAAAGGATGAATGTTTAGCAAATAATAACGCCCGTCGGGAAATATCCGAGTTGAACCTTCAGGAGCCTACAGAGAGCCCTGCATTGCTTCAGGGAGTAATTTCAGGAGACGAGTCATGGGTTGGTTACGACATCGAGACAGAAGCCCAATCCTCCCAGTGGTGCTTCCCACGGATAGAAAATAACTAAAGAGACGGCGCTTCGAGACTATAGATGAGATGAAAAAAATGCATAGAAGCAACTCAATTCGAATCCGAAAAACGCATTTAAAAATGTCTCGCAGAGCGGGAAAGAAGGTGGCACAGTGCGTTGCAGCGCGCGGGAGCTATTTTAAAGAAAACAAAAACACTTGGAAGATTAAAAACGATTATTTTTTCAGATTTTTTTCTTCCGTAAGGCTATTTGCTCGTGTACGTTTTTTTTTATGTAATAGAACTTTCTATTCACCTCTAATATAGGGTGTATATGCACAGCACCTCTAAGGCAAGCTGGTTGAAAATCAGTCGTTGTTTGTGGGGCACGGGTAGATTCGTATTTTAGCGTTCTGCGAGCGAGAGAATAGAAGAGATCGAAAGATAACATAACCGGCCGATCAGCACCCTGCTCACCGGTGTTACCTTGTTTAAACTTCAAGATATATCTGTGAATACTGATCATTTAGAACCAGGCATACTGAACCCTGCAGACGTAGAGGTATCAAGACAGCTCGAGACCGACCTCTGCCGGACAACTGTTGATTTTGTGCGTCCGTTTTTGCGATACTACTGTACCAGCACGACAACCGCCTCCCGAGAGAAATGAGCTGAGATCAACATCTGTTCGATGTCGGTTCAATATTGCGCCACAGCCTAGAGGTGAGCCCATCTTCTTCTCCTCCCTGCTCGCTAATAGAACTCGTCGCGGTTCAGGCCGTGAATTTATATGCTAATCGTGCGGATGCAGTCTGTGCTACGACTAGGTTTCCTTTCCTCAATCGATAACGCCGAAAATGTCGATGTCGTTGTTGCTTTTGTTTATTACTGCTGTTGTTGTTGTGCTTATCTTGATCGGAACATCATCGGCATCACCAGCATCATCGTGAATCATCGTGAACGACGACGACTCGGAAGCTCGTGAAGAAAGTTGATGAAGGCCAAAATCGGCCACCCCTCGCAGGGCGCCTTAAAACCTTAGCGCCCACCTGACCTATCCGAACGCCGGCCGGACCGGCCGTCGTCGCTATGGTAGCTGACGCTGGCATATATGATGAGTGTGGTCATTATTATTATTCTTATGATTATTATTGTTACTAAAAGGTACTAAATTGCGTTGAGTACCGACACCGCTCTTATATGTAGTCAGTCCCACTGCTGTCGCTGCGTGTGTTGCTGTCGTTGATATGATATTGTTGTTGTTGTTGTTGCCGCCGTTGATATGATATTGTTGTTGTTGATGATGATGTTGTTGCTGTTGTTCTTATTGTTCTTGTTGCTGTTGTTGCGGTTATTGCTGTTGTTGTTAGCGGTGCCAAACGTCTGTACGTCTAGACGAGCTCGCACTATGGTGACAGAGCGACTCGCGTGCGTTCATTGGAAATGATCTGACTGCTGACGGCGGCCACGGCTGGCCATCAAAAGAGTTAACATCTTTCATCCGGCATTCTTTCGGCGATCGGACGCTGATATTGCTGAAGTTAAACGGGCGACTTCATCGAGCCAGAATGAAGCCTCCCCGCCATCGTAGCTGCCGGACGTGGCACTAGAGCCGCAGCGACTGCCATTGCTGCTGTTCTTCATCGCCTTCATCTCCGCCTGCAGCATCTCCCTCCGTCTGTCTGTCTGTATGTCTGTCTCGTATCCGAGGTTTTGCCCATATCGATCTATGATCTCGACGATCAGCGTGGCCAACACAGATTGGTCGGGTGTTCGTCGAAGGTCGCAGTCTTAACCTAAGCGCCATCACAAACCCCATTCTCTTCACATTGGGTGAAGAACGGGCCGACATTCAACAGGCAACAAAAACTATAATAACAACAACAACAAAACACAACGACAATAACAATAATAGCACTAGTAGTTGCGATAATAACAACAACATTACAGCAGGCTACTACAGCACGACCAACAACAACAACAAAACCAACTACAAGCTTCAATTAATATGTAGGGGTTATTAAGGGTAGCATGTCGAGCTGTATTTGTGGATTTCTGAAAAATAAAGTTTGGAATAATGCTGATGGTTCGTCTAACAAATCAATGCCGATAGGCCATTTATTCGCATTACTGCCTAATGTTCCGCCTATATATATATATATATATATATATATATATATATATATATATATATATATATATATATATATATATGTATAGAGGGCAAGCACTGGCGAGTGTGCAAACGTATTGTAAATGATTAATAAATCATCACAATATTTTCTATATATATACATACATTCGCACATTTTTCCTGTAGTTTTCTCGTCCTTCTTACACCACTTTTATTTGTAGTTCACATTCTTGCCACAGTAATTGTTGAAATAGTATCTAGTTGCACGGAGTACAGGTTTGATATTTCGAACGAAACGAAGCGTGTCACCATGACCTGTATAGCTGTAATTGATCGCGTCGAGAAGGTTCTTTCGCCTGCCAGCTTTCATTGTTTGCGATTTTAATTTATTGACATGTATATTGACACGCCTCATGTGCGGACACATCTATTTTTCGGGCATATATATTTGGTCAAGCAACTTGATATTTCGTTCTATTATGTATGCTATGTTGTTTAGCAATCTTATTCGTTTGATTCGAAATAAGTAAAAATGAAAGCACTTTGAATCCAAATTTAAATTACTCCTTGTGAACGACCGTCATAGTCCCTGAGGGCTTAATTAATTCATTTTAGTCACACTGCCAAAAATAAAGTTACACAAAAGTTACAATGATTACAAGAGGCCTCGTTGCTGTTTTTTTATAACAATAGCTACGCTTCTGAAGCTGTTGGTATCTTTCCGGCAGAATAAAGATCTTCTTAAAAAATGACTCCTAAATCCCGTCAATCCTCTTAAGTTTCTCGATTATGGCGGAACCATGTGAGCGGCTGTCCTAGAGGGACTAGGTTCACTATTTACGCTAGTGTTTTGTGACATTTTTGTTTTTATTTTTGATAACGTTTGTTTAAGAAACGTCAGCCCTATAAGACAGATATTGGTTAGGTATGATCGTCGATTTCAATAGCACTAAGTAAGCTTAAAGGTTGTTGTTGGTGGTGGTGTTGGTGCTGTAGCTGCTGTTGTTGTCATTGTTGTTGTTGTTGTGGTTGGTGCTGTTCTTGCTAGCATTATTGGTACTGTTGTGGCTACAGCCGATAACACTTGTTGGCACTGCAACGCCCATTGCGCCTATTTGACTGAAAACAGAACACAAATATAAGTGGTTCGTAATTACGGCTAGATTACTGCCACTAAGACGAAGGTTGGTGGGAGGAGCTCATTCCTACACATGTTGAACAACACTGATGGCCACCACTACTTTGCTACGTACTCGCAAATACCGCCTCTGCCGCAAACTGCCTAGGCCATAGCCTAATCGTTTCTCAATGGTCGAATAATCGTGTGGTAGGTGGGACAGAGGAATATGAGGGAACATTTAAAAAGAAGGAGGAGAAGAACAAAAAAGAAGAAGGCCGAAAAATGAAGAGAGGGAACATAAATAATCGATTAGATATAGATGTAGGCGGTCGGACATCTATGCTAGTCAATTAAGGGTAGATAATGCCTTTCGTTCATGTTGACAGCAAGAGTGTAAATAATTATACTGACACTAACTGTCAAAGAGACAAAGGCGGACACTTTCCCCGTGATACACTCGCTCGTGCCAGCAAGTCAAAACAGCACAATATCACCAAGCATTTTAGTATAGTGAAAAACTTAAAACTTGTTTTTAATTTACAACATTTATTTAAAGCACTGAAACTATATTGCGTTAATTATTACTAGAAGCAAACAAGATACGCCCCTCGAACACGTTGTTAGTTTATCGAAAGTAATGGCAAATGCATGCGCAACAGACAGCTCCAAAAACGTCTAGGTCTTTTTATCATGATGAACCTGAACACCGTACTGGCTATGAAATTTATCAAACAAAAAACTGTTAAAACCTGTACGAACGGTGAATTTTAGGCAGCGTTGAGTGCCTCTTATGCTGTGGCAGAGTCGAAATTTGTTGTTTATTTCGGAACGCTATATATAATTATTCATAACAATTTGCGAAGAAATGTTTCTTCGTTCAGCTATGTTTGAATAATATAATATTGACTATTGTTTTCAATTTCTTTTTCAGCTTCCGATAGTTTAACTAAGAAAGTTTGCGTTTTTTAGCCAGAATTTTGAAACATTTTAATTCCAATCCCTCGCGTAGGTGTGCCGCACGTTTGTTCTTAACATAGTTAATTGCAATAATGCACTATATAAACGTCTTTGTCGTTAAGAGAACTCTTCGTTTATAATCGAATTTAATCGAACAAAAATGCGTAAACAGATAACGAGACGCACAATTGTCTCATTAAAGAGACTTGGTGCTTAGGATATACGGACATGATTAAGAAAAAAAGAAGTCTTACAAAAAGAAATCGTTATATTGCACACTGTAAAAAGCGAATGGAAATTCACCTCTTAAGTTTAATCAATCAACATCCGTTTCTCAACCAACGAGATTACGTTTAGTGGTTGCTTCGCCGTCTCACTGTGGCGCTGTAAACACGCGGTAATGAGGTATGTAACTGCCTGCGCAGCTCTACCGAATAGCATTTCGTCATTTTGTCTTCTGACTGATACTGCTATACTATTACTACTACTGCTACTACTACTCTATCGTTTAAGGTAGAGGACGAAGAGAGACCGAAACGTAGTTAATAGTAACGACGACGATGGCGACGACGAAGACAACAACAACAAAGACAAGCACTGCCAATGAAGTTGAGGCAAATTAATCATTCGCTATTAATTAGCCTTCACCACCTCGTATGTCTGACCCGGCATTTCTTCACGACGAGGTGGAACGGCGTCCTCTCAACCCCGGACGGTCGCTGTCATCGGCGGTGGGGCTAGATCCCTAGTGATCCATCTCGTTCTCCGCGCGCACGCGTTCCACACTTCCAACGTCCTCTCTTCTTCTTCCTCTTCTCCATTCCATCTACTTTGCAGAGCGAATGTGCTCGGTGAAGATCGAGGTAACAACAAAAAAGGGAAACAAAAGGCGTGTACTTCACCTGGCTGTGTGCTCTGTTGTCTGTTGTTACAGGCAGACTAGCTGCCTCGCCTGCCATATGTCGACTAGAGAGAGACACAGACAGGACAGAGAGCGTATTCAGAAGGAGGAGAGCCAGCCGCCCGGCCGTTCTATCGTGAACCATTGCCAGCCATATATCACATTGAAGAAGCAGCGCCTCCTATCCTATTCTCGACATACTCTGTGCTGCCAACCACCGACGTCGATGCTTCCTCTTGCCAATCGCGAAACGCCTTCTGTTTCGTCGATGGCTGTGTACGTAACCTAGGAATACAATAGGTAGTCTCCGTTCCCGTCACCCTCCCCCCGCCGCTTCGCTCTTTCTTTTTTTGCACGAAAGGCTGATTATTGCTGCTACTAGTTCGAACACGTCCGTTTGTATACAGTCAGCTTTACCTGTTCGGAGCGGGGCGGAAGTCGGGGGTGCGGGGGTATTATCCACCTCACTCGCGAGCGAGTACCAGCGATAAACGCTATATCTAAATATATATATATAAATTTTAGGAAAGCAAACCGCATTAATAACCAATCACGATGGTTTGAGTCGATGGTTCTTAACAGCTTAGACATGCACTGAATTTGTTAGCATTTCTTCATTTCGAAGCAAAATACTATAACTTCATACTGGGACAAGAAGGCGGGAAGGCCGGTTAGTAGAGATGTTCTGCAACTCTGATATCATGAGTCGTGGGGTCAATCTTAGCACGACGCATGAAGAATAGACGCTAACGATTTGTTTTTTGTGCTATCCAAGAAAATTCCAAATAAAAGTGCATACATTGAAAGATAAGCAGAGCACACGAAAACTGCACTAGATTATTTTTGTTAAAAAGTATTAGTGAAACGACGTTTCACGGGGATCAAGACTACCTACTGCAGATTCATTGTCTCTGAGCTTAGAGAGACCAAGTATAGAATAGCGTAGCCAAGAGGTTTATGCGCAACTCGAGAACTCAATTCATTCTGACTTCTAAAGTCCGGATCAGCCTAGTGATTCATCACACTAATATCGCACAGCATTCCTTGAGAGCATCATAATTGTCATTGTGATGATGATGATTACTGTCATAAAGTAAGTAGCCAGTGGTTTAGTAGCAAAATGCACACATGACTAGCAGCGGTTATGTGAACAGCTAAGGCACTGAAGAGATATTCTCATGGCTGGCCATTATTTGTTGACAATACTAATGCTATGTTAAGAAACATTTCCGCCGCAGTACTTAAGGAACGACTTAAAACGTCTTCCACCTGCTTTCGATGTTTTCGATGATGAGGTAAGGCGCAATGAATACGACATTGCAGGGCAGCAGATGTGCAGAGTCGGACGTACACATCCGGATCCCTGATAGAAAAGAGGTGGTCTAGAGGGATAGTACGCTGATAGCACACTAGTCCTCAAGTACGCTACTGAGGGGCTAGTATGCTACTAACCCAATAGTAGCGTACTAGAGCAGCGGCTGAGAGATAGCGGCCGTGCGGCCGCAAGGACTGTTGGGGACACCCTAGATACCTCAACATGTCCGGCTTTTGGTGTATTGGAAGTTTAGAATTAAAACAACCTCCTTACGATATAATAGTAAAATATCGGACAACGGTACAAGTGTAGAAGGAGAACTAGCTAAATTATAATTCTGTGATATGACGATTTAGGCATTGAGGCTCTGGTCGGTGACGACAACAGCAGACGACACGGTGTGGGACTCTCAGCCACTAAACCCCGGGTTCCCCCACTCCCTATCTCCTTCAGGGCCGAATCGAACGTGAGGGGTGGGGCACAAACACTTCCACAGGGGAACAATTCTCCGACTGTGGCCGGTACCCTGGATGGTTCCCATGTGTTCCCATCATTATTGAATGACTATAACAGAGTTTGTTTACGATCTCACCGGTGCAGACGTGTTCGTGTGTGGCTCTTGGAAAGTATCTCTAAATTTAGAATTTAGTGTAGAAATCCATAGACATTCGCGAGCTTAGCAACCTTTGAGACCAGAGGAGTCGACTAGCGTGAAACTTTGCCGCTAATTTCGGTGCGCATTATCTATACGTGCAGTGTATACCTGAACAGCCGTTGTCATCATCATCATCATCATCACCACCTCTTAACTCCATTATCACTTGCCAGCACTCTGTCGCCATTACGACCCTTTGTTATCATCAGCACTACACAGTCAGCATCACCACCTTCATCGCCATCATCGTCAGTTTCATCTCCATCTTCACTTTTCTCTTTTTCATCTTCATCCTCACCTTCAACATCCTAGTCATCATTATCATCGCTGTGCTTAGCCCTTTTCATTAGTTACTTCATTCAGCATCATCATCATTGGAGCAGCTTCACCATCATAATCGAAACACCTTCAGCATCATCTCCATCATCATCATCGGAACACCTTTAGCATTATCTTCTTCATCATTCACCTCAGTTAACGATCACCCACAGTCACCACCAGCAACCTCCATCACTAACTTCATCATTCGCGTCGCCACGGCCTCCAACCCCGTTACGGTAATCAATATTATATTATCGAACGCTATTTGCAGTCCGGCTCGCGTAAACAAGCAATACCTTGTTTGTAAACAGGTGCGGCTTAGCAGCTGGTCATGCAACGGACGCCGACGAAACGGCAAGAGAAGGAGCCTCCTGAAGCACGCACGTCGCTGCACGTAGACCGCGCAGTGGCAGCGGATGAACGCATTGTTGGATCAACCAGTGATGCGGGCGGTTCAGCTTGTCATTCAAAAACGAGTTGTGGAAAGCGGGCCGCGTCAAGCCCGGTGGAAGACGCCCGTAGCAAAGGTATGCGTGTATCGCAATCTGAATGCTCCCCAGCGAGCACGGAGGATGCCAGCGAAACAAAAGAGCAGAGCAATGGCGCAGCAAACGCTACGGTTGAGGTTTCCGTCGACAAACCGATGCCATCAGTAGACCAGGAAGACACAATTTTAATGGGGAAGAATCAAGTCGCGGTGCAGGGAACGCCCATTGAGGAGGGGGACGACGTTGGATGGAGTACGGTGGGAGCTGGCGGTAAAACTATTGTCGCTCCATGTAGTAGTCCCGCAGAAGCGGTTGTGCCGAAGGCCACTGCTAAGGACAGACCGGAAGCTATAATTTTTTCGGCTGAGAAAAATTTATTGGAGATAAACTTTAACGCTGTGTGCGATGCGCTTGCCGGCCACATAAAGGGGAAAGTAGAGGAACCACGGTTTACTCGAAATGGCCAACTCGTTATTGTGGCGGAGGACGAGGAGGACAAGGCTGTGCTGCTAAGTTTGCAGTCCCTCGCTGGAGTGCCGGTCTCATCAAGGTTAAGCGGCTCCCCTTCGTCAGTAAAAGGGAAAATTACTGGAGTTCATCCGTCGCTGAATGACGCGACAATCTCCAGCGCTTTGAGGCCCTACGGCGTGGCGGATGCCGTCAGAGTACGGTCTAAGAATATTAGAACGGGCATTGTCATGCCAACTGACAGCGTAATTTTGACCTTTTCGGGCTGCAATTTCCCAGTGGAGGTGCGCCTGGGCCTAAAAACCCACGAAGTTCTCTTGTACCGCGACCCGCAACAATGCTACCAGTGCTACAGCTTTGATCATATCAGACCCGATTGCCCATTGCCATCTCCGCGTTGCCGTCGCTGTGGATCCACTAAACATATCCGGAAAGACTGCACGAATCCTGTGCGCTGCTGCCTCTGCAAGGGTAATCATGAAGCCGGCTACAGTTCTTGTCCACATCGGCTGAATCGCATGGAGCTTCTTAAACGGTCTGCAAAGAGAACTATCCAGCCGCAGGCTGAGGTCGCGCCCGTAAAGTTGTGCGCCCCCGTTGCAGATATTCAACCCGCCGCAACCTTCAGCAAGCGCAGTTTTGCTGCCGTTGTACAAAATGGTTTCAAGGTTAAGACGCATGCGGTCAATGTAGCTTCAGGAACGGTTCTCGGCACCAAGGCTGCGCTTTGCGCTTCGGCTGCTCCCATCGTGGATAAGGTGGATTTGCTAGTTGAGTCAATCGTAAAAAATATTATTCCTCGTCTAGTGGAAACGATTGTGGAAAAAATTGGGGCCGTTGTCGAATCTGTCCTGTCGTCACTCCTCCCGGGTCTAGTCAACACTAGAGCAAACGTTTCGGGGGTTACTCCCCAAGTTGAAAGTTCGCTCGTAGGTAAAGACCTTCGCTGCGGGATCGAAGAGGCGATAAGAGCAGCGCTTTCCCCGGTGGCCGTGCAGTCACAGCATGGTACCGAGAAAAAGACACAAAACGACGATGGTTTGCCTAGCAAAAGGCAGTCGTCCTCTTCACAGGATCCAAAATGTTAAATAGCCAAGCCGATATCCGCCGTTGGTTCCCTCCGGCACAGGCACAGTCGGCTGCGCCTGCCGCTCACTCCACTTCTAACAACCCGCATCTAGCAAACCAATCCGCTCTGCAGCGTGCGCCTACCGGTTCAGACTTGGCCCGTCTCGTGTTGAAGGTGGCCCAGATAAAGGCGAGTGTCAAGATGTTATCCTGCATCCCACGCAGCTTACGGAATAGTGTTTCTGTTGAGCTGGCGAAAACCATTGACGGTGTCAGTCATTCGGGGACCCGGGAATGTTGGGAAAGGCTACTCACCTTTTCGACGACGGTGTTCAGTATCCCGGCAAAAAAAGGAGAAAGGCCGAACACTTACTTCCGTAGTCCGCGAGAACTTGCTTCGCTTTCAGAGGGGTGCGTCTATAACGGATAACCCTCACACGACTAGAAGACATACAAGGACAAACCCCGCTGCAGACTCTGACCGTTGTAGAGCAATAAGCGCACAGGCAAAGCTCGCTCAAGGCGACGTGTCAGCAGCCGCAAGAACGCTGCTTTCAACTGATACGATCGCCCCTCTTGATTCACAAACTCGCCGTAGTTTGCTGGAGAAACACCCCCAACACCCGTCGAACTCGTCGTTTCCGCCGGCACCGACGCCGACGCCATCAGTATCGGAAATCGTTGTTACGCCGACCGAGATTCGTAACGCCGTCAGGAGATTCCCTAACAGCTCTTCCGGCGGCCCTGACGGCCTACGACCTCGCCATTTGAAAGATCTTATTGGTACCCACGAGGACGACAGCAATCCTCTTCTGCAGGCCCTTGTGCGATTTGTCACCCTAGCGTTTAACGGTCGTTTGCCTGAGTTTATACTTCCGATTTTTTACGGTGCGAATCTCATTGCTTTGCGCAAGAAGGACGGCGGAATTAGGCCGATCGCTGTCGGCTTCACATTACGGCGGCTGGTGGGAAAGATCCTGATCAAGAAATCCTTGCCAAGTATTTTAGAGCTCGTGGCTCCGATGCAGCTTGGCTGCGGAATTAGGGGTGGAGCAGAAGCAGCGGTACACGCTACTAGGGGTTTTCTCGAGACCCGCTGTGGCCAGGAGGGGGTTTTAGTTAAACTTGACTTTCAAAACGCATTTAACTCAATGCGTCGCGACCATCTGCTGAACGCTGTGAAGTCCAAAGTACCGGGGCTTTTTCCAGCCGTTTATCAGATGTACCGATTTCCCACAAATCTCCTGTGGCAGGCAGAAACCATACATTCATGTTGTGGCGTGCAGCAGGGGGACCCTTGCGGTCCAGCACTTTTCTGCATTGGAATCTCCGATCTCCAGGCCAGACTAGTGTCGGGGTTGCGGCCGTGGTATCTCGACGACGCCACCTTAGCCGGCGACAGCTTGACGGTTATTGAGGATATCAAACAAGTCAGAGCATTTGAGGCTGAATCAGGCTTTCGCTTAAACGACGATAAGTGTGAGGTATTCTGGCTTTCTCAAGATACGCGCACGAAGTCTTCAACGTTCGTAAGGAAGCAGCTTCCAAACTTCAGAGAGGTAACCGACGACAGTTTAGAACTACTGGGTGCGCCACTTACGGAAGCGGCGGTAGAGGGGGCCCTCAGGAAAAAGCTCGCAGACACTAACCGATGGTGCCGCCGACTTAAAGTCTTAGACGCGCACCCAGCATTGTATCTATTAAGACACAGTCTCTCAACGCCTCGCTTAATGTACCAACTTCGATGTTCGCCAGCGTTCAGAAGACGCGACCTACTACATTGCTTTGATGAGATACTCCGGGAGACCTTACAATCCCTGCTAAACGTTGATTTAAAGGATCGGTCTTGGACTCAAGCTGCACTTCCCGTTAGTGCTGGGGGCCTAGGTGTACGCAGATCGGTCGATATTGCCCTATCCTGCTACCTGGGCTCGTTGTCCGAAGTTAAGAAGCTTGTCGTCGCCATCGGGGCCCCTTCGACTGATAGCTGGATTGCCGACTCAACGCAGGCAGCACTCGCTAACTTTCGCGACCAGTGGGATTCAGTGCCGGAGCACATAGCGCAAGGATCTCTGGATCGAATCGTGGTCTCTCGGCTCCAACGCGACCTAGAAAATCAGGTTCCCGACAGCTCAGGGAAGGCCCGTCTGAAAGCGTGCTTTGATCAAATCAGTGGCAAGTGGCTTCAAGCCCTCCCCTCGCCGCAGCTGGGAACGATGCTGGACAACAACACACTCCGCATCGTTTCCGGCTTACGGCTTGGGGAGGTCGTTTGCGCATCCCACCCATGCAGTCTATGCAGAGCACCGGTAAGTGCCACGGGTGAACACGCCTTGTCGTGTCGCTATAGCGCTGGGCGCCACTCACGTCATTTCGCCATCAACGACGTTATCTTCCGTGCTCTTCACTCGGCCCACATTCCGGCAGTGAAGGAGCCTGTCGGTCTTAGTCAGAATAGTGAGCTGAGGCCAGACGGAAAAACTCTTACCCCCTGGGCTCGTGGTCGTCTTCTCGTGTGGGATGTTACAGTGTCATGTACGCTGGCCAAAAGCTACGTTCAGAACACGGGCCGGGAGGTGGGCGCATGCGCCCGGCTCGCAGAGAACCGAAAAGTAACGAAATACCAGGAACTAGCATCGCAATTTATAGTTCAGCCGATTCCCATAGAGACCTTTGGACCGATCGGACCGGAGTCTATGAAGTTTATTAAGGAACTGGGCCGGAAAGTCATCGCTGCAACTCAGGACCCCCGAGCTAGCGAATACCTGTTGCAGCGCATATCGATCGAGGTTCAACGCGGCAACGCCGCGGCCGTGGAAGGGTCTCTTCCGTCAGCCGCAGGGCTTCCGGAGATCCCGTAGAAACTGTTTTATTCCCCATAATTGTATGCCTATGACAATAAACTAAGTATCTATAAAAAAAAAAAAAAAAGATTAAGAAATAATCAAAGAACTATAACAGTATCTCCAGTAGGGCAGTAACCAAATTCTAAAAAATGCTCTCAATGAAGCTTGGCGATCAGGTTGCTATGCTAACCAAACTGTTTCAGCTGCCCGAATACTACCCGCTTGCTGCCATTGTAACATCAAAACATGTTTTTCGTTTTCTGTTTTTAGCCCTTCCTATTATTTGTTTCCACACGTGTGCATTGTCTTTACTGAGCACCAGCAGCAGTAATTAGGTCCAGATAGCCCTCTTTTTACGCAATCTTGCTATCGGGTACAGTTTGCCGTTATGTACGCCCGCATTTAAATGTGCGTACAGTGTTATGCACCTCTATATTTAAAAATTCCTCAGATTTAGAGTGCATCTGCAGTGAAAGCAGTGGCGACAGTAGTTAAGGCTGTCGAAGTAGCACAAAATAGCAGTTGTATTTTTGTATTTCGATCCCTACCGTTCGTATCAGCTGTGTCAGCTGTTTATTTGCATAGCAGCGGTGAGGATGAAGAGAAAGTGTGCTGCTGCTTTGTGTCTGTGTTGTGGGCCGTATGTTTATTATGATCATATCAATGACAATGGCGTGACAATACTGATGTTGAAGATTATTGTTCAATTATCCTCGTATTGCATCTGGTGGTACCTTTGCTGCACAAGGTGCACAGCGCGACAGTATGTCCCGCCCTAGCCCCTAGTCATAGCTGTGTGCAAACTTAGATTTACAAATACAGAGAGATCAAAAACAGAGAGAGGTTAAGCATTAGAGAGAGTTACAGAGAGATATGGAGAGAACGGCAGAAAGAGAGAGAGCGGGGAAGGCAGGATGCGAGCTAAACAAAACTTAAACGAAATGCCCTTGTACCCTTTGGTTCGCCATAGGAATGAATGGAGGAAGAATAGGATGTTGGCGTGCTCGAGGCCACAGGCCGGCCGGAGCTCGAATTCGAGCTTCGGCCCAGCGCAATCAAGACGACCGCAGCCAGCAGCAGAAATCCGGGCGCCGGGCACACCGGAGCGTCTGCCATACGATCATCTAGGACGTGCGGGCGTCGATTCACAAGCACACAAATACACAATCGCCCACCACCCAAAAATACACACGCATGTCAAACATGCACCCAATGAGGTCTGTCTTCGACTCGACACTTCTGCTCGATTGGACACGAGTTGGCCGTAATAATAGTTGCTGTTATAGTAGCAAAGTAGAAGAAAAGTAAAAGCAACAGAAACAGCAGCAGCAGTAGCAGCAGCAGTAGTAAACACAAGAAGCAGCGCCAATGGGTGCGCCCACCACCACCACATCATTGCCAGCTCCACATCAACAAGCATCGAACCACATTCGAAAACTCGAAACTCAATTTTCTGCCGGACCTTTGTTAGGATGCTTATATCTGAGTTTGTTGATATTGTTGTTGTTGTTGTTGGTGCTGTCGTTGTTGTTGTTGGTGGTGCTATCGTTGTTGTTGTTGTTGTTGTTGGTGGTGCTGTCGGTGCTATGTATGTGATTGGCGGTGACCTCAATGAGTGGCTGCGTCTGGCTGAGCGAGTGCGTTCAGCTTCACGTTCACGAAAATCGAAAGCGGTGCCCGTACAATGACATATCGCTCTCTTTCTCTCTCTCTCTCCCTCTATATATATATATATACATATATACGTGTGTATGCAAATCTCAATTTCTCACAGGGCCGTAGGGAAGGCAATGAGGCTGTTGTGTGAGGCTCGTTTACCCGCTGTGCGAATGAACCTCTGCCGCTTTATCGACACTAGCGCTACAAGCGTACCCAAGCACCCCTTTCTCCGACGTACACCTGTATGTTTATACATGTATGCATGCACCGAAATGGTACGCACATACAAAGATTGCTGCATAAGCAATAACAACAGCAGCAACAACAACAAACAACAACAACAACAATTGAACTCAGCACACAGACGCACCCTTTTGCGAACCCGATGGCCGTAGCTTAGCCAACATAGATTGGCTGGACATTGAATCCATCTCTTAAAATCTGTTGTTTGAGCTTGAAGTTTTCGACACGCTCGCGCTTGAAAACGGACTCGTTAAGCCCAGCAATTGGTGGGCGAAACGAAACTCATTTGAGACCACTTCGACTAGAACAACAACAGGATCAACAACAACAACAAACACAACAGCAACGGAAAAACAAAGCAAACAAATGGCGAGGAAGAGGTTCGAATCCCTGGATAAAAAAGTTTTATATGTAGACATTTTTTATGTGCGTATATATTCTTTATTAAATTAAAAATATATATAATTGCGCTTCTATGTCGGAAAATTTATTTTTTTATTTTCCGTGTCTTGTTGTATATATAGATATATATATATATATATATATATATATATATATATATATATATATATATATATTTTTTTTTTTTTTATTTCATAGCGCTCGTACCTCTTACTGGCTGCCTGCGATGTAGACACAGGAAGGGTCATCCGCGGAGACTCCCACTCGTCAGTTATTGGCCCGTTATTCTATTGTATATTGGCTTCACGAGTCACACACGAGTTTACTACAACAATTCATGATCGATCGCTACTCATAGCCATGACGGTCAGATAATATTATCATATTTTCGACATGCTCGATACGCTCAGTTGAGTACGCACGACTCTAGCCATATACTAGGCATCATCAGTATCTATGACAACAGTGCTCAACGATAAGTGAAAATCTACAATTGGTATGTACTATATGTATATACAGGCAATATGTACCCGTTTTGTGTATGTACAATAATTAGTACAAGTTGAAGTAATATTAGTAATATTATTAGTAATATTAGTTGAAGTAATATTAAAGAATGGTTCCAGCTCCTCGCCTCTTCCTGAGGCCATTTAGGTGAGAGGTTTTTAGTGGGTATTATGCCAACAACATCGGCATCGAGTCCCACACTACCCGCTCTGGGTGTGCGTAAACGCATTTTTCCCTCTCACCATAAAAAAAAAAAAAAAAAGTACAGCTTAATTTGCATTTTCTCAGTGAAATCAATCGCCCAACAATCCACTATATATATATATATATATATATATATATATATATATATATATATATATATATATATATATATATAGATTCCTAAACACTCAGGCAAAATATTATTTACTGGCTATTATTATTACTATTATATATATTCATTTTAAATTATAATGAAATAAAACGACGATAATATTACTATTATTATCATTATTATTTTTTCACTACTATTATTTTTAAAACATAAATATAATATGTAGGTAACACGGTGCTAAAAAGATGAAATGAAAAATAAATCATATGTATTGGATGTTCCAGTGCTGCGTACACGGGCTTTCAGCCTTACGAACTACACGACTATAATGTTGTAATACACATAAGATACTGTAAATAAAACGCACTAACAAAAAAAATATATATATATATATGGTGGTGGGTGCATTCGCCTGTGCCTCGCAACCGGAGGAGACACATAGGTGCGCGGGTTCAAGCCCCACCGTTGCATATTTATATTCGTGGGGGTCCGTCTATGAAGCAATGCGAAAAGCAGTCCCGCGGACGTTAAATATTGGCTAAGGGTCATCCCGACAACTTAAAAATCCAGGTATTGGGCACGTCGCCAAACTGATGTTTT
>QVRM01001520.1:0-101399 GCA_003439945.1 Dermanyssus gallinae
AATTGTAGTTGCTCCGTAAACTAATGCCAGTGTACGGTTTTTTTGTATGTCATGGCCGATTTTCAGTCCACTCCGGCATTCGCCTTGTCTAAATTGGGAACAATAAAAACCAATTTAAGAATGACCGCTCTGGGTCTCGAACCAAGGCCTCCCGAATGCAAGACAAAGGCCTTGCCACTAAGCCAGCTTGTTCGGATTATGTTAATCAATATTAATTGAAATTATTTTGTCCAGACGGAAATTAAACAGATTTAAGTATGACTTACAAGATATCGATTTTTCGACATGTTTACATTTTGCGTCTTAAGAATGGCCTTCCGCAGTCTTGGCACTTCGGGGGCTATAGAGTCCAGTACCCTCCATGACGAGTGCTACTGTTTTATAAACTTGAAGTATTTACACTGTTTTTCTGTTTGTGAGTACTACACTACCGAATCTGAATTAACCGAACGATAATGCGTAATAAATATGGTAATTGAAAAATAGTCTAGTCTTGTCGCTTCTAGAAATTTCGGCGTAGATAATTCTCAGCTCTCTGTGTTTTTTGATATAACAATTTACTACGGTCTACGGTATCTTTACCTTATTTGCACAGAGAGGAGTCGCACACGGGTGCGCCTGTTTTCAGTGTGAACAACGGCCGAAAGAAGTTAGAATACGGCATCGAATTCGAAAATATTCGAAAAAACTTGAACAATGAACTTAATGAAAAAGCATCGAAAATGGTATCAAAAAGGTAAAAGCAAGCTTTGAGCAACTTTTCACTAAAGGATGGCTTGCGCAGCTTAGAATACATTGTTCGGCAATACGACAAGCATTATCTTCGGCACTTGACGTAATATAAAATCTTGCTGGCGTGCCCTCTTATTGTAGATTCATCTCATGTACGTTCGTTTTTAAGAAGTTTTTAAGTGAAACCAGAGTCGGAATATGGCTTTGATAGAACCTCCCCGCATGAAATTTTTTCAAACATTGCAAAGTGGGCTGCGTTGGTAGTGTGTAGAGGCAATGCTGTTGGCATCTTAGACAATGTCTTTTAAGGGAGAGGGTTCTTTTGAGTGCGATGTTGCCGCTGCGAACCAAGCTTTAAATGAGTCTCTCTACAACGATAGGTACAAAATAATATCGTTTTGTAAGTTCGAAAGGGTTACGTCGTTTTCCTTGCTTCAGCGTATTAGCGCTTCACTTCAGCGCTGGCTCAACTAAGCTGCAACGCAAGTGCAAAGGTGCCATCGTGCTGAAAACGATTACATTATAAACATTAAGAAAAAAACACTTTAATAAATCAATTTTTCATGAGATCACAAAGGGATAGTCTTCGAACCTCTTTTTTGTTTACTAAATCCATGTTTGTCCCACTTACTGTGAGGTGGCAACCGGAAACAAAGTTCGAAACGTTAAGTTACGCAAGTGTTCTCACCATTTTCAAGAAAACACGCTCCAGTATTTGAAAAAAATACGGGAATTTATAGAGCAACGTGACACGTAACGTTCGTTACAAGAGAAAATAAGTAAATGCATTCTTAAATATACGACAGCCGCACTTTAGAGCTACATCTTAGTAAACTGTTAAGCATATATATAAGCTGCCTTGGTGGCTCGATATATATTGATATATATATATATATATATATATATATATACATATATATATATATATATGTATATATATATATATATATGTATATATATATTATATATATACATATACATATACAGAGCGAGAAAGTAAGCGAACGAGAACACAGACGCTATATACCGCACATATCGGCGTATGCTTACCCTCTTTATGTCTTGATGATTGACGAAACAAGCAGAGCCCAAGTCCTAGCAGGACACTTGGAATATGTAGTTGATTTATGTTGATTTATTTTTGTGCCTGTAGAAGCGATGATTTACAACGAAACACAAGAAATTGTATGGCTTCTGAGAAATATACATACGCAAACACACCTTTCACATAAGGATACATTTAGACGTAGACACGCGTGTCAAAGCTTTGACATTGTGCTCTGCTCTTATTGTTGTTCCCGTTGTTGTTATTGTCGTTGTGTTGTTGTTGTTGTTATTGTCGTTGTTGTTGCTGCTGTTGCCGTTGTTGTTGTTGTTGTTGTTGTTGTTGTTGTTGCTGTTGTTACCGATTGCCGTAGACGATTGGCTACAGATTGTATGATGGTGGGAGGAGTTTTTAGTTGTTCGTTCGGTGGACGTTGTATCGGGTTGGACCTCATGGGACGCCAATAGAAAGAGCAGAAGCAGCAAAACGCGTCTGCATCGCTGCTGCTGCTGACGACGCCGACGACAACCGACAGTCGTCACGTTGACAATTGGAACCGACGACACAGCATTGTGTGACATTGTCGTCTCCGTCTCAACCACAATACGGTTTTACAGCAACAGCAGCAGCAGAAGAAGAAGCGCAAGCGCAAATGTCAAGGAAAAACGGGACCACTTGGCGTGCATGGGGCTAAAGTTTTCTTTATGTTCTTCCTTCGTTTCTGCGTTTCTGCTCTTCGAGGGTCGCTTTTCGTCGTTTCCGCCCGACGGACGCGACAGGCGCGGCTGCTGCAGACGGTTGTTGTTGTTGTTGCTGTTGTTGCTGTTGTTGTTGTTGTTGTTGCTGTTGTTGTTGCTGTTGTTGTTGCTATTGTTGCTGTTGTTGCTGCTCTTGCTGCTGTTGTTGTTATTGTTGTCGTCGTTGCTGTTGTTGTTGTTGCTGTTGTTTTCGTCGTCGTCGTCGTTGTTGTTGTTGTTGCTGTTGTTGTTGCTATTGTTGCTGTTGTTGCTGCTGTTGTTGCTGTTGTTAGCTGGCCGGTTGTTGTGGCTGTCCGCAGTCGGCATGCCACTCGAGCATTATTATGATTACTACGGCTTGATATACAGCGATGATGATCGTAGTAGGAACTGCAGAAGTAGTCACATTGGGATTTGCTTGTCGTGCGTTTTTGAGACTGTGTCGTCATCATCAATTATTAGTTGTACCCTATGTGCGTGAACGGCGCATGTATTTGTGTGGTTTCTCTCTCTCTCTCACTCTTTATATATATATATATATATATATATATAGACACAGAGAAACCACACACATACATGTGCCATTCACGCATATATATATATATATATATATATATATATATATATATATATATATATATATATATATACGTCTAAATGTTCAAAATAAGTAAAAGCAGTGACGTCTCACTCCTTTACCGGTCGAGACGAGACGCCCGCTTTAGGTGGACCTAACTTATCGACATATCCATAGATGGTCCTAACACATAGCGATTTGTAGGCGACGACAATCACTATTCTTTCGCTTCTAATTCTAGCGCTTTATTACGAAAACGGCGACACAGGCGGCATATGAAAAAAATCTAGATATACAGTATATATAAATATATATATATATATATGTACATGTATGAAATTACACACGTGTACAATTACAGGAGGCGTACAGAGATGCATAGCGAGTAATATGCATTCATCTTATGTCCGCGCTTGTTCAATCAGTTAAAAACTGTCGGCTGTCTTGTATTGTTTTGGTTTTGCCGAATAATAATAATAATAATAATAATAATAATAATAGTAGCCAGTTAGTTAACGAGCTTGTCGTCAAACGACTAAGAGTGGGGCCGACAATACATTTATTGACGGGACAAATAGCGGAAGCCATACTCTCAAGGCCAGAAGCGATTTGTTTACAACGATAACTAACAGCCTTTTATGACGACTAGCTGACTATAGCATCTATGGTCTCGCAGACATACGAGAGTCTGTGCCAAAATGCCTGTCGTAATAAAATATCGTTTGAAGGTGGCCATAGAACGTCTTATTTTTCGTCAGTCTTGTCTATTCTAGCTCTGGCGCTTCAACTCTACAAACAACGCAACATGTCAAATCCACTGGATTTGACTGACGACGAGTTTCTTGCGTCCTCTCCCCATCATTCTCTGTTTCGGCACACAATCGTCGCTCATGACGCAGTGCAAGTAAAACCGATATGGTAGACTCCATGTCATCAAAACATATTTCCACGCGTTCCTATGTCATCATAATATGAGTTTGCCGAATAAATATTTGTTGTAATATTTACATGAGTTCAAAATAATGAGTGTCCTTTTATAAGGCACTGGCGCGTTTTAGACGCCAGTAGTATCTGTGTATGTGTATGTGATATCTAAGAACATACCAAAGCGGTACAAAGGATGTGCTGCAACTTTCCTCACGTCTTTAGTCGCGCTAAAACGTGCTTGCTTACTGCTACTTATATATATATATATATATATATATATATATATGTATATATATTCATATATATGTATATATATATATATATATATATATATATATATATATATATATATATATATATATAAATGCCCACAATTACGCAAACTGCGACTTGCTTGTGCAATCTCCTTTCTTGAACACGTGTGCTACGACAAAAAGTCGGAGAGCCTTTGAAACCTCTGCCCCAGCTGACGCAGCCAGCGACAACAGCAGTTTTTAACAAAATATTCGGTAGATTATCTGCTGTTACGAATGCTTTTCTTGACGATGTAGTAGAAATAGAACACTAATGGCGGTTCTCTATAGAAGTGACGTCACGGACGGGAAACATGAGCGAAGTGCTTCTGCCTGGCGTAGATGGCAAAGGATGCGCTTTTCCGTTACCGAATGCGCTAATTAGCATAAAAAAGCGCTTTTGATGTCCAGGCTAATAGATTGTTGGGAAGACGCATATGGGCTTTTGGTAGGCCTACTTACAAGCAGCTCCCTTTGTTTTTTGGACAAACGGAACTGCCAGAGTGATGCGGCCAGCGAGCCTTCCCAAAAATACCTCAAACTGAGGTGTGAAACCCATGACGTGTGAGAGAGACACATAAACACTTAGTGTCCGACGTGAGAGAGATTAGGTTGGCTTGCTAATTTTACGTGCCTTTGCTAAACAGAAGAACACATTCCCTCTAGAAAATACTTCAGTCAGGTTCTAACGAGCAAGCGTCTAGAATCCCATTATTGGCATTGCTCAAGTTAGCATTAATTATTAATAATGATTAATAATAATTACGCAGGATTATTGAGCGCTGGTCCTGTGTGCTAATTAAATAAGAGATAGCGCGCAGACAGAAGTAGGTTCGGAAAACTTACGCTGATACGAATCGCCAGATAGGTAAAACCATATATATATATATATATATATATATATATATATATATATATATATATCTGGATAGGATCTGGGCTCATATTTTCATTCCTACTTCGGTTTCGGCTTAGACTACGGTTGATCCGAACGAGTATTCATCACAAATTTTTTTTTGAAACACACGATTGTATCTTTTAGTCATATATATATATATATATATATATCTAGTTGAGTGGGACTCCCCACACAAAATTCTAGCCACCTGGATGCCACCTTCGTCCTTCGCACGCTATGTGTACGAGATGCGTGTTCGAGGTGCCAATAACGATCAACGTGGTGCCCCAACAGGCTTTGGCAGAGCTCGAGGGATGGCAATAGCCGTATATCATCATACCGCTGTTGCAACGTTGCGTCTGAGCGGAACAAATGCCTAATACAGCTGGCACTTCTGTAGCGGCTACAGCGGATGCTAAGCCATCATTCACAAGAGGTGCCACAAGACGAGGTGGCAACACGACGAGGCGGCTAGCCCATTATTAATACACTGCGTGCAGCTAACATCATCACTGCCATACCTCAAATTTACAACTGCTGTTACAGCTACTGTAACGAACTACAAAAACGACGGAGAGAGAGAGAGAGAGAGAAAGAGAGAGTCAGTGTGCGACTCAGGGGCGGCAGAGAAGCGGTATTTCCGGCCGATAAACAACACAAATGAACAAGCAAACCAGCCAACCAACCAACCAACCAGCTGGATGGATAGATGGATGGATGGGTGGCTAGACACAAAATGCACCGCATTGGTGAGGGAAGAAGGGCGCCAACGTTGCCGATAACGCTGACAATTATCACAACTACAGTAATAACAACAACAACTACAACAACAACATTAACAACAACAGCAACATCATCATCATCATCATCAACATCAACAACAACAAGTTAACAACGACGATGGCAACAACAAGAAGTCGAGTAATGACGATGATTCCGCCGAAAAGAGCTCTGCCCCTCGGCACGCAGGGATGCGGGGAAACGGCACAGCAACGTCCCGTTGCGCGGCTGGACCAGGCTGCGTAGCGCCAACCCCTGAGGGAAAGCAGAAGAAACTTAAGAGAGGAAAAGAGGGGCCGAGGAGGAGATCTATATATGTCTATCTCGTTATCGATCTGCCTACACACGTGCTGTTCAATGAAAACGCGAACAACAACACTTGCAGGGCAAAGCATGAAATATATATATATATATATATATATATATATATATATCAGCAGCTATTTTAGCAGCAGACGAATTACAACACATTCGGTCGCATCCAGTGGAAAAATAATTTTAGCTCTGCAAGTGAAATTATAATAGAATGGAAAGCGCCTTTTTTATCAATAATAAAGGGTGGAGAAGGCTGGAAGGCAGGGAAGCAAGGAGGTCTGCGAAGTCGCTTTGCGATGTGTTTCCCTTGCTACACGCCAGGCACACATATCATTGATATTTTCAAATCAATATCAATAATGTGTTGAGTAAAGACTCTCAAAGGCAGATTTTATATATTAAAGAGGGCTATACCAGCGACTGCATGTCTGTTTCAAACGAGCTCTTTGCTAAATTACTTGGAATTTGTAAAGCCACCGAGCACGAAATTGGGCACGATCACCGCCGGCAATCCTGCTTTGTACATCGGACTAACAGCCATACTCGTGAACATGTTTGCCACGAACATTGATAGTTCTTAGAAGGCAAAGTATATATATATATATATATATATATAGAGAGAGAGAGAGAGAGAGAGAGAGAAAGAGAGAGGGGAAGAGAGAGAAATATACTAGGGCTACAAAAAAATTATTTATTTTCCGCCGGAAGATACAACCTCTGCCCAACGATTTACAAGGTTTTCGGTTCCTTTTCTGTAAAAGTCTGGGTTTTTAGTGGCAAAATATTCTTCCAGTCCAGAACGCACGTGTTCGATAGAAGTAAATTTTTTACCACTTGCTACCATGGTGGTAATCAGATAGTGCTAAGTCGGGGGAATACGGTGGATGTTTCAAAAGTTCCCATTTTAGCTGGGAAATTTTCGAAAATGTCTCCCTACTCACGTGGGGCCTTGCGTTGTCTTGATGGAACAGGACACCCTTCCTTGAAATTAGTGCAGGGTACGACTGCTTTAATTTTTCGTGAACCTTTTCGAGTTGTTGATAGTACACGGCCGTATTTATCGTCTGGTTACGCGGTAAAAGTTCATAGTGCTTTATTCCGCCCACATTCCACCAAATACACAATAAAACCTTGTTTGCGTGTATGTTCTTTTTGGGCTGGGTGACGGAGGTGCCAGGTTCACTTGACCAGAACCTTTTCCTGACAGGAGAGTCGTAAAAGACCCATTTTTCATCGCAGGTCACAAAACGATCGCAAAAAGGCAAATGTTGATGCCTGCTGAGCAAAGAAGTGCAGACGCGCATGCGCGTCATCTTATTGAAGTCGCTGAGCTCGTGTGGTACCCATTTGCACAGCCTGGAAGTTATTCCGAGGCGTTCTAAAGCTGTGCTAACAGCTTGTTGGATAATATGAAGCGCCTCGGCAAGTTCCACAGTAGTTATAGTGGGATTTTCCTGGATTTCAATTCGAAAAACCTCCTCACTGACAACACTTCCTGATCTACGCTTATCTTCCAGGTTAAAATTTCCCTTTCGGAACTTCTCAAACCACTGTTGGCACATTCTGTCTGTACAACAGGCATCTCCAAACGATTTTAACAACTTTTTGTGAGCCTGCGTTGCACTCAGTCCATTTTTAAACTCATGGAGTAGAATCGCCCGAATTTGGCATTTTTCTACCTCCATTTTGCGGCACTTTTACGAACAAATGGATAAACAGATTTTAAAATAAAACTATTTTTTACATGAAAACAACAAAGAGTGAGCCAATGATCTATGCCTAGGTGCCGGGGCGGGCGCTGTAAAAGCCGCGCAAGCGCCAATCCGAAAATACTTTTTTGTAGACCCAATATATATATATATATATATATATATATATATATATAGATATATAGGAAAATATTATCGGTGTTGCCACCACATGCCGATTTTTTCCTTTACGCGAAGGAAGGTGAGAAAATCCATGCGCGCCTTTTAATAGGTGTCGCTCGTACGCGGCCGCCACTCACGGAGATTTGTCGAACCCTATCGCAATCAAAAATGTGCTATAGTTGTCCTTCTTATTCTTATCTATGTTCATTCCCTTGTGATCGGCTGATATCGATCGGTACGTAGACAAGCGAAGTGAGAGAGGGGGAGAGGGAAAAATACACCATTGTGTCGTCTCGTACGTTCAACCCGATTCGCCAGGGCCGTTGGTCAAACGTCTCCGCCCTTTAATCTATTCGACCAATATCTAGGCAGTATCAACAGTAAAAGATTGCCCCTTTTACTGTTGTGTACCACTTCTGCCTAAAGTGAAACCTCGATATATATATATATATATATATATATATATATACGCAAATTGGGATTCTTTTGGAAGACGACACGGCACAGTGGCGCAGGACTGCGGCTTAGTGTCGATCTAGTCGTGTCCCACCGAGGTATTTGTAATGATTATGCGGACCTGTTAGCCTATCATCGCCTGTCGTCCGCCCTTAGTGCAAGCCGCTTTAAATTACACCTTTGGTCTGGCACTGATATCTGTCGATATCCGGCGGGAGGGGGGGCTTGAGGGGGTTTATTAAGGGGCTTCTTAAAACCAGTTCTCTTACTATTAGGTTAGAGGCAAGGTCTGCCTAGGGAGGTCCTGTATGGGTGCTGTGGAAGTCATGCAATTTGCCCGTGCAATGGGGAATGCCATAGGGTGCATTTGGGTCTTCTTGAGGAGGTAGTGGTTGTGCGCTCCCACAAGGATGCCGCATAAAGCATGATGCTAAGCAACGGCACCGAGAATCGGTTGCTTCCCTAGTCCACGGTAGAATTACTGAAAGTTCTGCTGTCAAAGGCTTTAGCAGTTTTTTGCTGCATATCGCACGCTGTAAGAAAACTTTATCCACGGTCACGCCCATGCACTAAAGCCATAACTGTGGGTGTCCTTCCGGGCGTAACTTTGTATGGAGGGTGCGGCAGGCCGTTTAAAAGAATTTCTTCCGCTGTTTTTGTGCAACTGGGCTGGTGTGGAAGTCTAAGTACGCTATAGTAGGTTATATATATATATATTTTTTTCTGGGAGGTTTTGGGAATGCATGATGCGCATGCGCCACTAGCAGCCTGCGTGACTAGTGTGAGACTCACAAACCCACTAAACCCGGATTCTTCCCCACCCCCCAGGCTCGGTATTACGTTGGCATTATATCGAAGCCGTGGGAGAGGCGTCTCCGCCGTTCTCCTTCAATCAGCTTTATCCCTGACTATCATCCCGCATGTCTACCTGCGGTTGGATAGGGGGATGCCATTTTGTAATCCGTCCTGTGAGGGTGCGTCGAGACCCCCTCCCTCGGCTCCTCGTCTCGATCACTCTCCCGAGAGACCCGCTCAAACCTCTCCCGCCTGGCCGTTAGTAGGTTATATTCTACAGGGTCGGTCCTAGTACAGGCCTCTGGCGAATTCTGGTTGTGGCCGCTAACTCACGCCTTCATAGCTAGATGCCCGAACATTTAGGCTTGATTCTCATTTGGATAGGAATGAAAGCATGCCTATAGAGCGGTATGCCGAAGCGTCTCTTTGCGCCTTTTAAGCCTTTTATCCTTTATGCGTTTGAATACCTTTAGTTGGTGGTTCTGTAAAAGCATACGTATTGTTTGCTAATGGACCGCATTTAGGCCAGGTGATTTTCTCGGCCGTACCCGTGCCCCTCTTATAGAGATATCTTGGATTGAGATTGGCTCGAAGGCCTTTCCTTAATTTCCTTAATTCTCCTCAAAGAACGCCGACTAATGCTTTTGCAGAAAGCTTACAACTATTGCCGGTCGGCCTGCTTCTCTTGGTAGTAGCGGCTGTGCGTGGGCCATTTTGTTACTCACCCTTTGCTCTAAGGATTTGTTTTCTAAAATAGAACCCTTCGTGCATACTTTTCATAAGAGGTGACAGGTCTCTCGCTTGTCCGCGATCTGGCTATTCTGGCCACCAGCAGGACGGGGGACGACTATGTCAAAATGTAGAAGGGAGCTGGAATCTCGGCAGGCTTGGGTGATATGGAATAGTTAGTTTTACTAACCAATGGTTGGCTGACATAATGTACGTAAGGGGAAACGCACGTTCACGTATTCATCTTTCTTTAGTAGTGTAGAGATTCTCACTAGCGAGTATACAATGAGATGAGAGAACGTTGCCTCTGTGCGGAAACAAAGGGCTAAAGAGAAAATAAAGTGCCGTAAAAGATTGCGTAGGGATGGCCGGATAGGTTTTCTTGCTCCTCGTGGATCATCCAGTCGGTTACTCGATGAGTTGTTTCTTCTGATGCAAACCCCTGATCTAGTGTCGATCTGTATCAAGGCATAACGAAGGCGTACCTAAATTCGCGTCCTTTAGTCGTAATGTGCACACTCACTATACGGTCGCTTAGAGGTCGTTTCGCAACGTTTGCATTTTTGCGCAAGTCAGCTCTCGAGTTGTTGCACGGAGCGACAATTGAATTTCCACCTATTACACTAGGTGTTCGGAAGTAGGATATTGAGAACTGCTCACCCGAGGAGTTGTTGCTGTTTTTGCGGATAAGTAGCCCCGAGGTGTCGAGTTGCGGCGGTTGCTTTGACCGTCGTGAAGGCGGGCCCTCACTGACACCTTTCGTCAAGGAGCACTCACAGAACACAAAACGCGTCCGTACGCTACGACGATCGAGCTGCTCGCCGATGATTGATATGGGTCTTGTGCATAATTGCACGAACTGATGTCGCTGTCGTACGAACAAACTCACAGCTCCCGAGTTTTGAAGTTGTTACGATGACAGAGGTCGGAGTAATTATTCGCGCTCTCCGTAGCAGTTCGTCGTTGCTGCCGTGGCTTCAACCTAAAGATGAATTTCCAGCATTCAGCCCTTGTTTATGCAATTCGCGCTCCCACTTCTATCCAGTTCTATTCTACCGCGTTGCGCAGGGTTCTGGTTCACGTAGCAGCAGTGCCGCAGCCGCAACATCAGGAGTCGAACGTCTACTGCTCAATCCATCATTTAGCATTGAGCTAGCTTGCCGTCGTTATAGTTGACGATATACCAGTACATAGGCGACGATTTGTAACGACCGTAAACTGCTTCCTGTCGAGCGAGCGAGCGAGCGGAGCAAAGAAAGTCACTCAAGTCAACAATGAAAAGGCATTATTATCGTCGTCATTGTCATCATCATCGTCATCAAACCTAGCAACCAGCAGAAATGGCGTTGTGTTCGCCGGTACTTCTTAACTGATAGAACGTGGAAACGGGAATAATACGTAGTAGATCAGCTTCTGCACCAACTGCACACAGGCGTGTGTATGATAGGCGCATAAGTGAGATGAGTAGGATTGCCGATCATTCAGATCTATCTATCTACATGACTTCGTCGCCCGATCCGGCGGCTGTGCGGATGTGCGGCCGCGCATCTTGTGGTTGTAGAAGAAGAACTTAAACGGGGGCACTGGAAGTACGGGCAGTTGATATTGGCGGGTTTTTCTTTTTCTCTCTATCTCTCTTTCGTCGTTTTTTTGTTGTCGAAACATCTTGCACGTGTAGAAATTGCGATTCGATTTGATTCGCTGCTGATCACCACAAAACGGTACCATCGTTATGGTGCCTATAGGCGATAGGGCGGCCCGCAGCAACAGCAGCAGTAGAACTCCAGGGATGGCGACAACGACGCCATCCGAAAAAGGTTCGATATCGACGTAAAATAATGCGTTTTGCATATGTATGCATATATATATATATATATATATATATATATTTAAGTAATTTTACTATCAACTCATACACAAGACATTTACACTTCCGTTCCGACATTAAAAAAATGCTTATTTAAACTAACTCTATGATTTCCTTAAAATGCGTTTCTTTTTTAATTACAAACTGGTTATTTTGTAGGTCAAATTACTTGGTCACGGCCGTTTGTCACTTTAGGAGCATGTATACAATGATAACGAAATTCTCAGTTAGATCGATTTTCACAGTAAGCGCATTTTCATGGTATCAAGTTATTACAACGCTAAAGCCCATATTACTTCTAGAAAAGCTATGAGTCTCTTGGCTAAATACTTGGTCATCATAAATACTCGCGTCATCGAAATCGCTGCGATTTACATAATACTGACTCGCATTGCATTATTTAGTCTCCGCATAAGAAAGTATCTCGTAATTTGTTCGAGCCTCGCTGTACAAGTATATCGATGCATGTTAGCATTGTCTTGCTGAGCGTACACGTCAAGTCTAAGTATGCTTGGTATCGTCCGCAAATTTTACCCCCGATAATTCGCACCCTATCACTATACCACTGCTTTCCGAGGAGAAAATTATCTTTGAAGCAGGACATACATTTCTGTCCGCTCGACTCGCATTTAGACTGGCTCAAACGCAGCCAAGTCACTTGGACACAAGGAGAGGCATAATATCTGTTACAGGGATTCCCGGCATCTGATGCATATATGTACATGTTTTGTAAAACTTGAGAAAATTCTGAGTGACACATAGTATATCAATGCAATTTAGTCTTCCACAATCGTTTCGGCTTTGTATCGCTCCGATGGACCAAGGAAGCCTGGCATGGAATTTTAGCAAATTCGTTCTCCTACATTTTTAACGCTCTGACAACCACGCCCGTGTTGAGACCCTTGCAGTAGACGCAAGGTGCCCGTGGTGCCACGTTAGCGTCTAATTGCGCCCATCGTCATCACGCTCCCGCTACGGGACTTGTATGGGTTTCTTTCTCTAGCAAAGGAATTTAGCTGCAGTACAATGACAGGCAAGTTGAACAGAAACTGTCAGCAACTGCCAAAGCTCGAACTTGCAATAGTCGGTCTGCTGTTCATGATCGCCATGGCAGTGCCCCGTAGCCCTCATAGCCGACATCATCACCGCCACCGCTGCATCGTGACGCGTTAATTACGCAGAGATTGTTTGAGGAAGAACGAACCGAACCGTCTTTTAGATCCGCAACGAACAAGTGTGAGCGTGTGTGTGTGTGTGTTTCGACAAGGAGATAAGCTAAACCACCTTGTGCTGTGCCGTAGACACCGAGCATTTGTCGTTCGAGATAAACAACGACCATGTCACAATTCCGTTTTTCGGGGTTGTAGCGCAAGATATACTTTCATATGAACTCAACGCCGTAAACGGCTACCGGGCTGCTTTTATGGTCAATTAGCCAACGGGGCAGAGACGATTTTTTTCGGCACAGAGACGATTTTGGATTATGGATGCCACCCGCCACTATTGCATTTCTATACTACTAGGTAAGTGAATCGTGAAACTTTTACCATCTAATGCTAGTAGTAGAAGCCCATGAGAAACGAATAATCTGTTTACATACAGATTACAAACAAGCGGCTTTCCGCCGAGCAGAAGCTCATCATTGGTCGTAATCCGCTATTGGCTGCTTCCATAAATCACCAGGTCGTCGGCCTGTGAGGACAAAACAGGGAGGGCGTTTGTTTGGTTTTTATACCTGCGCATGAACTAAAAGTAAGGGCGTTTTTCAAGCGCGTGGTTCCTCACTTGGTCTGGGCGAGCAGCATTGTTTGAGCGTAGACCACACATGGCCTGAATGACGCCGGGTACCGAGAAGTCTGCTTCCATCATATACCATTCCTCGTCGACCGTGAGTTCCCAAGCTGTTCAAGTAAGAACTAGGAGAAAGGAGCGTTACCTGATGCGGTCAGTGTCAACGGCTACTCAATGAGTTTAACCAGTGAACATGTTTTTGCTGGGCAAATATGTTTATCCAGAAAATGCATTTAGACAATCCAACCTCGCACGTCCGTGAATACAGATTTTGTTGAGTTGCGGGAAAGATTCCAGCACCATTTTGATTTTTCAAAGCCCGCCGTTAGTTTTTGGGTGAGGTAGTTAGGAAATTATCGTATACTATGCAATACATACATTAGTTAAAATAGCTAGTGAGATAGAGTCGTCTAAAATGCATAATCGACCTAGTGTTCTACACAAGCAGAAGTGTGAAGAGATTTCAGAAAGGAATGTTGCGGCGACGTGCACTGCTATATATAACTTTAAACGTTTATAGCTAGAGATAATAGTGGAACAAAGTGGAGAAAACTGAATAAGTGAAAACGAAATCTGGAACTAGTTATCGTCATTGTAGTTCTGTACTCTACGGAAATCTTTCAATTTTAAAGGTCAATCCTATTAATCGGCGATCTTTCAGTAACAGTAACGCATATTCTGCATAACAAAAAAAATCCGGAAAAATCAAACAAGTCACTTTCCATGAACGTAGAAACCTAAACTTTCTCAATCAACTTTTGATTATTCTCTTAGATGTTTGGACTAGATTTCGTACTGTGCAAATGTATATTATATGTAAATATGTAGACAGCAACGAACGAGACACTTCGTAAGACTGTACTTTACTGTAAATGACTCGACAAGACGCTGGCAGAATTTAGTCTTCAAACATTCAATGAAAAGTATCCCGTTTCAAAATGGTGGTGAACACGAAAATATTGAGTACTCTGTGAAAATCGAAACAGCGAGTTCCGTGAAACGACGAGAAAGTTCCACTGTGCAACGTATGAGCGACGGGAGTGGAGAAAAGTTATTGAGCAAAAACGAAATCCTGAACAAGTTGTCGTCATTGTGGTTCTGTAGTCGACGGAAATCTTTCTGGTCTGTATGGAACGTCAAAAACGCATAACGTGAAGCCTACATCACATTTTTAGAGATTAGGTAACACATTCTTACAATATTTGTTTACTATAGATTATGAGTCGGAACCCGTGTATCGATGATAGTGCTAATGGTGACAAGTATGCACCTAACATCCGTCTGCCTCTGGAGACTTAGCTTTAGCTGATAGAGATTTCTCAACATTAACGTACGCAATGCGAGCATCCCTGACTTCTAAATGCACCCAACGTTTCGCTTCCTAGATACAAACTACTAAGGCAGAATGAAGCGAGGAATTAAACATTATATAGAAGGAAAATCATAGAAAAGTACAAGCATGGAACAGAGCCTCGATTCTAAAACGCGACTAACGTTCAGTTCTAGGGCATTGCTATGTGTAAGCTCGAATCCTGTCCGGGTAGAGTTTTTCCTCTTCCTTTCTTGCTAAATCGGGTTAAGCATTGCTCTGCTGAATAAACACAGCTAGCCCCAGTATTAGCACGCTAGGAAATGGCTAATTAAAGCAAAGACAAAGTGATGACATATTGTACGATCCTATACTGAGAGGTTTCCAACAGGTAGCGTTCGCTGTTCGGTTAGGTCAAAATAGACAACCTAATAAATGGCACATTAAATAGCTAGATTTTTACGTGTGAGTTTAAGGTAAATTAAATACTGTGTAATACGATAGCAGTATCTAATCTGCAAGCAGTTTGTAGCGTCGGTGGCGCGTATGCAGTTAACGCACCATTCGAAACAGGGCGTCGCCATGACAAGCATTTTTAGTAAACCATCGCAAGTTCGAGCTCCGTCCATGCCGTTTTTATCGGACGTGGTTGTCACTGCCCTGTTGCGACATACTTCTGCTGGAGAAAACCTATATGAATCCAGTAACGAGAACGCGATGACGAAAGATGCATTTAGAAGACGGCCTCATGCAATTAGCCCATTGCGAGCGTCCAAACTGTGGTTGCGAGAGCGTAAAACAGTAAATTGCGAACGTAATCATTTTCGTGTGTTTCCGAATGAGGCACATTAAATCTACGTTTTATAGTCCTCGTTCGTGTAATACCCCCTTGGCGCTAGAGGGCAAAACAAAGGATCCCCAACTCTCATCTCAATCCGGAGCAGTGTATGCCATCGCACGCAAATCGCATTTGATGGCGCAAAGGTGCTACCCGTACCATGCAATCTGTAGGTGTGTGGGCTTCAACGCCCACCACCACGCCGGATTGCGGCATTGTGATCGTTTCGACAAAATACCCGCAAATAAACAAAACAGCAACACTATCACTTTGCGATGAGAACCAAGCGTGTACCTTGGAAAGTTGGAAAATCGCCTGCAAGAGATCTCGAGGGCGCCGCCCGCGTCTTCCCGTCTCAATGACGGCAAGATTCTATGTCAAGTGAAAAAAGACGAGATTACAAGATGCTCAAATGTGAGGAGGGCTTGGCGCGCCTCTGGTGTGCGATCCGTCAAGCACACCTGCTTCGTCCACACCGAACGTCACTGTGTTAGCCTTTCGTTCGGACAGCTCGATCGATGGTGGACGCTCCAATTACCCCAGTGTAAAGGCAGGAACACACACATCGTCGCCATCTCTTCTACGCGCGCTCCTGCTGAATGAAAGGGCATCTGGTTACTGGTGATGCTGCCGCTACCGCAGCTCGCGCTATGGCTGCTGTTCGCCAGCGGGGCTATCGCTACCGTAAACCTCCTTTTAATGCATTTTTTTGCATGCTTGGCCTCACTACCGGCCAAAACTACCGGTTGTACTGTTAGGCGTCTGTGTATGAGTGTGCGTCGGAGTGTAGCAAGGATAGCATCCTTTTTTCTGTGCAGAAAGTCCAACCGTAATTAAGAAAGCTGTCTCTCTTTCAGCGCTCCTAGCCCCTCATAAATATTTCAGGAAATTATCGTTGTCGTTATCGTTGTCGTTGTTGCTGCTGCTGCTGTTGCTGCTGCTGTTGCTGTTGTTGTTGTCGTCGTTGTTATCGTTGTTGTTGCTGTAACGTTCTGAATCCTCTTCTGTAGATGATTATGACTGTTGTCGTATCGTTGACGGTTTGCTGTTTTCATTGTTGTAGCTTGCCCTCGCTGTTTTCATATTCGTCAGTGTGGTACTAATAGTTGTTGTCGTTATTGTTGTTGTTGGCGTGGTTGTTGTTACTGTTACAGCTATTGTTAAAACGCAAGTGTTCTTACTTGTCCGTTTTTGTCACTCTTTCTCTATCTGTGTTGCTGCTCAATTTCTCTCTATTCCTTCTCATCTTCTTCACCACCGCTATCTTCTCGTTTATCCACCTGTTTCCTTTACAAAGTCGTTTTCGTTATTCAGCAGCTTACCTATGGTGGCCATGGTGAATGGGAGTGCATGGGTGCGTGAATGAGTGGTCATCGAGCGCGAGCTCTGCGTCGTCGTCGTCGCCAATTGGTGTTTCTGCATCAGCGCATTGCAGACCCTCCGAAACGTAAGGGCCCTCGGCTTGCCGTTTGGGGACATCTTGCGGAACAGTTGTGGTGGTTGTAGTGGTAGACAGCGGATTAGAACAAGCTACAAAAAAAAAAGCTAACCAAAAAATATTCTCTTGTCCTTTCTCCGCCGTTTAACCCCACTTCCATCGAACGGACAGACGGACGGACAAATGAACTAACGGTCGGACGGCCCATTGGCCAATGATCGACCGAGAAGGAAATGTGCTCTGCTTATCGGTGCCATCGGCCTTTTCCATCTGTCCCTTTGTTTGTGATCAGCAATGCACCGCCGTCAACCAGCGTTTCTTCAGCCCTACCGTTGCCGCCAGAGCAGCAGCAGTAGCAGTAGAAGCAGCAGCAGCAGCCGTCTGGTCACGAGCTTCAGTGACCAAGTTGGCTTCCATCTGTGCGCCTACGCCGGCTTCGGTAGAAGCAATTCTTCGCAACAGTTGCACCTCCGGTTGTTGTGGTTAGCGCGGGCCTGGGAGCCATAGTGCAAAACAACAACAGCAACAACAACCACAACAATAACAACAGCAACCACAACAATAACAACAACAACCACAACAATAACAACAGCAGCAACAACATAAACGACAACAACAGCAGCAGCAGAAGCTGCAACAGCAGCAGCAGCAGCAACAACAACAACAACAACAACCTTGTCAGCACCGTTGTCGTCAAGCAACGTTTTCAGTAGCTTCAGGGCGCCGCCACCGAGAACAAGCCAAAGCTAAGAAAGAACGACAGAGATTGAAGGAAAAAAAAACACTTAATTTAAACAATTGCTTCTCCACACATGAGTAAATCTGGTTGACTTTGCTGCTTTCGCTGTGGCCACCCTGCACGTCAGTCACGTTCCCGTTGTTGCTTTCGCTGGTGTTGTTATGACGCTCGCTAGCACGTCGGTTTGCATTGTGCTGGTCCTTCCTGACTCGAGTTCAAAGAGGACTTTCTTTTTTTTCTCAAGAAGGATCAAGTTTACCTAACGATGGTCGACAGTCGATGACCAATCGCCTTCCTGCCGGTCTCATTTTTGGAGATCTCTTTGGAAGCCAGTCGACAAATGTAGTCACTGTTAACATGTCCTGAGAAAAAACGATCGACATGAAAAAAACACTTCTGTCCGCCGTTTAGTTAGAATTCGTTACCCAAATTTATTGAATTTATTATTTAAGTATTTTATGCACAGTGTTATTGCGTTCTGGCTCTGTTGTGAGTAGGCAAAACGTAGTAACCGAAAAAAATTAACGTAGCGCCATAGCTGTTTCGTTTCAGTAGGTATCGACGTTAAACGAAAGCGATTTACACTCAGTGCTTTTTGAGATCTGTTTAGCGCAGACAACGCTCAACTTATGCGGTTAACGTGCTGTGATCTAATATCTTATCGTATGAGGGTGAGTTACAACAATGACTTACATGGCAGGGGAAGTAACCCAAATATAGAAAAAGGATGACGGACGAAGGAAGGAACATAATTAGGAACATAACATTATTAATTAGGTCGCACTCGTTGTGGAAATGTGGCTTAGCGATTTGGCAAGATAAATAAGGTTCCCAATAAATGCATTTCTTAACCCTCCTCTCCCTGTATACACAACAATAATCAAAGAGATGGTGTGGTAGAGATATGGTGTATGTGTGGTCTCCATAGGCTCTCCATTTGTATTCTCGTTATGCCGGAATGCACCATTGTTGATACTATCCGGTGATACATAACGTCATATTATACGAAGCTGGGATAGCTTAATTTGTTTTGTTGGCAAGTCACGCGGTTGCGACTTCTTGTTTAGGTGAAATGTTTCTCAAGCGCTGTCTTAAGGAATGCTTGAGTAATCTATATCATAAGATTCCTATAGCCTGGCCTTTGTCACTGCGACGTCTTGAATAAGACGGAGTTTGACGCTTACTTGCATCTTTTTTGTGATACTATGTAAGTATGATATGCATGTATGATATCAAACGCGCATGAGAATTTGTACAAAAGTACGCGACTCATGTGACGCGTCTGTATTAGTGAAGTCTGATCATTTCAATCATTTATTGGCTGAACGAAAACATGGGTAACGCAATTTAGCTTGTGTGGCCGTCATGCTCAATTATTACCACTTATAGTCCCTGCCTGAGCTTTGACCTAACGATGTGATCAGCTTTTCACATAATTTCGTCCCATTTATATTCTTTACTGTAATGATATTACAAAAAAAACTAACTAATAATTGCTTGTGCTGTAATCTTAACTTGACCATGGCTCTAACAGCACTGTAGTTATGAAGGTAGCGAAAAAAAATCCGACGCATAAAATAAACAATTACAATATTTGAGGACCTTATTATGCCGCAAACGGTATTGATGTGTTGTTGCACTATATTGCATTTCTATTCTATGTCTATGTCTAAATGGTCATTATTCAGTGTTGACGGTGCACTGATAGATACCAGTTTGGCACAATGCCAAATTATATTGTTAGGCACGTATACTAATTTATATTTTTACACTTGCCTTTGCATACACCATAAACTCTCAATAATAATAATAATAATAAAGATACATATAACTATGATTATTCCATATTATTATAAATGAACATTTTGAACAGTTGAAACAGATGTGAAGTGTGAGCTGAAAGGGTTTTATTTTTTGACGGCTGTCACGCCTCAACCCATGTCGCCCACAATGAAGTCCGCGTTTCCTTTACAGGTAGCCGCAGGCAGCATTTGTAAATTATCGTGAGTCGGATCAGTCGTTTGTAATATGTTATAAGCGTGGTACGATGTCAGTAACGACTTCAATAACGTATCAGTGCTCCTATTGATGAGACGTAGTGTCTCTAGATCAATAGGTACAAAGCAGTAGCTCCGTGACAGCTAGAGACATTTTGTTACGTCTCCGAGTCTGCTTCTTTTTGAGACTAAACTAAGCTGAGGTGCAGATGAGCCGTGGCTGAGACTGTCATGTTCAGAATTAACTTGTACCACGCGAGCTCAAGAAATGTGTGACCTATAAAGTCACTAGCTTGCCCGTAGTATTTTGGTTCTGCCGCGGAGGCCTTTTTAGAAAAGGTCTGCGTGTCTTTTAAAGCGGCTCAGTAGTGTGGACTATCGAAACAAACAAGTTAACGACAGGTGTGTACGGAAAGCGTTGACAAATAAAGGCGCTTCACCAGATAGCCGACATTATGCGGAACAAGCAAGGTTCCAGCATAGTGTCGAAGTTATCTGAAGGGCAGAATTTGACGCAGGTCTTCAAACAAATTAGCAGAGCAACAACAAATAAACGAGGGATAAACTACGCCAGGATGTGATTGCCTACCATTGAAGATATGGTAGTGAAAAATTCCGCCGATAATCTAGACACAATGCTATCGGCTAGTACGAAATCTCTAGAGCAACAATTTTGGAAGTAGTGGTATTTCGATTTGTAGTAAACAAAATTGCATATTTATTATGCGTATGTGCTTCTAAATAAATGTTTCAGGCGTTCTTTCGATCACTGCGACTCTACTCCTAGAAGTATGACGAGCCGTGCCGACAACCGTACATCGGGGACTCTATAGACGTTCGACCTTTTGCCTTCGAGACCTTAGGGAGGGGGTAATTTTATATTGTTTTCCTGAAAAGGGTTTATCAAGCTTCGTACCCCGTTAGACGTTCCTAACTCAGAACTACATACTGGAAACTCTCGTTCAATAAGCCGAGCTACATGATTATTTCCACGGTATTTAACTGATTTTATCATGGGCAACGCTAAACCTGGCTTATAACCAATTCTTAGTTAGAACCTGAAGTTGTTCTGATATAGATAAAAAAGTTCTTAGTAATATGCAGAAGATTACCACTCTCCTCGACGGTAAGATGTTCATACGTAAATAAGAACAAGATTTGCAATGAAAAACGTTATAAAACACAATCGCTGTTCGGTACGTGCTAACAATACGTTTGCAGGTTGGGTGCAGTGACGACCTCACTAGGAATTAGTGCCTGGTGTCTGTCAACGGCTATAGCCTCCCTTAATTCCAACCCAAGGTGGAGACGTATTCTGCAATTCAAACGATGCTTATATGCTAGATTGAGGTTATCTTTAAAGTCTGCGAGGAGAGCCGCGAGTCGTTCTCGAAGCGTCCCATGCTAGCATCCGCATATGCGCAGGCCTCATGTTAGGGGAGCGCATTACCAAGCTTCCATTTCAAAAAAAGGAATACACAGCACTTTCAAAAAAGAAAGAGCAGAAAAAGGGTTCCCCTTTCCAATAGTGGTGAGAGCGGTAACTAATTCTAAGAACTTTTTGATTTACTGAGTATGACACGTGCGTGATAGTTGAGTGCGAGTTGACTATGCAAAGTACGATTGCACGCAAGTTTCTACATTCGGCTTTAGTTCAACTACGATCACCAGAAGTGGGTACGCGGCGACTGAGCGGCTCGATCCTATTTATTTGAGAATCATAGCCGCTTAAATAAAGTTTTCGGGCTGACCCTCAGCCGAGATTTAACGTCCACGGAACTGTTTTTCCACATTGCTTCGTAGGCGGACCCCCATAAACTACAAATGTGCAACGGTGGGGCTCGAACCCGCGCACTTATGTGTCTCCTCCGGTCGCGAGGGGCAGACTTAAGCCACCACGCCACCGGGCTCGACAATGATAGCCGCTTGGCGTGAAATGGAATCGTCACTGCCTGTCAGAAGCTCTCCAGTCAGTCGATAAATAGATAGGTTTTATTATTCTCATAAGTAGTTTACGGGCTTCAGACATCAGACTATGCCGGACCCCTCCCATTAGTAGATACAATTTGGTAATTCGTTAAGACGAATTTGGACGAAGAACGAATTCGTCTTGGTGGAGTTTGAGCACGTCGGCGAGGCAGGTGCCCATTAACAGAGCGTTAACAACACACAGTCTAACGTATGCTGGTAGTCGGAACCACGCATAAGAGAGCTGTGACCTTTATCATGCAGACGCTCTCTATTGACGTTAAATGCGGTTTCCTAAAGGGGTAGATATGCTTTACACGTAATATCTGATGTTGCGTGATAGTGCCTCTCTCCAGCTGAAAAGTGCGGTTGGCCATTATAGATTTTCTTGCTACGTCGAATATTAAACATATTTGTGGTTAGTGTTATCCTTTTTCATAAGTGTTGCCTCAGCAGGCCGGTGGGAGAAGGTCTCGCGTCCCGCAATCGTGCAAACATATTGCCGGAACGTACCTCTTCCATGTTGGAGCATGCGAGATGGTGGCGTACTCAAGTAAACTGGTTGGTCAGTTTGGAAACTGGTTTATCTTGTTTTACATCTCAAACGTTTGGCACAGCGTCTCTACCCCAGTTGGATCGATTAGCCGGCTCAGCTCTATCATTAGCTAGCTCTTTTTTAGAACATTTCATTTTCTACTAGTCGTTAAGTTCTGTTTCCGCTCGTTCCGAGCTGACCAAAGGTCTGCTAACTGAAGCGTATTTAGTCGTTGTCTGCTAACTAGTATTACTTGCCTCTGTCACGTGTCATACCGAAGGAATTATACTTGCACCGCATTTGTTGTGCGCTTAAGACGGAAAGTGTTTTAGCTTTATATTTTCTTCTTGGCTACATTCGTAGAGAGTGTGGATCAAACGTTTGCACGTTGGGTGTCCTGTCGACGCTGCGTACAGTCCATCCCCGCGGACTTAAGAACACCAAAATGGTAATTTTGCGGTCGTCCAATGTTCTTGCACACGACTGTGACGATATATTGGATACAACAGTTGTGTGTTGTGCGGTTGACTTTTTAAAACTTTTTCTACTTTATGTGGGAGGTCTAACTGATATCGCTGTTGTTTGTTATCGTTTTTCAGGTACGTACAACGATTGTCCAGCCTCAGTCTTTTCCGATGTACAGTTCGTGTATGGAAGGGAGCTCACAGCAACAGAACAGGATGACACGCTAGTTGCTTATGGCAAGCGTAAAATTCAAAAATGTATATTGTCTGAGTCTGCAAAAGTTCTGCCGGATTCGCAACGCAAATTCAAACATTTATTATGTTGTTCGGTGTCACTTCAGCTCATTGGTATATACACTTTATATAGTTTTAGTCCAACACTCTCTCAATGAACAAAGAACACTTTTCTTCGTGAATTTCTGGTTTTGTAAATGCAGAAGTGGTCACGATGTTTTTTGTATTCATTCCCTACAGTTTTGAAGTGTTCTCTTCTATAAGACTTCTGAAGTGAGCGAAACTAGGTAATAAGGTCTGAATAAGCAACGTCAAAACTATAGGGATGGTGCGCTAAAATAGGCTAGGAGTAATGCATAGAGCGTTGTCGCAATAGAATACAACGCGGATGCGAATTGAACACTTTGAGGACACGTTGCTGTAGAGGATCCATTCATCGCCGGTAATTAAGTTCCTCAGAAAAAAATGCGCTTTATGCTTTCCAAGAAGAGGGACGCAGATGTTTAAGCGGTTCATCATATCGTTTACGATGAGCCTATGCGGCATCTACGCATCGGTACTTTTCACAAAGCCTAAGGTTGTGCAATCTCGTCGCCTGTCACATGTGTGTTAGAGTCCACGAGGCCAACTGTTTGATTCATATCCGTCGTAAGCCATGGCCGAGCCGTCTAGGGTTGACCTTTTGAATTATAGACGAGGAAAAATGCTGTTACGCACTGACGGTGCTAGAAAGCCACTCACGTGCAGTATGGAACTCGCATGTGGTGGCTGAACATGGCTCTGAAGTTCAGCTTTGCATTAACCAAACCTTTAATTCAAAAGCGCTTGTACCTCTGCACAGCAGTAGGATTGCACCCTTTCAAGCCGGTAGAGAGTAGGGACAAAGGTAAGCTACTAAGGTAGGTCGCACACAAGTGGCCATTTTTATTTTTTTTATAAAGAAAAAAAACACGGCGCTATCGAATTGGAATAATTCCAGTATGAATTAGTTCTCTGAGCAACAGAGTACAACAACAGTAGGCAACTCCTGGTAGCACTACAGGTCTCGGAAACCAGAATCCGCAGAATAGAGGGGAGCTTACTAATCAACAGAACATTTTGACTGACCTAATATATGCATCGGTGTGGGTTCAATAGATCCAATCATGTACATTAAGAGTTAAGTTTCAGGTTTACTCTTGAACTCAATGTTCTGCATAAGAAAGTATTACAACATAACGCGGGACGCGTTTTGTTATTGTCGTATATTTTTTATGAACTCTATAATTGCTCCGATTTTAGCGAAAGTCTGGAAATCTTATAAAATATCGCCGTGGTTTGATAAATGCCATTCACCGAATCCCGAACTCGCCGACGCAAGTTGTCCGACTGTCTGTAATTTATTTTTAACGTTCTGCGAAACGCCAGATAGGGTGAGTACTTGAAGCCTAACCACGAGGACTGCCATACAATAGTATTATTGGTACTTGTGATACTTGAGTTGAGCTAAAATATGTAAAAAATGCTTAGCTGCTAAATCACAGAATGTCCGGACTAAAGCAAAAAAAATAACCTATGACTATTAAAACAATCACTTGAGCACTAAGTCACATGCGCTTTGCAAATTAGCATTATTTTCAATCCGCATTCTCCTGATATTACCTTCCAATACAGCTTGAATTCTCCCTGTATCGCTTGACCGACCAATAAGCGCAGAAGCAAAACATTATTACTAATGCTATGCACTTGCGATTTATCATCAGCGAATGAAGAAATTACTTTCAGAATGTCGTCTTTATTTTTAGCCTTTTTAGTTATTAATATTTCAGCTAAGCATATACCCGTATTCTACATATCGCTTTTAAGGTGACTGCGCAGTATGACTGGGTCAAGCGATGCTGAGGTATTAAAAAGGAAACAATGAAATTAACTTCGGTTGTTCCGTACTCAGTTATCCTGTTTCGATTTGCTGAATCGAATAACACAATCGATCATAATAGTCTACCCTTCGTGGCTCACCGGCAACGTACGTCAGAATCCACTTCGGGGGGAAACTATATGTTTAACCAATCTTTTTATCTCAGAGATACTCTAACGGTGCAAAACGGTATCAGCCCGTTTGCCGCGGCGTCAGCGACTAATGGAAAGAAACAGTACATAAATATAGACTGAATTTATATGTATACATACCACGATTCGCACTTACGTTTTTGTGAACATTCGTCTTGTTTTTTGGAAACTTGGCTATGACTGAAAATGGTTGCAATTTCGCAGTTATGCGACTATGGCTTCGTGTTTCACTAAGTACTTTAGTCATAAGACGTAATTGGGCGGGCAAACAACGCTGGACTGTTTAGAAGAAAGTAATAATATGTAGGAAAAATGTTATCAATATATGTGCGGTTATCAAAACATGTTTCCATGCTCTGGTCGCAACCTGTTGTAGCCAATTTAGTACGTGCTGTAGACAGCAGCATGACTAGTTCTGCTTAGAAATAGCGCGTAACGCGTTCATTACGTACTCATTCACTATCGCTTTTTATACAGATTTCACTTGCTATTTAATTTGCTATATAAAAATATATGATAGTGTTTCGGTGTTAATAGTGGTATTCCATCGTGGAAGTACCTGGGGAGCACTTCTTAACAGCCCAGCTCAACAACAGAAATTGGTCATCAAAGTATGGCTCATCAAGTCAGTTGAACCAAAACAGATAATTTCAAAGCATTTACATTTACTCTATATACATATTCACTAGAAAAAAGAGTATATATATATTTGTGTTTTTCTTCTCGGGTATTAAGTTACGAGGTGGCAACAAAAAGTATTTATTATTATTGAGTAAATTACGTTGGAAAAGTACATGGATGTTCGATCACAAGTATTCATAATTGTTAGAGCTGTGAGCCGCTATATGACTCATTTCTCTAACCATGTGAATTTCTGCTTGATTGAGTTTGACATTGTAACGGAAGATCCCTTCGCTTTGCTCTAGTAAAAGTGCAGCCTGACGCCAATAGATCTTTTTCGGCCGGGCAGCACGTGCTATATATATATATATATAATTGATTGAAGATTGGTCGAAGCGAGTCTTGCTAGGTCATCAAAACTGCCTTCCTCGCCCAAATGGCGCTCGTACTATAAACGCAAGTTTTCCGACAAGTGCGGTGTTCACCCGTGTCAGAGTGTTACTTTTAATACCGAACTCAAACTAACAAACACAATTTAACTTAGGAATCAATGCCACATGTCGCACATCGGCCTCGGGTCAATCGGTGTCCCTCTTTTGATTTGGTGGGCTTCATCCCTGTTCGACTCAGATAAAGCAAACGGTAGGTTTAGACTGCCGTTACAGCATTTGCAGCGTCCGTTCCTGCACTGTCTACGGTTGTTCTCTGCTCTTTTTTCAAAGTGTGAACTTTATATTTAAAATACCTTTTGTGGAAAATCGAGTCTACGACGCCTTATGTTTATCCAAGTTTTTACTATTTTAACTAACTACTACTACGCTAACGAACGGCCAGCGACGAGTCTGTAAATGGTGGTAGGGCGTGCCCATGCAAGCATCAGTCTACGTAGTTTAGCTTTGCTGGTATCGTTACTGCTGTACGTTGGAATGTCATGAGTTATCGTACAAACTCAAGTTTGTTATTTTTGCTTACATGCAAACCTATATTAAACACCCGTCACACACTTACGGCAGCCATCTTTAGTTTCATTTTGCATCTCGACAGATGCCGGTAATCACGTGATGGGTCGAGTCCGGTGGCGTGGTGCATTCTGCCTGCGCCTCGCGACCGGAGAAGACACAGAGGCGCGGGTTCGAACCCCACCGTTGCACATTTGTACTTACAGGGGTCCGTATATGAAGCATTGCGAAAAGCAGTCCAGTCAGTTATATATTGGCTGAGGTTCAGCCCGCAAGGTATTTTTTAATCACGTGATGGGTAAGCGCTCAACCATTTTAGTCGCCAATGTTACACTGTGCAAAAATACATTTGCCGATCTTCAAATTTACATACGAGCGAGGACGTTGAACTAACTAATGTTTTTTGTCGTCGCTCAACTCCTGGCTGAAAACCGTATATATATACATGATTAGTAGCCGACACGATAATGGTCGCCTGCTTAGAAGAGGTATTCGATTCCTTTGGCAATTCTAATTGCCGGCTCTCACGATCCACACGAGTCTATGTGACAGAGGCAGAATGCCGAAATACTCAGGTTGTAAGCTCGGAGAGTTGCTAACATTTCCGCGCAAAGCAACACCTAATATGGTTGTGAACATAATTGTACGATATGCAAACTAAATTAAGATTGGAAAATACATTGATCCGATGGTTCGTTGGTTCGTTCGCCGGTCAACGCTGTTAAAAACACGCCATGCCTAAATAAACTGTAGTATTAAATAGATTGTCTTCTTATCGTGCAGCATCATTTAATCGATAAGCGTGTGTCATCGCTGTCGGCTTCTCTCACAGGACGCATACACAACCATAGGTACAATCGCAAGAGAAACCGTACCTGCAGGGTGTCTGAAGCTATGATATGAGCCAAAAATGACCCGACTAATAACGTCAGCTGGTATAGAACACAATGATAAATGTCATCATCTATATAAAGGTCATCTTGTACGTCGTCAAGCAAAACAATATCATATATGGCCGCTTGCTTATGCTTCGAGTCAGCTACTGGAGTACCGCACAAGTGCAGCGTATCTTTGTCATTTGTGAGAACTTCGGTGGGTACAAAAACGGGTGCACTCGTGTGTGGAGCAATGGCCAGAAACTCCTTCGTATGAAAGACTTCATTTTCGGACATAATGCCCGAGTAGAGGCGTTTCACGCAAAATACAACGTAGTAATGGCCTCTTATCTTCGTTGGTCATCAACTGCTGGCGAGTTACGGCAACCTAAAAGAAGCGCATTGCACGCATATAGGTAACGTTTGTGATCACACATGTGCATTTCCTCACACAACATGCTGGTACAGTTATCCACAAAAGGTCTACCGAATCTCCGCGGAGCGCTGGCCTTATGACTCAAGTATAGTCAAGCCATACCTTGCAGATGGACCGACCAGCGGAACATTAAGCCAATATGTTTGCACTATTAAACTATTCTAGGCTATGACAACGATACGTAAATACAACGCAACTATAGTAGAACATTTCCTTCGGTAGCGCATGTTAATGACATACTCAGAGTTATATATCGTTGTTACTCATCAATTTCTTTCCAACGTGTTTATAGACGTCGCCTACAATAGTTTTGAATGCCTCTAATTAAAACCAAGGCTAAGCGAGTAGCTACGTAACGTACAAAGGCTATAATTCATTCGGAGATTTTGATAGAGATGTATAATAATGAACAGTGCTAAAATTATTACCATCCCCCCGACCACCTCACCTTCAAGGTATGAATGATGAACATAGTATTTAACTATGCGCAGTTCTATAGATATTTCTTAGAATATGTGCTTATGCGTGTATACATAGCTGCCAGACACCTTTGGTACATATCGCCCTGCATTTAAATATACAATCTGGTTCATTGCTAAGCCTACGTGTATATATATATATATATATATATATTGGTGTGTATATGTGTATAGGCTTTTACGACATATTCGGTAACGTACGTAAGTTATCAAGGTCATCAAATATTTGCAAGAGAAAAGAACACAAACTGTTGCTATTACTGTCGCGCGACACGCACATTGTTGCTGATGGTGTAACTAGGTACTACTAATGGATCATGTGATATGGATATCTCGCCAGTGATCGGAGAACAACCGCTGTCGACAGTCGAAGCTACCCCCGCTAAGCGGTCTTAGCGGGGGTAGCATAGTAGAAATATATAGTAGTAGTAGTAGTAGTAGTAGTAGTAGTAGTAGTAGTATATTACTCGAGTCGAGCCCGGTGGCGTGGTGGCTTAAGTCTGCGCCTCGCAACCGGAGGAGACATATAGGTGCGCGGGTTCGAACCCCACCGTTGCACATTTGTATTTATGGGGGTCCGTCTATGAAGCAATGTGAAAAACAGTTCCGTGGACGTTAAATCTTGGCTGAGGGTCAGCCCGAAAACTTTTTAGTATATTACTACGTCGACTCGAGACATGATCCCGCCATTGCTAACGACCTAAGCGATCACCCATCAACGTGTCCTTCTTCTTCGACGGGGCGGCTTCCCTTCCTTCACTGGTTTTCTCATTTCTAGTCGTCCACCAACTGTTTTGTTTGCTCTCTCTCTCTATTTCTCTCTCAACCTCGAGCTCTTTTAATTTTGTTCTACCTCACCCGCATATGTGCGATTTATTAGGGACGGGGGGCTGCTGGGCCGCCGGCAGCACCAGCAGCAGCAGGGCCTTACTATCGGCTTGTTCTTCTATTATATTCTATCACTAAACACATACACACGCCCCCCCCCCCACACACACACAAAGAAACAGTCGCAGACAAAATTTCCTCCTTCTTTTGGTAATGGTTTTGCTACTGCCGATGCTGCCGCTACCGCCAAGCAAATGGGACATTGCTTTTGGTGGTCGTTTTTATTTTCTGATAATATATATATATATATATATATATATATATATATATGTATATATATATATATGTATATAAATATATATATGGAGCACATATGTATATCATTATTTGCGTCCAACAAGGATACGAGTAGTTGGCTCCTCTTTCCTCGCAATGGGCAAGCTCATAGGGGCCCGACGGGAGGAGAACGTCTCCCCTGCATGGCGATACGTCGAAATCAGTAGCCAGAGAGCTCCGCTGTGCTACTTGCTAACATTGTGGGTGGTGGTGGTGGTGGTAGCAGCAGGCTTTAGCAACAGCAGCAGCAGCCAGATAAGACGCGCCCCGGTCCGCCTCCGCCTGTAGTCAAACGGCGTGTTATGCACACAGACAGTGCTACAGCAAACAATCATATTCGAACGAAACAGAACAGCAGAAAGGCTCCGCCAACCGCCAATCACCACAACGACAATTGTACCAACCTCAACGCTGCCTCAAGAAAGGCAACGACGCAGCAGCAGCAGCAACAACAACAAGAACAGCAACAACACAACAATCATAACTAAAGCAATGACAGCAACAACGACTACAGCAACTAAAACAACAATGACAACAACAACACAAAAATAACGATCGACAGTTAGCACGGTCTATCACAGCAAGAGCAGCAACAACAACAACAGCAACAACATCAACAACAATCGTAACAGCAGCAGCAACAAAAAAACACCAACAACAATAGAGCTGCACGAATAATGGGGACTACAATTGCAATGGAAACGGCCGTTTGCTAACAACTCAGAAGTGAAGAAGGCCGGGATGAAAACGTCGACTTCAACAAGAATCGGCACGGCAGAATCGTCACTGAAACGACAATGACGGGAGCGGAAATTACGACGAGAACATTAACAATACAACACAGCACACGATTAACAACACATGTCGAAAAAAAAATCAACAACAGTAGCGAGGGCGCTGCTTACAGCGTTCCATAAAGAGCAGTAGTAGCAGCAGCAACAACAACAACAACAACAACAACAACAACAACAACAACAACAACAACAACAACAACAACAACAACAACAACAACAACAACAGCAGCAGCATCACACAACAACAACAAAAAGAGTAAGACTAACAACGATAACAAAAATGACAACAACTAAATGATACAACAACAACATTGACAGCGACAACCGGCGAATCCGCAGTTGCAGCGGTAACCACAAATAAGAAAAAACAACGTCAACGACAACAAATAAAAAGCATCAGCAACAACAAAAGTCAGCAACAAAAATAAATCTGCGCTTGATCCTTTGAAAGCTGGCAGATGGGCATCTAGCTAGAGAGACCACCAGCACCGCAAACCCAAAGGATTGTGCGACGGGCAGAAGGTGGTAAGAGGTGCTGCTTGCTGCTGATTTGCTATACTAGCAGTAGATGAGACATACTTACGAACTCCGGACGTCTGCCGGGGACGATGGACAGCAAAAACTAAACACACACTCCCATATTTGAATAGATGCGTATGCATTAAGGGCGGCGGCAGTCAAGTCCAATTGAGTCCTGTCGCTGGAACAAGTAATGTCATTTTAGTTCGAATGTAGCGCTAAGTATTTCTGTGTACTGATGGTTGTCTAGTGATGGCCAAGACCATCAACAAGTGTGTGCCTGATCGACCATCATATATATTTGTATGGACAACCTCCGACAACACAAGTACTTCTTTGTCTCGATGTGCCCCCTTCCCCCCCCCCCCCTACGAACCCCACTTTCTCTGTCTCGTCGCGCGTGTGCTTACGTCCTCATCTCCTCTGTTGCATATAGACATCTAGACAGTGGCAAGCAGAGTAAACGAAAACTAGCAACAAAAAAAGGCGCTACTTTGAATAATGCACACAGCAATGCACACATAATACGCGAAAGGATAACGTAACGTAGTGAGGAAGAATCCTTCCTACAACAACAGCAGCAACAACAACATCCACAACAATCCAATAACATCACGCAACAGAGCAAAAAACGAGTCCAGCTTTCCTGCTTCTTCTACCTTCCCGATTCCTGAAAATTGGTACCAAAATTTCCGGTTGCCAGCGATTACTTATGCTGATCATATCCGGTCGAGCTTCCGGCACGTGGCAGCCGAAACGGGGGAGGTCGTAAGGAGGTCGTCCCTGAACAACCACAACGACGACGACGACGACCAAGATGGCGCTTGACCAAAGCACACGCTTGAATCTGCTTAGGCCAATCACATGGCTGCAACGCGCGGCGAGTATCTAGAGCTATTGCCAAGATGTGTCGCTAAATTGCACAACCATGTAAGAAAGAGCAAGTTAACTGAACTAACAACTCGTTAGGTTTGTCAGTGCTTCGCTCGCCTCTCTCTCTCTCTCTATCTATATATATATATATATATATATATATATATATATATATAATGCACACATATTCGTTTTTTTTTATCAAACGTTCAACCTTAATCTACAAATTTTAAGAACCTGCAAATCCTAATGCCAGGCTCGATCGTCAAAACACACATAAAAATATATATTTTTTGTATGTGTAGTGGAATCACACACGCTTATGTCAACCGTGTAACCCAGGTTCGATTAAGGCGAGCACTGTCGAGTGTGCAAACGTATTGTAAATGATAATATAATCATCACAATATTTCTATATATATATAGATTCGAATGTCGGATACTCAGACTGGCCACTCTTAAATTGGTTTGCATAGTTTCCAATTTAGATAAGGTACATGCCGGAGTGGATATCAAAAATAGCCACAACATAAAAAACCGTACACGGGCATTAACCTCACGGAAAATCTAAACAAAAACGATTCGGATGTAGTTGATATCCCAGACAGGAAAACGATCGTTCGGCGTGCAAATTTGTTCAAAATGCATCCTTTCGTGTATTATTATATATTACCTCAAAGGTAGGACATTTGGACGACATTTGGGTCTGAAAGGATGCGAAGGTGTGCACCGTAACGGAGGGTCCAGCGTCGAGACCAGCCATCTCTGGAGGACTTCCCGGATCGAACATGCAGTGACAGGCGCAGTCGGAGGAATTTGCCCACTTTTCTATCCCCGTTGGCTAGAGTCAGCCGCTTTCCGACCTTCTGCTAGTAAACCGCGAGAAAACGGGCCCGGCCCTTTCTCGCCTTGCCTGCTTCGGCGAAACCTGAAGCACGACCGGCCCGGGCCGCGTCAACACTGAACATTGAAGGGGCTAATGTGCTAGTATCTAATGCGCCTTAAATTAGCACGCAACCGCTTTCGAACGCACGGCAGGCCTCTAGATCCTAAAACTCTACTTAAGGTGTCATTTAAGGCCTGGTGACTTGCTCGCTGGCCTGTCCTAACGGTAGAGGACGGCCCGTAGCGCCTGTCTCGCCAGACGACGTCCTCGCAGACGCAGGTGTGACCGTACACCTGTTCTGTCTTCAAACTATGTCTGACTGCAATCCTCACTTAGTCGTCATCTAACAGAAATAACCGATCCAGTTCCGACAGAATAGGACGTGGAGCTTCTTTGGAAGAGACGGCGCGCAGCCTGACCCTATCAGCTTTCGTGGCGCAACCCGAAATGAGGTTTTCGACTATTTTCTCATATAGAGTGGCCATCCTTTTCCGTGGCGCCCAGCTTCAGCGGGCTTGTGACCGCAGATCGCTGATGACGTGTTGCCAATCCGATAAACAACGTATTCTTTGCCCATAATCGTCCGTAAAAAAAGATATATGTATATAAGAGTCTATACGACGAGGGCATTGCAAGCGATCGTTGAGGACTGGGAGAGGGAAAGAGAGCCAGTGACTGGGTTCCTTTGTGGAGTCTTCCGGCGCTAAGTCCGGCGCACAAGTCGACTATCTATCTACACACGAACCCAGAGTGGTCAAACTGAGAGCCTTCGTCGCTTCTATATCAGCACCAGCAGCACGACCAACTATAGCCGTTAATTATATGTATCATCAACGGGCGATGTCTTTCTGATAACGTTGTATTCGAAATAAAAACTTGCTTGGTTTCCCCGCTATTCCCGCTGGTTTAACAAAGATAAATGTATATATATATATATATATATATATATATATATAACCGCTGTGTGGTCTAATGAATTCGTGCTGTTTTAACAACAATAACGGCGGTACCTCCGCCCCCGTTAGTCACGCTAGTCGATTCTGGACAAAACCAGGAAGGAATAGGCAGTTACGTTTCTCTGTTTTTGTTGTTGTTGCTGCTGTTGTCGCTGCTGTTGCTGCTGCTGTTGAGGTTGTTGTTGCAGCTGCTGCTGTTGTCGATGTCTTGTTTTGTTCGACGCCATACATTGTCGGCTGGCTGGCTGGTTACCGCCCGCTTCGCTTGAAATACGCTTGGTGTGCGGCATCGCTTTTGAGCGGACCTACGACTTTGGGGCGAGGCTTTTTTGGAGGCCGACGTTGCTGGCTGCCACTGCCACTACCGGCGGCTCCGCTGTGCTGTTGTGAATTGTCGAGCTGAAAAGTGAAGACAACGGACGACAATGTCAATAGCAACAGTTAGAACAACAACAACAACAACAACGGCAACAGTTACAACAACAACGGCAATAGTTTTAACAACAACGAGTAGCGACGACAACAAGAGCAACAACAACAAGAACAACAACAACAACGAAAAGAACACGAGAGGAGGTTTGCCAATCAATGCATGACCACACCAATAGAAATATTAACGTCATCAATAGCAGTTTTCGTAGAAAAAGTAGGAGTATTTGTAACAGTGGCAATTGTAGTCGCAATAGCTCTGTAGCAGTAGCGATAACGTAAAACGTAGGCAAGCAGTAAGATAGACCCGATGGAAATTGTCGTTGCATGTCGCAGCAGCAGCCACAGTAGAATTGAGTGGGGTAAGCTGCGACGAGCTGGGTTGGCCACCTATCTGCGGTAGGCTGCGGGGTGGCAGCAACACCTCACTTGGTCGAATTTTATTGTCATTGTTGTTGTTGTTGTTGTTGTTGTTGTTGTTGTTGCTGTTGTTGTTGATGTTGTTGCTGTTGCTGTTGCTGTTGTTGTTGCTGTTGCTGCTGTTGCTGTTGTTGTTGTTGTTGTTGTTGTTGTTGCTGTTGTTGTTGTTGCTGTTGTTGTTGTTGTTGCAGCTTGTGCAGTCATCGCGGCCAAAGATGACATTGTTGGCTCATATGTTGGCCGCTGTTTTGTGTTGGGGTTGAGTCTGCACTGACGGTGGTTGGCAGCGATTGTCCTTTCTGCCGCTGCCAGGCTTCGCAGCGGTAGTGACGACGGCGGTAGTCAACGTATCATCGCCAATATGTGTACCAATCTTCTTTTCGGTCGAGCTTTTACTTCTGCTTCTGCAACTTCATGATCTGTTTCGCGCCCTCTTTCAAAAGTGTTCGCCTTCTTTTTCGTTTTGCTGCTTTCGTTTTCGACAATGTTTTCCTTCTCCTCCTCATCTTATTACTTTTTGTCTCTTTTTTTTGCTTCTCGACTTCTTTTTCCTAATTCTCTAAGTATCGTTCGTCCTGCACGTCCTACCCACCCCGCAGGAGTCCCAGGGTTTTCGTACGTGCGAGACGTGAGAGACGCCGATTCCTGCAGTATCTGATTGGTCAGGTAATCTCAGTATCATCTAAGTGGCCTCGAACGAACAGGCGACGCAGAGAGCAATCCAACTAGAACGGCCTATAGGTTGAATGGTAGTCAGTACAGTGTCGGACGGGTGACGACTTCTCAACGGCTCAGGTCATTCGACCTGCAGCAGTTACTACTAAATGGAGGGATCCGCGCCCGGCCACCAGTCATGGTCCTGTCATTCTGTCGCTGCTTTGTCATATTCGATTATACTTGCTTGCAATTTCGACGTTTTGATTATTGTAAGTGCAGGAATTTCTGTGGTATTTTGCACAAGAGAGAGAGATATTTACTCTAATTATTAAATCGTTAAAACAAAAAAACAATAACACCTCGATGGCAGTTAAATTGTGCGGTGACGGTGCCATGGTCGTCATAACCGAAGCTGATATATTTTGAGCAAGCGCGGTAAAGTGGAGCGTCTAGCAAAATGCTTTTCTTGGATTGCGCAACCTTCAGTTCTTGGATCAAAGTGTTACATGTAACGAAAAATTTGTCTTTTACGGCAATGTGGACTGTGGATGATCCTGGAGCACCCTAGGCCAGCCTTCTTAGAGAACGCCAAGACACTAACTCATTCGCGCAAGACTTTGCTTTGCGTTTGGTGGGATAGGCATGACATTGTCTACTACGAGTGTTTTCTTAGTGGCCAAGCGATAGGCGAGGTTGTCTACTGGGATCAGCTCGACAGAGTTTTTGATGCGCTCAAAATGGAATCCAGAAACCGGAATTGTTTGCTATTGGAATCGATAGTCTGGTCCACAGATGGAAAAAGGTCGTGGCTAACGATGGACAGTACTTTTAAAATGTGTAAAGGTTGACTTGCTCACATTTAGATTGAATTTACAGTTAAAAAATACAGTTACTTACCGGGTTAGGGTCCCGCCCAGTATATTCATTTTTTTCCAAATTTGAGGTTTATTCACCGAACCGCAATTTCACAATGCTTAAATTCTCGTATATAAAAAATATTTAAAGTGTGTATTAGCACCAACATTATCTATTTTACTCGTTACCCATTTTTTCACCTCTCGTTTAAATAATCTGACTGAGGTGAGTACTCGAATTTCTTTGGGAAGTTCGGTCCAGATAGTCGGCAGGGTGTACGCAAGAGCATGACGGGTGGACTGCTTTAGAGCTACTGGCCTCATAAATTCCGTTGCACGTCGAGTTGTGCGTCTAACAGCAGCTCTTATAGAAAAAGCAGCATTATCCGGAATAACTCTTCTATACATCTTAAATGCAAGCATGGCAATTTTTGCCCTGTAAATATCCCGTGGTAAAAGCTTAAAGTTTTGAAAACTCAAACCGAATCGCTACGGCGCAAGGTTAAAACTGCCCTGAGGGCATCATTCTGAATGACTCCGGCCCTATGAGGTATACCTTTATTATGAATTCCCCAAATAGAGATACCATAACAAAGAATTGGCACTAATAGCATTTTCTACACCATAAGAAGGTTTTCGGCAGGCACTCCTAGTTCTCATACACGACGAATAGATTAAATTACCGCATAGCATTTAGGCGTAATAACATCTAAGTGATCATGCCATCTAAGCGTCTCATGTATAGTTGAGTTCAGACATTTGATAGTAGCGTAATAGTATATAGGTAGTAAATATATATATATATATATATATATATATTATAATAATTTCATTCCTGGCATATTTTGTACTCATTATGGTAGTGCCATGTCGAAAGTGAGTACGGACAATTGAAGGATAATCGAATTAGCCCTAAACACGGCGGGAACGTTGAAGCGATACGTCCCATTCTCAGCCCTGAACCCCTCCCCCCCCAGCAGTAAACTGGAGAAACGCTCGGATATACGATCTCGGGTTAGACACGTCCATTCCATTCAGCGGCTGTCCCATATCAAACACATGACTAAGTGTCTAGCAAAATATTTGTTTTCAGTCAACCAGTAACATGGCTCAGCAGCAAAAAACCAACAACGAGTTCTGAGAAATAGATACCACCCACCCTCGAGAGAGCTTATTCTTTTCCTTTTCTTCCAGATTGTTGCTTTGCTTGAGTGAAAAGAGGTTTGATTTATTTAAATAACTTGGCTATGATAGCACACAGGAGTGAGCAACTGTCTCCGCGCTAACGTGTGGTCACGGGTTCTTGTCCAACTTGAGCCTAGTTATAGTCAACGTTATGTAGCTCTTTACGTGAGCCATACGAGCCAAGCGATCCAGCGTTTGCACAGTAGACCAACGGTCCAACCACTCATCGACAGGCCGGCAGTTTCCGTCGGAGGGCGAATTCGGGCAGAGCTCAAGCTACAGCCACACACGACGACCGTTTTGTTTTTGACATTTGTTTTTCCAAACCACTGAGTTACTGCTGTCCACTTAAGTCCACTTGCAGCTACCCTCCGCTGCAGTGCTGTAGGTACTGTGAGACAAAGACTGCATAGCATTTATAGGTTAGACCTTACAGGTCTCGCGATTTTACAGGCGACGCGACCAGAGGAGACACATAGGTGCGCGGGCCGTACCGTTACACATCTGTATTTATAGGGATCCGTCTATAAAGCAGTGCGAAAAGCAGTCTCATGGACGTTAAATCTTGGCTGAGAGTCAGCCCAGAAAGTATTTTTTTTAGACTCTACAGGCCTGTTGTGCGTTGACAACTGGCCAACAAGCACTAAGGCAATGTTGACTGGACCTTTGACAGTCACAATGGCAGGCCGTTCGATTCTCGGATGAAACCAGGATGTCTCTCCATATACGAAACGATAGGCGGGGGATCGTGAAAGGGTGTACCGGCGACAACAAGAGATGTTTACGCAACCTTGCATTGTGGAGAGTATCAGTTATGGTGGCAGTGGCGGCGACCCAAACATAGTTTTGGGCTCAATACACTTAGACAGCCGAACTAAACCCCACAATACATTAAGAAAGTCCCTTCAAGCTAACAATTTTTATGCGAAAGATGAGAGCTTAACTGTCCAGCGTTACGTAGATGAGATTCGGACGCCCCACGTCGCGCTGGTGTTTAGACTGGGAAAAGACGAGGGGCACTGCTCAAACACTGTTCGTGAAAACGTCATCTTATTCTTCATCAGAAATTCATTGATGCGTTGATTAGATCAATGATAAATTACACGGCGACCATAAACAGGGTACACGGCGGTGAAAAGTACACACTATTACTTTTAAAATAATAAACCGTTCAACCATACATCTGCCTTAGAACGAAAATTGCTTTCATTGTGATTTAGCTATTTTCCGACATATTTGATATAAATATTAATAACTAAAAACGCCCAAGTACAGTACCAATCTGGACCTTATAAAGTTTAACGCATTATTCTAAAGGTGTTTAAAGCTGATCACTTTTAAGACGACTGTGGATACAACATTTACCTAAAGTCAAATGAGGTGGGTAATGCAGTATGTATAAATTTAGATTTATGCATATATATATATATATATATATATATATATATATATTCTTTTTATCGGCAACACTTGGCCATGACTGAAAGTATAAAGAAATGTATTATTTAATGTTAGGGTTACACATGACCAAGTGTTGCCGATAAAAATTATATATATATATATATATATATATATATATGTAAAATAATTGAAGTATTGTAGAGCTCGTTCAAGCAACTATATTTCCAGTAGACCATGGTGAATTCGAAGAAGCCTTGTTCCGATGCAAGAGTGAAATTTCTAATATGTGTAATGATGGTGTTATATATATATATATATATATATATATATATATATATATATATATATATATATATTGTTTATTTCGCAACAAAATTGCATTTCAAGATGTTATAGTGCTATTGCCCGACGTAGGAGCACAAAATATGCGATTGCGAGACCACCAGTCCTCCTATAGAGAAAGTAAGCACATCATCGTGATTTTGAAAAGTTTTTGAAGAACGACGTCAGTTGGAAGACGCAATATGGTCGTTTTCGAAGAGAATTCGTAAAAAATCAACTTATATTATTAATGTTCACGTTCAACACCTCAAAATTATATGAGACCCGATTTGTGGCTGCGAAGTAATTAAGCTTTTCTGACGGACGCTTTGATGTTGAGCGTATGGATCAATAACTAGGAGAGATTTTTCCGATAAAGTAGGTCATTCATACTATGCACTCAATCTCGACATGCTTTCCGGAAATCCATTATTACTACGCAACTACGGATCGGTGAAGAATCGCTTTTTAACAAAAATACGCAATATATGCGTTCACGCTGTGAATGGCCGTAGGGTTATAGTTTTGAGTTATTGAACATGAAATCTAATAAACTAACTTCAACTTTTTGCGAATTCTCTTCTAAACAGCCATATGCGTTTATTGTATTAACACCCGTAGCCATAATTACTTATTTACTTATTGCTTTTAAAACCTGCACCTTCTAGCCGGCGTTGTATGTCCTTCTGAGGAAGCAAAATGTTCACGAACACGAGGTTGTGCCTACTTTCTCTATAGAAGGACCGGTTGTCTTTCCAATTTCGGGCAATACGTTAGTGTCACACATTTCAGTAAATTCACTATCACTCCGAAACGAGACTTCTTATATGTATATATATAGAGAGAGAGAGAGGGAGAGACAGAGAAACGACAACGACCAGGACGACAATACACCTAAGTAGAAGCAGCACTAAAAGTAACAATCATACTAAATTGTAGTAGTAGTAATGGTCGTGGCATCGCAAGCGTCATGATTGTTCTTAACGCCATTATCTGGGGTAGGAGGGGTAGGAGGGGGTAGAAACGAGGAGGCTACGATTTACGCTGCTGGGAAACAACTGTGCCTATTTTCGTCGTGGTTGAGATGGAGTACAGACGTTGCTGTTGAAGATGGTGTTGTTGCTATTAAATGCGCTACTGTTGCTCTTGTTCTTAATGCTTTTCAACGACGCAGCTGTTGTTATTGCTGTTATAGCTGTCTTCGTCGGCGTCGTTGTTGCCGCTGTCGCTGTTAATGTGACCATTTTCTGCTGTGATAGGAAGGATTATATGTAGCGTTCTGTATTGCCGCTCGTGCTTATCGGTCAGCGCGCACGTCCGGACGGACCTATCGTCGATGAGGCTCTTGTTGTTGTTGTCTTCGTTGTTGTTGTTGTTGTTGTTGATGTTGTTGTTGGCCTCGTCGTCGTCGTCGTTGTTGTTGATGTGTTTGTGGCTATTGTGCTTAGTGAGGTTGCTTATAACGTTGTTGTTGTTGTTGTTGTTGTTGTTGTTGTCTTCGTTGTTGTTGTTGGCGTCGTCGTCGTCGTCGTTGTTGTTGATGTGTTTGTGGCTTTTGTGCTTAGTGAGGTTGCTTAAAACGTTGTTGTTGTTGCTGCTGCTGCTGTTGTTGTTGTTGTTGTTACGGTTGCTGCTGTTCTTGTTGTTTAGCTGCCTCTGCCAATGCTCTGTTTCTCGCCTGTCTTCAATTATCTGCGCGGAGTTCTGCCAACAGCAACAACAACAATAGCAACAACAACAATAGCAACAACAACAACAACAACAACAGCAACAACAACAATAGCAACAACAACAACAACAGCAACAACAACAATAGCAACAACAACAACCACCACCATCACTACCAGCAGAACAACAGCAACAACAACAACAGCAACAACAACAACAAACACGACAACGACCCGGGTGGCGGGGCGACGACGACCTCAACATACACGACGTGTACAAAGGGCGAATAAGCTTTTTCAAGGGATGGCCGACTTGTTGCTGTTGTTGTTGTTATTGTCGTTGTTGTTGTCGTTGTTGTTGTTATTGTCGTCGTTTGATCGTTGCGCTTCTTTTTTTCCACGAATTTCGTTCGCTGGCGGCCGTCAGTGTCGACCGGCGATATTTTTTTGGCGGGCCTGCGTGTGTGTGTGTTTGAATGCTTATTTGAGCGCATGTATCTGTATGTATGTGTTTGTGTCTGCTATGTTAGCGTGTCTGCTATGTGTGCGTGATTGTGCGGCGGCTGCGCTCGCTGGCGGGTGCGTTTGATGGCTAGCCGGATATGGCTGGCCAGCCCCATCGTGGTCGTCGTTGTCGTCGTCGTCGTCGTCGTCATGTCCGGATGCCATAGAAAGTGACAGTCGTCGTGCCCCCGTTCCCCGTCCCCCCCCCCAATAAACACCTCACCCCCTAGCCGATCCTCGAGCGGCCGGGCCCGCCCGAGGGCCCCGTGCTCCCGGCCCGCTCGACTGAAGGCAAAAGGCTACCGGCGAAGATCTTCTGTTTGTCTCTGTGTGTCGGTTTCCTTTCCGTCTCTAGCTATGGGATTGCCTCCGCCGCCGCCACCGCGGCCTCCGCCTCCGCCGATCCTTCTCAAGGCCATGAGGCCCCCTCCCGGAGCAACACGTCGACGTCGTGTTGCTCTCGTTGTTGTTGTTGCTGTTGCTGTTGTTGTTGCTGTTGATGTTGTGGTTGTTGTTGTTGTTGTTGTTGTTGTGGTGGTTGTTGTTGTTATTGTTGTTGTTCTTGTTATTGTTATGGTTGTTGTTGTTGTTGTTTGACGTTTTCAGGGCACGCGCCCACCAGCCAACCAACAACGATCTACTTTACTGCTGTACGACGACTTCAACAACTTTCACTTGTTGTCGTTCACTGTTCACTGTCGTTTTCATCTTGATCTTTGTCGGCGGTTTATTCTTCTTCTTTGTGTTCGTCCTCTTGTTCTGCTTTCTCTCTTCTCTCTCTCTCTCTCTTGTTCTGGCTCTTCCACTTGCTCAAAGAAAGATCACTTATTTCAGAACGTATTTCTTCGAACAGCGAAACAGCTAAATGTGGGTCACGCCAGGTAGAAGATAGCCGCCGCCGACGCCGAGGGCCTTTTGTGTCCGTAGGGCCCTTGTGCCTGTGCGCCAACGGTTGCCCCTGCTACCTTCGAAGTCGTGTATCGTGCGGTGGCTACGCATTACAGCGAATTCCTTATTTGTGTTTGAACTCTCTACCCAGAAGCTGATGAGCATCTCTGTACTCTTGTGTTACTCGTGCCATATATATACATATATATATATAGATATCTTTTGGTATACGTGAGTGTACGCACACATAACATACCCACAAATCCAGATACATAATTCAATTCAATGCAAATGCACTTTCTTTTGTCAAAGGGGGGCATTATTTACAATATTTACAATTTATAATCCATTATTTAGATGCATACCGCAGTATTTTTTTTAAAATTAAAAACTTATTTTAGGCTTAAAATCAAGACAGACCATTTAGTTGTTTGCCGAAATTTGCGACGTTAGCATTTTGAGTTCTCAGTGCCCTTGCCATTCACCATGAAAATACGTTATTTACACGACCTGTCTGTTGTCAATTTGTTGTGACGAGATGAAGTTACCGCTTCTAAGATTGCTAAAACGAATGCTAATACAGTTGATTATATTTCATGATTTTATAATACGATTGTACATGCGATAGTCCGCTCTGGAATGCAGTTCCTAAATAGGGCTTATCACAATTAAATTTCGGGCAATGTTACACCTTAATGAGACTCGACGAAGGAATTTCTTTTGTACACTTTCCATTGCTTAAATATTTTAGTTTAATTAAGGTCGCCAAATCTCACAACAATAGGTAAGCGCTGGAGCATATTTAAGTCTACTAAACTATTATAAAGCCTCGTGTGAAAATTGTAATCTTTAATTTTAAAACAACTAAATATTATAACAAACATAAAACTAGTTTGTCGGATAACCTGTGTGATTTGAGTGCTAAAAGCCATATATATATATATATATATATATATATATATATATATATATATATATATATATATATACGTGTGATGCTTTTATTGTATCCTTTGCTTGTGGACCTTGTAGTTATGGGCTCTCTTTAAACACAATGTTAAGAATTTGGCACTGATATAAGCACTTCGTTATTTACACACCATTTAAGCCATTGGATTGAAGGAAAGTAAATTTATGATTCACTACCAGTTTTATAAGGATAATACATGCGATTGATGACTGAGCTACAGGCCTATATTTTTTTACATTTGACTCAAGACTTTTTTGAAAATGGGTGGGGTAAAATCAGGAGTACAGCTGCACTCAGTGGATACTAGTTTGATATTGGTAAGAATATTATATTCTGATATATCTAAGCATGGACAGTCGCCACTCGAGGCCACGTCGTTGGAAACACCTTCGGGAACATAAACCAGCGAGAAGAAGTCCTTAAATGCATTTGCTTTAGAAGCGTCATCTACGAGGACTCTCCGATCTATAATTAAAGCCGCACTATATTATTTTCCTTTCAGTGTACCTAAAAACTACTTTGTGTTTTTGAAATTAAGACTACGAAGTCTAACCACATGTTGCGATTTTTGCTTATTCAACCGCCATTAGTGGGGCCTTTCCCAGTTGCGGCCGTTCTCTCATCATACATGCGTACCTCTTTAAAGCTCAGTGAATAGCTATACATGGTAATTTATACAAAAATGGTGGAATATTACCACTATACAAGACAGCAACGTACGCTTGAGTTTGTATATATGTATGTATGTATATATATATATATATATATATATATATATATATATATATATATATACGCTTTTATTGTTAATTTTTGATTGTATATTTTTTTTATATATATTGTATATTTAACCTTGGTTTCAAACGGTAAGCCGCAATAGACCTACAATAGTTAGGAGTTCGTTTTCACTATGACGAACATAACTATATGTAACCTCATTTGTCCTACGGCAGTTGCATTAGGATAAATTGCGATAACTACTGGCACGTTTTGTCATGTAAATAAGTTCACATATCTCGGTATCACAGTGACCCCCTCAGCCAAGACCTTCGCTGCACATATAGAGGAGAGGTCTCGAAAAGCCTTGATTGCGGCGACAACCCTTAAGAAGCCCCAGATGCTCTCGATTAAGGCAGCGCTAGCTCTATTTGATATAAAAATAGCGCCAATTGCATCATACGGGATCCAGCTTGTATGGGCAAAACTAAGCTCGACTCAATTTGGTGCTCTCGATCGTGTGAAACCAGCTTATTTGAAGCGGGTACTAGGTTTACATACGTCAGCATACAACCACCTCACGTATTTGCTGTGCGATGCTCCACTATTCGTGGAACAGGTCAAAAAACAGTTTGCGCTTCCAGACACCCCTGCATACAGCGAGTTCATACGGCGATATGAAGAGAAAATGGCAGAGATCGATCCACATTTTTATATGACAGATGCAATGGTTAGGTCAGAATGGAAGGGCACGAGCAGGACAAACAGGCACATGACCACCCGCTTTGCTGTGCACGGTTTTCATCACCTTCTATGTAAGAAAGACGCTTGCCATGAACCCTGTGACACATGTGTTTGTAAATATTGTTATGGTATATGCGTAAGATATCATGGCAGTGAGTGTAATGCAATCCCCTCTCTAACAAAGCTGGCACTGAACGATTTTTAATATTCATATCATTACAAGACTATAGTGATATCGATCGTACTATTGTATATTTTACCCAATCTGGTGTGTAAATAAATCATGTGTGACATATATATATATATATATATATATATATATATATATATATATATATATATATGGAAGGAAAAGAGTACGTGCATTATCTAACGAAGCAATTTAATAATATATTTGGAGGGGGCAGAATCCCGGAGGGTTGGCGCAAGGGAAGAGTTTCTCTTATTCCCAAGGAGGGGGTAGATAATGACACTCTACAAAATAGGCGACCGATCACAATTACACCTATAGCGTATCGAATATTTATGCAAGTGTTTAAGAATAGGATGCAGAGTATTCTGGAGACAAATGAGAAAATAGGAGAATGGCAATGCGGATTTAGGAAAGGATATAGGCTAGACGATCACCTTTTCCTACTAAGTCAGGTTGTCGAAACATCGAGATTGCGGGGACAAGGGTGTGTGGCAGGATTTTTAGATCTTAAGAAAGCATATGATATGGTGGACAGAACAAAGTTGTATAAAATTATGCTAGAGGAGGGTTTAGAGAGAAGTTGGGTAGAGTTGCTGGAAGAAATTTACAGAAATAACACGGTAAGAATAATAATAGCAGCCGAAAAATCTAGAGAGTTCATAGTCGCTAAGGGGGTCAGGCAAGGCTGTCCGTTGTCATCGGTTATTTTTTTGATGTATATAGAGAGAATAGCGCGAAGGATTAATAAAATGGATTTAGGGTGGCAGATAGGGGAAAAAGGTGTATATGTCAAGACACCTGTGCTGCTGTTTGCTGATGATATGGTAGTGTTAGGGCGGGGCACTAGCGAGGTTCAACAAATGTTGAATGCATGTGGGGAAGCAGCGGAGGAACTAGACATGGTGTTTAATGAAAAAAAGAGCGCAATTTTAGTATTTAACGGAATTAGGGAGGAAAGAAAGCTTGTAGTACAGGGGAAGGAATTGGAGTATAAAAGTGAGTACAAGTATCTTGGGGTGACAATGACTACAGGGGGGAATTATCTAGAAAAAGAAGAGATATTACGGAGGAAGAAAGCTGAAAGAGGAAGAAATGCAGTAAGGTGTAAGGGCCTCTGGGGGTTTAACAAATATATAGTAACAAGGAATATATGGAAGGCCATGTATGTGCCAGGATTGACCTTTGCTAACGCCGCTCTGGTCCACAGCGCGGGGTTAGGAAAGAAGTTAGAAACAATACAAAGAGAAGTGATAAGATTTGCATTGGGTTGCCGTTTTAATTGCGCTAGGGAATTTCTTGAGGGCGAAGGAGGAATGTCAAAATTTATACAAAGGGAAGTACAAAGTAAGCTAAGATTTAGTGTTAGGATTAAAAGTGTCACAAATAAAAGATGGGTTAAACAGATGCAGCTGGTAAAGACGGCACTAAAGATGAAAACGAAGTGGGATCGCAGAGTAGAATTTGCAGCTAGGGAGATTGGGTACAATAGTCAGCAATGGGCCAGAGCGGGAATATCGGAGAAGATGGTGAAATCGAGGGTGAACAAGTCATATACAGGCAAATGGAAATTGGCGATGGGTTCCAGATCGAGTTTGGCAAGTATATATGGAAAGGAAAAAACGGAAAGGGGCGGGGTAGAATGGGTATACGATAATTCAAAAGCGAGCGGGCTATTGGCAGATGCCAGGGCAGGGATGTTGGATACAAGGATACAAAGAGCTAAATATATGGAGGGACAAAGTACAGAATGTCGAGCATGTGGACTAGGGAATGAGTCAATTGAGCATATTGTTAAAGAATGTACAGCCCTAGGGGGAAGCAGAGATATAGAGCTGTCGGATGCCCTAGCTCTAGGACCAAACGTTAGAAAGGACCTGGTCGATATTACAAAGAAGAGGCTGTCCCAATGGAAAGCAAATACTCAGTAGGTATGGAAGTGTACATTGATTATTCAGATGCATAGGTAACATATATGCTGCCGCTCTAAGCGCCCCTGATAAAAAAGGGTGACATGTGTATTTAGGTATGCATGCCAAGCGAATAATAAATCAATCAATCAATATATATACTGGCACGTTTTGGATAAATCTCTCTGCAGGTGAACAACGGGAATCTTATTTAAACCGTTTCATAGAGTTTACAAAAATAATATCGTATTTTCACTCTAAACACCATTCTAATACAAATAAAGAGGTACATTAACATCAACGATTAAATCTCAATGTTTTCATGAGTAACACATATAGGATCATATAAAGTGCGAAATATTATTAAGTTTCTATCTATATATTTCATACGAATCCATACAAATAATACTACCCTATGTATCTTTTGCACGTCTAGAAACGATCCTAGACAACGAAGCGTGTTTGTACGATAATTGTGATACTCCTTAATGTAGAACAGTATCATGAGGCCCACTATATATATTTATATAGCTGACGTCACATAACCTGTTGGGTCAGCTGTTTACTAACGATGACATTGTCATGTACTACTCTTTGAAAGAGTTTCTGCTCAAATGACGTTCTAAAGCTGCTTACTTATATCGATTCGTACGCATAACAACACAATTGAGATGCAAATTCTTGATCCTCTGAAATAGAGCCATAATATTGACTTATTACAATCGCGAATCATACTCGGGGGTAGAAGAAGTATAGTGTGATTATATATAAGTGTAAGTAATAGTATATATATACCATATATAATAGATTATATATAAGTGTATCTTCGATTACTCTGGAATGTACGCCGTCTATTGTGTCGGGATGTGTTCGTACTCGCGCCATTCTAAGTTGACTTGCAGATTCACAAACGAATGTTGTTAGCACGGCCGATAGGCGACGCCTCAATCATGCAAGACCATTTGTAGACTTAAGTGTATCCGATGGCCACCCAGAACTACAAACGAGGTAAACAAGCTTTTTGTCCTCCAAGTTAGTGGCCGGCCGCGTTTCGTCTCGTTCAACCTCATCTAAAGATGCCCAAATACACAGTTTACCCTTGAGCGTCTACGGAATTTCCCCCGTCTGCCGAATGTTCGGTTATCTAAATACGTATCCAATTTAGTATCGACATTTTTTAAAGAGAATAGGGCTTATTAGATCGCAGATTTTCATTCTGTTAGGCATTGTTCGTTCTTGACTTGACTAAATCGGTGCATTAGTTCAAAAACAGGCAGTTGGCAAGTTGAAATTGCACATCTACTGCACAGGTGCTGCACGTCTTTTCAGCTCAGCGAATCATAAACAGGACCCCCCCCCCCGCCACGTTGCCTTAAGTAAAAGTATTTATTTCGCATACACTTTATATAATTTATCAGGCCACTTCTGATCAGATGTATGTATCTTCATCTAGATAAGTAATCAAACATTTTATGGTAAATAGCTTAGAAGTTTTAGAGTAAACGTTCTGTCGCGTGTGAGTTAACAGGTTGGGTACTTGGAAAATTGTCATGGTTGTTAGTTAGGGAGACGATTTCCCTTGCAAATACATCCATTTGCTTACTTTATTTTGTTTGAAGGTCGCAGTATCTACGTTCACTACTAAATTTGTCACGTAGGAGTGTGAACGTTCGTCAATTTAAAATGTGTATGTATTTGTCTGTTTTACCCGCTTTTGCACTATATAGAGAGAGAAAGAGCTACCAGCCACGATGCTGGGTGCATTGTCAGTCCGCGAATGCGTTGATTCGTAAACGTATATATATATATTTTTTTTTCAGTTTTGCCTATTGTACGCAATACCGAATGAGCTCCAAAAAAGGACAATGACAGCATTTTAAAAATTTTGCGCTATAACTGGTTCGCTAAGTTCCGTTCCAGTAACTTAAGTCTTCTGAATGAACCCCGTTCTGGAAGGCTATTACGCTCGAGGAAGACCGCTTGCGCGAAACCGCGGAACAGAATGCCCGAGTAAGTACGCGTGAATTACAACTGAACTTCGAGGTGTGTCACACAACCGCCCTCACTCGCCTGTGCGCCCCTGGTTTCGTCTCAAAGTTGAACCAATGGGCACTACATGACTTGAGCCAGCTTAACAAAGTAGAACGCCTAGCAAAATGCTCTTTCTTCAGCGAGATGTAGAAACCAAGTTGTTTTGCCATGGAAATTGATAGTGTCGTCCAAAGGTGGAAGACACCAATGTGGCTACAATGAAGGGTATGTTTTGATTGAATCATTTTTTAGATCGACTTTGAAGAAAAATCTAGTTACTCTCTTTCCTACCCCTATATACACATACGTTTGCTTGTTAACTCTATATATATATATATATAGGCAATCATAGTCAGCTAGGTTGGTCAAGCTAACGCACAGCTGCAGGAAGACTATTGCGTGATTATTGCCAGCCGGTCGACCCTAGTCCGCTGGACAATGTAGTCGGCCCGGCCGTGTGCGTCTGGGCATTGATCCGTTTGCTTACGTCAGTCTGCATCAGTACGTGTGCATGTAAGTGAATAACTAAGTAAGAACGTAGGTAAGTAAGTAGGTGAGGCAAAGAGATTTGCGAACATTTTTCTTGCCGCCATTCTTTTTGCTTTCGTTTCTTTTCTTGTTGTTCTGTTTCATCGTGTCCACCCGATGTTACACAATGTGGCGTGCCATGTCGAGGCAACATGTGTGAGAGGTGTGCGTGTAGGGTTGCCGGTTGAATCAGATTCCGGAGAAGAAGAAGGAGGAGGGGCGGTGGACTGATCTCGGACGTGCCGGGGTGGTCGGCAGGATGGATGATGGCCAAGACCCTCGAGGGGTGGGACGGGGAACGGGGCGAACGGGTGTTGTAGCGGTACTGGTGGTATCGTGGTTCGTCACGTTCACGTTGCAAATGTGCTTGTTTTGTCGGCTACCAGTAGCTGTTCAGGCGTGAATGGACGTTAGCGTCGATAAAAGTTTGTATGTTACGCTGTATAGACAGACGTTTCGTGGTGTTCGTAGCGCGCGCGTGGCGTCAGCTGGCCGAGAATTTGCCTGTTGGCCGTGGCTGCTGTGCCACCCGCTCCACCATCCAGCCTCAAGTCAAGTAATGGCAATCATAGTAACGATATTCGGCAAAATATGAATCATCATACAGGTGGAAATCGTACTAGAAAGAAGAACTGTTGCAGTAATGTAACAACAGTGGCGGCGGCGCCGGCAACAGCAGTTGCGGCAGAAGCAGCAGCAGCAGGTGAAGTTGTGTCAGCAAACAAAAAAGTAGATGCGTTCGTTGGTAAACAGCTCGTGTTGATCCTCGTTGACGTCGTGGTAACGATTGCTGTGGCTGTTCCAGTGGTGCCTTTATGGTGAGCGACTAAGCTAGTAGATAGTTATGTGGATAGAAAGTCATAGACACCTAGGCTGGACTACTGACTGCTAGATTTACGACGCCGCCGACCCAGTAGACCCGACCGCGCTTCAACCGCTGTCACAGTGCTTCAGTAGACCTTACCCGGCTTCAGTAGACCTCACCGCGCTTCAGTAGACCTTACCGCGCTTCAGTAGACTTCACAGCGCGTCAGTAGACCTCACAGCGCTTCAGTAGAGACTACCGCGCTTTAGTAGACCTCCCAGCGCTTCAGCAGACCTCACAGCGCTTCAGCAGACCTCAGAGCGCTTCGGCAGACCTCAGAGCGCTTCAGCAGACCTCAGAGCGCTTCAGCACTCCTCAGAGCGCTTCAGTAGACCTCATAGCGTTTTAGTCAAGCTCACAGCGGTTTAGCCAACCTCACAGCGCTTTAGTCAATCTCACAGCGCTTCAGTCGACCTCACCGTGTTCTAGTCAACCTCATGGCGCATCGGAAAACCTCACCGCGCTCCAGTCGACCTTCACGGCGCTTAGGTGGCGGCGTTGTCTAGGGGACTAGTGCGCTAGTCATGGTTGTCATCTACCGGTCCCCGATTCGATCCCTGTTGTTAATCGAATTTTCTTTGAGCGATCCTTATTGAGATTAGATGATTAACCATACCGCTGAGTGTCAGCGGCCATGCTGCCACAAGGACTGTTAGGGAAACCCTAGATATCTTAGCATGTCCGGCCCTCGGTGCTTTGAAGATATACCTCAGGTTGAGTTCCAAGCCCGCAGCGGACGGAGGATAGTCTAGAATTGAAAACAACCTCCTTAAAAAATGTTTTTAATTCTAGGTAGCCATAACTGCTAGTACCTAACTTGGTACTATTACACACTATTCCGCTACTATTATTACAACACGTTGCCAATTACATTAGAACAATGCCGGCTAGACGGAGAAGAAAATAAATCTATATAAAGATATATATATATATATATATAGAGAGAGAGAGAGAGAGAGAGAGAGGAGAGGGTGAGCGAGAGAGAGAAAGATCTAGCACCCGCGATTGAATGGCAGGAGAGAGAGAGAGAGAGATGTAAACTAGCAGAGAAAAGAAAGGGCGACATTTCAGAAGCAAAGCTTTTGCGAGCAAAACGGCCCGAAAAAAAGATAAACAAAGAAATGAGAGAAGCGGGGAGGCGGGAAAGAGAAGCAATATCTAGTAACTACAGATGATGATAATGATGATGGCCTGACGACAAGTTATGGGTGCCATCCTTCTCAGCTCGAACGAACGGCTCGCCGAAGCCGACCCGGGCTGGGCGGCTGGCTGGCTGGTTGGTTGGTTGGTTTTCGATTGCCATTGCTGCGCGAATAGCCACAGCGGATCGTGGTGGTCACGGCGGCAGATCGCTGCTAAGGCGCGAGAAGCACATCAACATGTGCTTTCTTCTTGTCTGCCTACCTGCCTGCCTGCGTATCCCGCAAGCTAGATGACTATCTATGTTCGTATGTATGTGTCTATCTATCTATCTGTTTATTTATCAATCTAGCTATAGGTAGGTGCACCGCCGTGTAGCCGACGAAAAGCTGAATGCGCAAGAAGACGCCGAATACGCGCCGACGTTGGTCAAGATGATGCTGGAAATGAAATGCTGACGGTGGTGGTGGTGGTGGTGGTGGTCATCAAGGTGATGATGGCGCCAATGCTGCTGCTGCTGATAATGATACGGACCATCATGGTGGTGGTGATGATGATGATGATGATACTGATGATGATGATGATGGTGACGATAAGGAACATAAATCATCAAAATCATAAGTAATGCAAGCATCAACAACACGGCGGTAAAGGCGGTGATGATGACGAAAACTGACGAAATCATGTGACCGCGGTTGTGCAGGTGAATTCGGCTAGGACCATCATCATCATCGTCGCCATCATCATCAGCATCATTATGAGCGCCATTTTCTTTCTTTAGACGGTCTAATCAACCAACTCAACTTGAGTGATTTTTATCGAAGCGCACGTATGGTTCGATGGCCGCTTGATGACACCATGAGAGAAATGCACGGTTCTGTTACCTATATATACATATATATATATATATATATATATATATATATATATATATATATATATATATATATATATATATAGATATATATATATATATACATATATGCATACATATTTATATGCATTTGCATTGATTGATATAGATGCGGCGCGTCTGCGTACATTTGAAGCGTGCCACGATACAAAGCACACTAAAATAAAGGAAAACTCAAATTTGATCGATTGATTGATTGATTGATATTCAATATACAGCCTTCGCCTACAGGTCGCGCACCTGTTGGCACCACAGTCGCAAGTCCGACCTCTAGTTGGCTCGGCGGTGGAAGTTCCCTTCTGAAGTCGTCGTTTAAAAGCGTGTCACGCCCTGCTGAATATCTAGAATGGATGATTGCATGACGGAGCCCGTTTGACGCAACTCCGTCGTTCAATGTCAAACGGCACACACACAAACACAAGCACAACCAAATCTAGTATACGATAGGCGCTCGTCACTACGAGCTAAAACCGGTCAAACTAGCAAAGTGAACTTTTTGTGTTTAGGCATCATTACCGTTGGATAATATGCCCAGCCAGTAGATTTGCGCGACTAGCTATGTACTTGTCTGTCAGTGAGAACAGAACCTACGCGCCCTATATATATATATGTATATTAATGTATATATATATATATATATATATATATATAAACGTGTCTAAATAAGTGTATGCAGATAAGTCATGTCTATGGTATATGTAAGTAAATAATTGCGTGCGATCGCGTGAAGTACTTGTACTCATCCGGACGCATACATGCACGGATGCTTGGAAAATTGGCTTTCCACAATACAGTTGGTTAGTGTGCTACGGATGAGGTCGTCATTTCAATCACAATCGTCGTCGTTTGTGGGTGGGTGGCTGTTAGCGATAGCAAAGCGTTACAACACAAAGTCTTAGGTAGCTGGTTAACACGTTTTACGCGTTTCATTTGTTCGTGCTTCCATCTTCCCACAGAGCCACACAGCCAGCGCTGTGTCGCAGCTTCAGCGCTGTCACATGCGCTGTTGTGGCTGATGACGAACCAAGCGCGCACGGGAACTCTTGAATATTTAGCCAGCTGTACAACAAACAGGCTGTTTTGTCTAAAGAATACGGCCAACGCCGTACTGAGAACAGTTTACGACAAAAGTCGAGTATGTATGTAATGCCTATGTTTTTATCTCTCGCGTTCAGTACAGCAGTGTTTTGCCGTTTTGCTAACAAAACAATCACATTCAGAAAAAAGTGCGTATTTAATAGGGATCATTTTATTATGCATCAAATTGATGGTGGTTTGATATCTGATACGATATAAAGTAGTCGACATAGCAATACCAGCTCCGTGGTATGCCGTGGCTGCAACCGCCCCAAGCCCTAAGGTCTGGGATGGTTTACTTGCGGCTACAGAACTCTCCTTGGTCAATTGGCTGTGTTCCGTCGGCTCTCTATCATCCTGCCAGGCAGCCACGGAAATCTGCGTGGTTAAGTAAGTTGCGACCGACCCCTTTGTGGGTTCTAGCTCTTCTTGGCTGTCCAATAGGTTGTGCCACCACCATCCTATGAGCTTTCTCTTGGCGGCTTTCGATCGACTCACCGCCGTTCGGAACTAAATGTATGTGGCAACAGGACAGTAGTGTTCAATTAGACTCACAAGTAAGGAAGTAGGTTGAAAGAACACTACCTAAGCCACCAGTTCGTTCGGCCCTATGAATGGTAACGCCTCGGCGTTTTAGAAGGGTGCATAAGCCGTGTAAGCCACTATTTCTACTATAAGCAGAGGCCGATACATAGATCTACAGAAACCCATTCTCTGGTGGAGCTAGCTGCGCCTTTTGGACCAACGAGTCACAACAAATTTTGGCGACAAATCGGTCCGACTCGAATCGCCTGATCGGTCATTTGGCTGTGAGTCTGAGCCCGGTCAGGCCAGAGTCTCAAATGGCAAAAGTGTAAAAATATGTTTGCGTCGAAAGAAGTAGGAATGCTTGCTAGAATTTAAATTGTGGGCACGGAAACGCCTATTGGCGCAACTTGTTATGTCTGCGTGATGTTTTTTTTGTAAATAAGTGTTCAATCAACCAAAACGCTGCCAGTGCAATGAATAATGAATAGCAGCCCCGTAAAATATATAACTGTATATATGCTAGATATATTTACAGTTGCGTGCCGTTTTAAGTGCAGTTTGGTCAACAAAACAGAATAAAGAATATAGCTGGCAACTTTAACACTGAACCTAATCGTTGGTTAGCTCCCGGCACAACGTATACCCTTTTGAAGCGATATCTACTAAGCTTTGCAGCTTTAGGTTAAAGTTGAGAAATAACTTTTCATAAAACCTGTGGCCGTAAAGCATCTGAACTGAGGCCATGACCATCGCTCAGCGTTGCGCATCTATATTTCTAATTGTTTGTGCCCTGTTAAAGCATACTGTACTCGTTGTGTCAGTCTGCAAACGATACGAAGTTGGTGTCCTTGTTCAAATACAATTTGTTCGTTTTGCAATTTTCTCTTTTCTGCATCCCCCAACAAGTAGGACGTTTGCTTGGGGCAAATCGACGTTGTAACCATTACGGTATTGCAATTTGTCAGTGTCAGTCAGTTTGACTTAAGGTTGTGTCTATGCTGGAAGGCGAATAATCTAGCTCAGCTATACATATATCGAATGGATTAGAGTGGTCCTTGCTAACGAAAGCCTAGTGGTGCGTTTGCTTTGCTCTAGGTAATCGGAGCGTGTTCGATACTATGGTGACTGCGCTTTAGTGTACGAATTTTGCCACAACAACAACAATTGCCACTACTACTTCTATATCTACTACTCTTTTATGATAACTTATTTTATCATCGTGCTATATATATTTATATATATATATATATATATATATATATATATATCGTCTACATAGTAGCAGGCAGCGTTCGTCAGCGTCCCCTACAACGAGACAGGCTTAGAGCGTCCAACGCAACTGACGTATCGATTGCAAGTGTCGCACGTCAGTGTGTCAATGCATGAATACATGTCGAAAGGTGCCCGTCGAAAGCCAAAGCCGATGTCACCCAACGTCATATCACCCATGGACGTGGACACTACACATATAACGACCATATAATTTAATTAAATAGACTACTACATCATGTCCGTACGTTTTTTTTCGGTGACAGGGAAAAATCGTGTCCGTTCTACTACTACTACTAGTAAATAGAATCACTCATTAAAATTACTACTATTACGACGCCGACAATCTACTTCTACTAGTACTACTACTACTATTGCTCCCAATACAACCAGTGATGCTGCAGCAGCCAATGCTGTCGATGTCGCAACATTCACCACCACCACCACCACTAGCAGCAGAAGCAGCACCCCAGTCATCATAACACCCCCAATCCCAGTCGTCATAACCCCATGCCCACGATTCCTCCCCCAGCCAAACGTCATCGTTGTCGTTCGGGATTCTTCTTGCTGGAACTGCACATCGCTGTTTGACGACAGCGGCAACAGTAGCAGCAGCAACCCCATCAGCAGCAGCAGCAGCAACCCCACCAGCACCAGCAACCCCATCAGCAGCAGCAGCAACCCCATCAGCAGCAGCAGCTGCATCCTCGTGCTGGGGCGCGTTGGGATGTTGAGTTAGCCTTGAACTGTATATACTGTTCGTTGGCGTCACTTCGTCATTATAAAGTCTATTGTCATCGTCGATGCCACCGCTGCCGTCTGGTCGTTGATTGGAACATCGCCATATCATTGTGTGATATGGCGATCCGCCAAGTCCAATACGGTCTCTCTCTCACTCTCTCTCTCTCTGCTCGCCTTCGGCGCCTTCGACAGGTGTGTTGCGCTAGCAACCAGTAAATACACCTATCACCGTTATTCTTTATTACTGCTGCTTCTATTACGACGAGAATGCTAGCAATCTTCCCAACAAAAAAAGAATCAACTACGACTTTTGGAATTAAAACTACCGGCCGGGGCCGACCGTTGTTTTTCGGTAGCCGGTTGCAGCGGCAGAGGAGCCGCAATAAATAGCCCGAGAAAGTCGGTCACGATAGCTTCTAGGCACAATATTTCACGATAGATTTGTACACGTGCTCCTTCTCTCATCGGCGCTCAATTGTGACGTGTTAATATATATATATATATATATATATATATATAGATTGAGTTTGAATTGGCCATGGGAGCCGTGTCTACTTAAATGTTTGCAAAGTTTTTACTTACATAGCCAAACACAGGCGCAACATCAGTCAACTAAGCTTGAATTAGATATATATATATATATATATATATATATATATACGTATATATATATATATATATATATATATATATATATATATATATATATATATATATATATATATATATATATATACATACATACATATAGCACACTGGCCTTGTCGACAGGTTCCATAACAGTTTAGCGTGGGTGCGCGAAGAACAGGTTTTGCGCGGCGTGTCCGCGGGGCCCGACACGCTGCAATGACTTGACGAGATTTCAGTTGGTCGGTTGACTTTTGGGGCCCTGTCACTGTCGATGCAGAAGCAAGCCGGGCCAGCGGTCCTTAACGCCCCTACCTGTTCGATTACACACCACCTGTTTCACCGTCTTGTCGTTGTCATTACTACTATTATTGTTGTTGTTTGTTTGTTTGTTGTTGGGCTGTCGTCAGCCTTGTCTCGTCTGTCATGCTGGCACTGGCGCGCACTTGGCTACAGGCAACGCATGGTTGTATGTATGCGTATATATGTGTGTGCATGTATTTATATATAGTATAGGGTTGGCAGGTTGGAGGGTAGGGGGCGAGTTTTCAGTAAAATGATTCGTTTTCTCTTTGCAGCTGATATGGTTGTTTTGAGGAGAGATTTTGGGGGTTTAAGCGATGCTGTGATGTCTGGGGGCAACAACAAATTAATTTGATGTGGTGTTTAACGAAAAAAAATGCCGCATACGTGTATATTACTACTTTCGGGATGGGGGGGGGGGTTGAAGCAGAAGGTCAGGTTACAGAGAGGCTAGTTAGAGACGTCGTAAAGTGTCAATAGTTCAAGGGTTCAATAGACGTGTGGTTACAGAGGCAGGCAATGAATGTGTGTGGGCCGACATTTACAAATGCTGTACCTGGTACATAGTTCGATTTTATGGAGTAACCTACTATAGTACTGGGGGGAAATAATAAGGTTTTCCTTGGGGTATGAGTTTAATTGCAGCAGTTAATTATAGTACAATAGTAGAATTTGTAGTTCGAGCTCCTCCTAAACAATGATAAGCGGAAGAATCGCTGTTGAGCAGAGGAGGAAAACTTTGACCACTAAAGTCAAAGCCATTTCGAGAGTTAATAGGTATGCCCTAAAGAGTATTGTTGTTTCAAATGCTGATGACGGTCGCAATGCAGAGTGTAATGACGGCTACGCAATGGATTCCATTTTAAAGGCTACTTAATGGGGTCCTATTTGAGCAATATAGTTCATAATAATACCTGTTCTTCTTTATCAAATCGCTCTATTTGAAACTATGTCATTTTCCGATTACTTCAGCTGTGTGATTATATGTTTTTTATTGCAGCTGATGCCAATTCTGCATACGAGGCTTTCCGAGAGAAGCCTTTATCAATTATATATGTTTTTGCTTTCAGGACAACTCGCTTAGATAGTTTGTAAAAAAATATTTTTTTTTCTCCAGGATATTGACAGCTCCGACGTTGTGTCAATTAAATGTGTCGTTGGCACGAATATATTTACTCTCCTGAGAGGTAAGGGGAATTTAGTTTGATGTTCTTTCATTCCTTTCCAAACAACTACCACAGCTAACAACTAGTAGGTAAGATTATCAGCTCGTCATCTTCTTCGGGCACCCTCGCAAGCGTCTTAAGGCCTCTTTTTTGTAATTCTGCTTTTTACAAAGGGGGTGACAAGGCAGTTTTGCCGAGGTACCGCCCCATACCCCTGATAATTGATTACTTGAAGGTTTAGCTGATTAGTTCGGCCTGCGGCCTAGTTGATGAATTGAACTTGGTTTTTATTTATCCTAGCCATTATAATAATTTACAGATGCATCACGCCACTCAATATTGACTACTAAGTTGCTACACTGCAAGTAGAAAATGTCCTAGATATTTGTATTACACTTAGACGATTTTTTTAATTGTTGTGTTGGCGAATTGTTACGTGCAAGTAAAAAGTGGCTATTGTGAAGATCCACGAGGTGTCTTGGCCTCCATGAATGCATGAAATGGCATTCGCAGTTAGATTATATTACATCCAAATGCTACGCCATAATCTCATCTCTGCGTCAAATAGGACGGAAATAGGAACACCAAATGGTGTTTCCATTATTCTTGGCAGTTCTCTGCTATGAATCTTTCTTATCTAGGGAGATGGAGACGAGCAGCCTCTTCGTAGGGCCAGGTTGTTTCAGAACGAGGCGTTTGAAACCATGCTCGCCAGACGAAGCAGAGCCCCAGTTAGCGATCTCTACGTCATGCTGTCCAGACTTCTCCAGACTCGCTGTTCGCTTTACACGCTTTGTATTGCAATCCTAGTCCCTCGGTGGCGTAAAACGTCGCGTCACGCCACAGCGTTCGAAGGGCCTCTTGTTCTATAAAAAACCGAGCGACTATAATCTGGCATGCCGCTTACCGACCATCTGGGGTCACACCCCGGGGCTTTCTTATTGGCGAAGTCAGGAAATGGCTCTATGGTGCCTTAGTCGCCTTAGGTGCCTTAGTGTCAGCGGCCATGCTGCCACAAGGACTGTTAGGGAAACCCTAGATATCTTAACATGTCCGGCCCTCGGTGCATTGAAGATATACCTCAGGTTAGGTTCCAAGCCCGTAGGGGACGGAGGATAGTCTAGAATTGAAAACAACCTCCTTAAAAAATGTTTTTAGTTCTAGTCGCCTAGACTAAAGCATACCGGTTGTGCTTTTCATAAAAGAAATCAACTGTGATGACGAAGTTACTGTGATACTGCCTGTAGTCAAATTTGCAAATTATTGTAAACGTGTTAGAATCATATTACAGAATTGGCCTTGATATGGGCCCCCGTAGATCACAGGGCGAGTCTTGTATCTTTTGTCCCTCAGGACAATCGCGAAATGCGTCGAATGTACGATTTAGTCGCCTTTGTTTCTTGCGTGTCAACGATCACGTTTCAGTCCATTGAGCTAGAGGTACCTCCGAAGCCAAAGAAAACAGCTTGACTCTATGCCTTTTGCTGTTAGCATTTTCTCTATGTCCCACTTAGTTGCTTTAATGCGCACGCCAGTGCCACATGAGTAAATTTGTAGTCTTCTACAACTAGTTTTATTAAAAAAGAGTAGTCTTTCGGCATTTCGTCTACTAACGTCCTAGCCCAATAGGGATTCATAGGTTCCTCCTTTTACGCCAATGATCTATAGAAGTTTGGTACATGAACTAACATTATTTTTGTGTATTATCAAGAATTTATTCGTTAGAGTTTAAGAAAGACAACTTTCGTTTATAGGCATATACACTTGTTATGCATCAGCCCTCTAAATCGAGCTCAGCCCAGCTAGCAGTTATCTAAAAGTGTCGCGACGTTGTCACGATGGGTTCCATGGACCTTAATGAGCTTTCTAGCAACGGGGCCCGGTTCCCTAGCGTTTCAAGTGCAACTAGGCTAAAATAGTGCATGGACACGATAACCTCAGCCATCCTGGTCACATAGTAACCCGCTTAGGTAGCGCCACGAACGACTGCAGCTCAGCTTCTTGCGTGAGTGTCGCCCTCGCATGATGTGTGATTGAGGCGGGATGAACTAAACGAATAATTGATGATCTGAGAAAGAACAGCCCTCCGTACGCTCCCAATAGCAGCAACCTTCTCGGGGCCGTCTGTATCTTGATTAGCCAGTCCTCCGTCTGCGGTCGTATGCATGACGCAACCTTGCAGGAGAGTAAAGGTGTCTTGCATGACGTCGGTGGCGTCGGCTGGAGCCGGGCAAGAATACTTTGCACTTCTGGGGTTAAGGTTAGCCCACTCGTGCTTTTAAAGTTCTTCCATTTACGTGAGTCCTGTGTTACAGTAGAGAGGTCACTTGCTCGTTCAGTCAAAGAGTCTAGAGCGCTTAATGTTTCAAAAGCCTACTAAACTACAATAGTGTGTGATTCGACTAGTTCTGCATATTTGCTCACCTTAGTTCTTTCGCCTGCTAAGGAGGACACGGCCGGTGTTCTGGCCGTTCTGTGACTAACCATCGAGGCTGAAGGTGAGCTAGTTCCCGTAGCGATTCCAGCCGAATTCGAAAGTCCCTTTGCTCTCTCATCATTGCTTCTGCACAAGCCGATTGACTGCTAGGGTGCTTAGGTGGTCCGCCGTTCAGTGGTCTCGCATATATATATATATATATATATATATATATATATATATATATATATATATATATATATATATATATATATATATATATATATATTTATGCCATTTTACATTTCTATCATATAAGTGGGTTTGTGTCCAACGGCGTACCTGCCGGTTGAGGGGACTTCCGTTCGGTCGACTTACAATTTTTTTCCTAGTTTGTAGCGTCGGTTTGACAGTTTGCTTTGTTGCGGTTGCTGTTGTGCTTGTGATATTGCTGTTGCTGTCGCTGCTGCTGCGTCTGCTTTTGTCTTTGTCGTTATTGTTATTATTGCGGGTATTTCCATCGTTACTAAATGCCACCCATCTATAGCAATCAATTGGCAGCCAGTCGTTACCTCTTTGCCGCCTAGCTGGTATTTTTCTCCCGTGAACGATCAATATATATATATATATATATATATATATAGCATACATACATATATATATATATATATATATATATATATATATATATATATATATATATATATATGTACATACATACACATACCTATGTCTAACATCTGTCTCTGCGTGTGTGACTCGATGCGTGTAGGCCGGTATGTATTTTCTTTCTAGGCAATTGGCTATCTGCCGTTTGCTTTGTGTATGAGCGATTGAGCGGGAGAATAAGCCAGCGCGTCCGTATTAATATAATAATAATAACGTTGGCGGTCGGCGGAACCAGTTAGGTCTTTCCCGCAGGTCACTGGTACGGCGCGCTAGCTTAAATTAGCAGCACACGTTATAAAGAATAATAATAATAATAATAATAATAATAATAATAATAATGTATTATTATTATTATTATTATTGACGACGCCACAAAAACGAACACTGCCCGTTAACAATAGCGCTTCTGCCATTCGTGCGAAGGCGTAAGGTGGCACTACGCTAAGAACCTAACTAGAAAGGTGGAATGTGGGGTGGGGAGCGAGGGCTCTATCGTCATGCTTATTACGTTCAAGTTGGCGCCTTACTAATCATCTCTAGGCTAGACTAGTGGCTAACCATCTACCGTTACGATAACCGATTATATCTTTCTCCTCCCCCTCGTCCTTCTCATCTCTCTCTCTCTCTGTTTCACTCTCTTTATCATAGACTCACTTCCGTTTCTCTCTGGCTGACATGATAGGTTACAACATCGACGACGTCCGCCCCGGTGTCACAGCCCACAGCCACAGTGCCTTGAGTTGAGTTGTGTTGTGACGATTCGAACATCGTCATCACCATCATCTTGTGCCAGCCTAACTTATATACATCGATAGTGCCCGCTCCCCCAGATGTTACTTTCTCCCCACATCTCTCCAGCGGTCTCTGCTGCCGTAAGCATGCCTATGTTAGCCAGCCATTGAATGTGTTAATACAATTTTATTCGTTGGATTCAATAGCGTTCAATTCAGCTATGATCAATACCATTCATTGTGTGATGTGCTGGCTTCTTCTTGTCCCGCCAATCTCGTCATGATGAAAGGAGCGTGGGATCATTTGTCGTAGATAGGAAAACGAGCCGGAGCGAGACGAATGAGGCGAATAAGCGAGACAGGTAGAGAAGATGAAAGTAAAAAAAGACAGTTCATGGAGTCGTCACGTTATTACGGCTGACTTATCAAGGTCGCGGCACCTGTCTGCCTTCGTTTTTCATCTTCTTTCTTTCGCTTTCACTTTCACTCTCTCTCGTCTTTCTTCTTCGCTCTGTTACAGGCCCTTTACACGCCTGTGAAATTTTGTTGCTCCGGTAATTGATTAGCTCAGTGGTTGAGTTGTTAAACGTAAAATGATATGGCGTCACTATGTGACATCAATGACCTTTATCACCTTAGGTACAGCTGAATAAACAACAGTATCAACAACAACAGTGTCAGCAACAACAACAGTGTCAGCAACAACAACAGTGTCTACAACAACGACAGTGTCAACAACAACGGGATCAACAACACTGCCATTCGTAACGACGACGACAGGAGGAGCATTTAGTATATAGGTCGTGCGCAAAGTTCGTCACATACATACATGACGGCGCGTGCGACAACTTCCTTATTTGCGCCCCCCTATTAGCACTAGTTTCGTCATTGTTCCTCGACAATGACGAAATGGTGATGTGGTCGCCATCGGTGTGATTGGTCACTTTTGTCGTCGTCGTCGTCTTCTTCTTTTTCATCATCATCATCATTATCACAATGATAATGATGATGATGATGATGCTGATCATTATAATGAAGATTATGGTGATGATCATCATCTTCATTATCATTGCGAGCCTTCTCCTTCATCATCATCATTCTTCTCCTGTTTAGATCTTGTGGTCGTCATCATCGTTGTTACCGACCGACCGTCACACAGTCTTGTCGTCACGATCGATAGCCGCCATGTTTGCGCACGCTATGCGAACTCCTGCTATAGTCGCTACAGCGACAAGCCAGTTGTCATCATGTTCATCATGACGACGGTTAGGTCATACTTGTCGAACTTAGCCGCAAGTAGCGAGATGAGCGGGTAGGTTGGTTGGATGGGTGTCTGGGTGGCTGGTTGGTTGTTTGTGTGACGGTGTCATTTGATCTGTTAATTATATTTACATGATTCATAAGTCACTGTCATCCTCCCTAGCGACGGACGGTAACAATGATGAAGATGATATTTGTGTTGATGATGATGATGATGGTGGTGGTGGTGGTGACGACGACGACGACGACAACAACAACAAACTCCAGTGCCGACCATAACAACAACGACAACAACAACAACTCCAGTGCCGACCATAACAACAATGACAACAACAACACCAATGCCGACCATAACAACAACGACAACAAGAACAACAACAACAGCAAGGATAGCACTGACAACAACAACAAATGCTGAAGCGATCGTCTCTTCAGCTATCGCTGCTGTCTGTATAATCGATTCGCGGCCGATTCGCTACGGCCGCGGCCTATCCTTACCAACAACAGTGGCTTGCATCGGCACCTCCTGTCTATGGCAGCTGTACAGCAATAACGGGGCTGCGGAGTTGGTCAGCATATATAGATATATATAGATATATATCTAAGTTTATTTATATCCGGGTGGTGGTCGCTCGCAGGATGACTTTGGCGGTGGCATGGAGGGAGGCGACGAACTTGTTCGACGCCGTTTTGACACTCAAGACAGCCAAGGAAACGGCCAGGAGGGAAAGACTTGAGCGGGTCTCTCGGGGAAGTGGTCGAGATGAAGAGCCTATAAAGGGGGAGGACGGGGAGCAGCCGGGCCCTCACGGTCTCGACGCACCCTCACAGGACGGTTTACGAAATGGCAGTAACCCCCTATCCAACCGCAGGTAGACATGCGGGACGATACAGAAAGGTAGAGCTGAGTAGAGGAGAACGGTAAAGACGCCTCTCCCACGGCTTCGAAGTAATGCCAAAGTAGTACCGAGCCTGGGGTAGGGGGAAGAACTCCGGGCTTAGTGGGTATATGAGTCCTACACTAGTCACGCAGGCTGCTAGCGGCGCATGTGCATTATGTATTGCCAAAACCTCCCAGATACCTTTGTTATGTTAGCACACTGGAGTGAACAATTTTCTCCGCGTGAACGTGTGGTAACGGGTTCTCTAACCCCGGATTAGCCCAGTTTCACAACGTGCCTCAAACAGACGCTGCGTTTCCTCGTTGAATGTCGAGCGACAGCCTCTGACGCACAAAAAATTCCGATGCAAATCTCCCGTCGAAAGGTTAAGGCTTCTACGCACGCGTTGAATCAGCTTGAATAGTTCAATGTTTTTGTCCAAGTTCAAACGTGGTTTATTTGACAGAATTGCATTCTGCAATGCTCAAGTTCTCGGTACACAAAAATGGTTACAAAATAAATCAAACACCGAGACAAAAGTTACACTCGACAATATTTTAAAGAATGCTTGAAGAAAAAAGCGCATTACACAATACGTAATCACAATAAACATCTTCACAAGGCAATTTCTATACAGCGTATGTTACGATGCGGAGCAATAAGTGAGGCAACACGCTCTCACATATACGCGCAAATGAATTGATACATTCATACAGCATCTACATAGTACACAACGACATCAGGTAGAAAACACACTGAAAAGTTAAATTAGTGATGGAAAGTTGGTCTCTTTGGTTTGGACCTTTATGATTGCCTGCATATGTTCGGTCATAGGTTGTGCCACGCTTTTTGAGAGCGAAGCATTCTTATGCCGATACGACTTAATTGTACGGGACCTTGTCACAGCTGACATTGCCATACTTCTAGTAAAACACTTTCTGTGCGACCATGAAAAGATCCCATCAAGTCTTATTTCATTACCACGCATAAGATCTGTAGCGTAGACGGTAGATATAAGCGGCGCTGATGTTCTCTATATTAGAGTGCTTCCTGATTAGACTGTTGAGCTCTGTGTGCACCAGGACTGATACTCTACCGGCATTGCGGAACTACGTCTAAAAAGCATACCGTGGCCGGCGAAACCCTACGCAGTATGCCAGAAGCGTGGCTTGCTCCCGATACGGTCAAGGTATTTCCTGACGTTCGGAATTCGAGTTTCGATCTCGGTTCACTATCTTCCATTTTTTAGGCCATCTCATCTGTTTTGCCATCTGTCCAGAGCGTCATTGGTGCTCATTTTTCTTTTCTCGGGTAAATATGACCACGCGCAGCAATGCGTGGCCTGACTGAGGTCTGATGGGTTTACTCCTGCCAGGACCAGTGGCACTCACATGGTACTCACGGTCCTGAAGCCCCTGACTGCGCGGAGAGGTGCCGATTGCCGCGCTTTGCGCAAGGCTTACCTGTTGATGGCGGCAGATACGAAGGTGGTCGTGGCCAAACCCGTGTCCCCGTAGAGTATTGTGAACTACGATTAGCGACTGACATGACACGCCAGTATCTAAGGACTTCTGAGGGCCGACCGAGTGTATTAAGCGATGGCAAAATCTTCAAGACTTTTAAGAGGATTATTGCTGTTCTCTGGACACTGCCACTATCACATAGAGTGTGTATATTTTAATGGCAGTCGCAGCAAAACCAACAAGAGTTCCACCGCCAACAACAACAACAACAACAACAACAGCAGCGAGAACACCATCACCAACAACAACAACAGCCATGATATATGGTTCCGATGATTACAGCTTGCAATAATTTCCAACAACGCAAACACGTTCCTATATTAAGATCGTACTGCTTACATGTATCGCTGCTGCTGCTGCTGCCGTTGGGTATTGCGGTGGTCACTCACATCGTTTTTGACAACAACAGCAACAACAACATCAACAACAACAACATCAACAACAACAACATCAACAACAACATCAACAACAACATCAACAACAACAACAACAACAACAACAACAACAATCAGATCAGTACAACTACTACGATATGCCACTACCACTAGTTCTACTACTATTACTACGACTACAACTACTGTTACTATTATTATAAATACTATTATTAAAGCTATCATCTTGTTGAAGCCACCGAAGTCGGATAATCGTCAACGACGAATGCTCTAACGAACGACGAACGAACGAAAAACGTCTAGGCCAGCTACTCGGCGTCAGCGTTACCATCACACAAACAACACAACACAACACAACCAACCGCTCCACCTCCTGTTGTTCCGTGCTCGTGTTGCGTCTGAGCGCCGCCGCTGCCGATGCTACTGATGCTGCTAATGCTGCTGCATGCAACTGCTATGGGGCCGACGTTGGCATCGCGTCGTTGTTTCAACACACATGTCGACAACTGCACCAACCAACCAGCAAAGCTTGTTCAAGGCGCCATACCGCTAACAACGTTACTTGCAACGGTCGACTGCTCTTACTACTATTACTACTACTGCTACTAAAATGGGACTATGGAGCTATGATGTCCCCATTAATTATCTCGAGTGTCACTACTGCTAATGCACGACGACGACAACACCAACAACAACAACTACCCCCCAAGCTTGCCATACCCCCCACCCCCCCTCCAAGCTCGCCATACCCCCACCAAGTCCATCTCCCCTCCCCCACCAACCCCGGCGTCACATCAGTTATCACATTGTTGTTATTTTTGTCACAATGAAACCTGTATATATGTATGCACGTACATAATTGTGTGTGTGTTTGTTTGTATGTTTAGTAGGCATTTGTTGTCTACCTGATTTTCTGTTATTAGTCGTATTTGATTCTTACCGCACTTCGCATGCTGCGGCCGCCATATACGCCTACCTACATGCATGCATGTATGATGAGATAATTTTGTAAGTGTATCATCAATATATTATAGATAGATATTTATAGATAGATTCATAGATCTTTATGTCGAGTACTACGTGTCATAAATAGCCTGACATTGGAGAAGCGCGTGAGATGTTCGTACGTAAATATTTTACTAGTTGTGATTGTCGATGTTCGAGAAGAACAGGCTTGATGAAATAAGAGCAGAGTCTCTAGTCCTACTCCAGGGTTTGATGAAGGGGCAAGTCTTGCAAATCAGACAAATTTTCCTCTTTTGTGGTCTATGTGTATAATCGGTGTATAAGTAAGTTGTTGTTTGACTTGGGCTCGATACGAAAGCGTTTGGATTCTTGGGGTCAATGATGGGATTTTTTTAATAGCAGTCGAAATTAGTGCGGAGAGGTGGAGAAGTCTTAGACCAGCCCCGATGTCGGCCTTTGGCGAGGCTTTCTGAAGACTTGCTGCTATACGGTTGGCCTCTCTAGTGCATTCGTAATAACACTTGTTCGTCGCACTGCATATTGCGCGACATTCCCTATTATTATTATTATTATTATTATTATTATCGGGAAGAAGCTCTTTAAGTCTACAGCGGAGCCTGATCGACCGCGTTTCTCCAGAGGGTGTTATGGGAACTACGAAGAGACAACGCCGAGATGATGTAGAGTGGTCACCGACACTCAGGCAATATCATAAGCAATATTTTAATATAATAAGTATAGTAGTAATTATGATACATGTACATATTAATAACAGTAAATTCTTGTTTAAAAATTTTATTTTTTATAATAATACTAATATTTTAATTAGTCGAGTGCAAGATGCAGGAGGCGCTATCGAATTACATCAGGCACATTGTCGAGCCCGGTGGCGTGGTGCTTTCGCATGCGCCTTGCGACCGGAGACGACACATAGGTGCATGGGTTCGATCCCTGCCGCATCACATTTGTATTTATGGGACCCGTCTTACGAACCAAAGTAATTTCGTGGGCGTCAGATGTCAGCCCGAAAAAGTTTTAGGGGAACACATTGATTCGTACTGCTTTGGCAAGGCAAGCTATCCGCAGTTGGCTCACTGTGTTTCAACCGCATATATATATATATATATATACAAATGAGCTGATTTTAGGAAAGTAAGTTTTAACATAAACATGTTCGGCGCCGGGAAAAAATTGCCGTTGTTGCTTTTAGTGTCGCATATATATATATACATATATATATATCAGAATTTGTCCAACAAACTTTGGGGTCTAGTACAACTCGGCAAAAAAGGATTTTTTCCAATGGAACAAAAGGGTGGAAATGTCTTTTGTTGAAGTGAAAGCGAAATTACCGAAAATGGTTGCATCAAGCTTTTTATTCTGACATATCTTCACTAAATCTGCGATTGCAAGAGCCCCAGTCATCCTATCGACAAACCAATCATACATGCGTATTTGTTGAATTGCATTCTACGTTAGCCCAAAGCAGAACAAATGTTGTATTGAAGATAATTCTCAAGAAGTAAAATATTTGCAATTTGTTTTTATTTTGGCGTTCACGCTTAATTAGCCATTGTTTATAAGTACTTGCCGCACCCTCGTTCCATTGTAAAAAAGAAACAGTTATTTTGCCTAGTTGAAATAGGCCCGAAAGTTTGTTGGACGAATTCTTGGAGATCCTGTGTATACGATACAATAAATACGACCATATTCGTACTCATTATCCTCTGCAATTTTTGTTCTCTATAGTTTTACTCAGACAGTTAAGTGAATGTTCGTTCCTACATCTCTGTTGTACTGCTATCGTGCGCCAACTTCACACAGACGACTCTTCTCGCCTCAAATGAGAGAAGATGAAAAATAAAAGCCGGAATAAAGTGGTTTGAGTAATATATTACTATACCTATACTTGACGCTGAGGTTATTTAGAACCAGCGGATACGTTGGGAATCAGAGCACGCCATTCCCACAGCCATTTTAAGATTTCAATAAACAGAAAAAGGAAATCTGTCTCCTGGGGTTTGATTGCTCTGTTCGTTTATCTTCTTGTAGCTATTCGGACTTTAACGCTATACGCACTTAACAGTTTGTATCCGCGTGTCAGAGAAACATGACAGAAAGTATGGTGAAGCATGATCACTATAGAATAAGTATATATATATATATATACACATAGATGTCCATGAGTATTGATGTCGTAGACAGAACGTCATAGGCCGAATGTTTAGTTGATTTTCTCACGATGATATCCTTGATCAGTTTGAATTTAAATGTGGTTTAAGAAGACAAGGATACTGAGACATTACCGTTAATCTGGATGTCGCCTATCGATGGGGTAGAGAAATATGCGTTTAAAATGCCTGTAAAAAACGCTCTAGGAATAACGTTGCGGCGGTTTCGTTAGGTAGCAATAGACGTTGAAAATCAAATAGTTTGCTAACCTATAGAAAGCTTTAATACACTCGTATTATCTACGTTTTTGTTGTTGACTTTCGGCTTCTGCCTTACGACGTCTCCTCTGTTGACGCGTCAGGTCCATCGGTCGTGTCAGGTCAGATGCGTACAATATTTTTATTTAATATTGCTAGGTGGGGTAAACCCTTTTTTTTCGATAGCTAATGATCGAAGGGGAAGCTTGGCAAAGAAAGTTTTCTATATTATGCCTCGGTCTGCGTGGCCACATGCCCATGCTGAGATGCACCTCAACCGAAGTCAGTCGCGACACCATCGCACACTAGGGCCCTGTCTCTCCAGAAATCCTTAAGTCGCGTGGCGGCGTCCATCATCTTTCAGTGCGCTGATAGACATCATGATTGTTGTATCTGCATGGTGGCTTTTCTGATCTGTTAACCGTCTGTTAATTTCGTGGCTGTGAAAGTCACATTTCTGCTGTCAAACGGGCTAATATTAGCCGTAACAAGCATGGTGCAAGATATTAGATATACGCGATAATGGAGCATTTGTTATTCTCCCTAAGAGCAGAGCGTGTAATAAGTAAATTAATCAAATCGCCGTATCATGTGGCAAATAGTCAAGAAAATTTAATACATAGGGGCGGCGACAGTTGAAAAAAAAAGAGAACAAGGCATCACGAAAAATAGACGACGCGGACGTTCATTCTAGAATATCACTACCGATAACCAAACCCGGCTGTATAAACAAAAAGCTAAAACGACAACGAAATGCTACGACAACAACTAGCCATTTGTTTGTTTCAACTAGATGTTGTTGTTGTTGATGTTGTTCTTGTCGTTGTTGTTGTTGATGTTGTTCTTGTCGTTGTTGTTGTCGTCGTCGGTGTTGTTGTTTTGTTTTTGTTGTTATCGTCAATAGTCGTGATAGTGATAGCGATTCCAATGATGAGAGTGTTGGGGTTGTTGCTATTGCGATGATATTGCTATGTTTGCATGATTGCTTGTTTAGTTAGTTGTGCGGTGCGGCCCTGTCTGCAGGGGTAGATCTGCATAAAATAACTTTCTCCAGATGGACTAATTTCTAGTGATAAATACACACACATAGGTACGCATGCAGCGCAACGCGAACAAAGATCGGTGGACGCACATTTTCAATATATATATACACTAACACTGATTTGCAGACACATCCAGACTCGCACACAGTAACAGACGCAGGCATACATACACGTGCATGTACACACGAATAAACGCAGAGAGACACACATTAACGCAACGAAATAAACAAACAATGTACAGATTTATGCGCACGCAATGTTCCTGTTCAGCAGGCGCCTTTTGTCATCTGTACGGCATGCGTCGTCTTCTAACATAATGTTGTTGATCTAAACAACAACAGCAACAACAACAACAACGGCAATGAGGACGACGACAACAGCAATAGCAACAACAACAACAACAACAGCAACGACGACGACATCAACCAGCGACTATAGTAGTAAAAACAACCAGCAAAAATGACAACAGAACATCTACATCAACAACACTAACACGGTGGCTGGCTGGAATTGACTGATTAGTCTTCGACAACGACAACAACGATATCAACAACGTCAACAATAACACCAACAATATCAATAACAACAACACCGGCAATGCGAACCAAGAATCACGCAAGCTGATTGTTATCAACAACAATCCGTCCGGCTGCCAGGAAGCTGGTACTGATTTTGCTACCCTTATTGTTGTTGTTGTTGTTGTTGTTGTTGTTGTTATTATTGTTGTTGTTGGTGCTTACACTGGTTACAGCCTTTATACTATAGCCTTTCATGGCAACTAACTATTATTATTATTATTATTATTATTATTATTATTATTATTATTATTATTATTATTATATTATTATTTATTAACATTGTTTAAATGTTACAATTGTGAGGTGTAAACGTGTACTCCTTGTTTTCTCCTAGCTCCTAAATATCATTCCATGGAACCGACAATACAGCCGGCGTTTCCTCGGCACACTGCAAGCGACAGCAGTTGCCGTAGAAACTCGCCTTCGCGCCGATTCCCTGTGAGATCTGTAATCCGTTGGCCCAGCTCGCTGATGAATCTCTTGGTTCCCTTGCTTACCGGGCCCATTGTTTCCATCGATATTGGCACTACGATGTAACTTGTCTTCAGTTCTTGGTACTTGCGTTTTTTCCCATTATCTGCGTGTTCGGCAACTCATCCCGCCTCTAGTGAACTGTGACGTATATACGAGGGAGCCACTGTACAGGACACTTTAGCATCCCATACCAAACATCTGCCGTTAGCCCATAGCGGGATTGTTACACCGTCAGGTCTTTTGTCGTCATGAAGTCCTAATCTGGGCTCGAGCGTGCTTGGTATACCAGCTCTGCGTAAGGCTCTTCATATAATTGCATTGATTTCAGCGTGTCTAGAAACTCTCCCATGGCTTTTGATGCAGCTAAGAGGGTGAAGTCCATCCTCAGTTACTGTGGTACCACATGCGCGGCAACTGTAGGGGTTGCAAACCGCGGCACCTATTCGAAGAGCTGTTACCATGCGGAATGAGGTGTTGTCCAGCATGGTACCCAGCTGCGGGGAAGGGAGACACTTTAGAAAGCTTCCACTAAATGTGTCCCGTGCTGCCAGAAAAACAGCTTTTTCCACTGGAGATTGGAGGCTGTCTAACAGCTCTCTAGCTGCAGCGCTGCATCTGTAGGAGTCCAATGCATGCTGTGTGGGACGTTCTTGCCAGGGGCCTAGTCCAATTGTTTGTCTAGCTATTAGCTCTGCAGCGTCTTTGGCTCTTGTGATTCCTTGGCGGATGTCTGGTTCGACCAACGTTTTTGCGAGTTTACCAAATTCCAATAGAGACGCGGCATAGCACATGGGAGCCAGCTCCGCCGCTGATCTAATACCAAGTCCTCCTTCGGCAATTGGAAGGGTTGCTCTTTTCCAAGTGTCATCATGCAGGTCGACGTTTAATACTTTACCTAAAATGCTTCTTGCGGTATCGTCGTAAGCTTGAAGATCTTCGTGACATTTAATAGCTGGTAAAGTGCGCAGAGTATAGTTAAGCTTTGGCGAGCCCAAGCTGTATCTCCAGATACACAGAGCTGCTTGCGAATGCATCGCCGTTAAGCGAGAGCGAATTTGCTTATTATTATTTATTGGTGTTTCCCTACAATTGTGGGATCTAAACGTGTACCCGTCTAGGCTCACCCCCACTCCTCAATCCATAGAGCCGATGACAGCGGCGACGTTTCCCCTACACACTGCGAGCGAGAGTTGCTGGCGTAGAAACTCACCCTCGCGCTGGTCACCCGTGTTAGCACTTATTTTGATACCTAGGTCTTTGAGGAAGATACATGCGTTTTTGCTGATTGGGCCCAACGTTTCCATGACGACGGGTACGAAGTGGTATTTTTTCTCCAGGTCAGAGTATTTGCGTTTTTTGCGATCTCAGCATGTTCGGCAACCCACCCTGACCGGGTAGCGCTATGCATCAAGTATGACGGAGCCACTGTACATGATACCGTGGCATCCCATACCAGGCATTTGCCCTTAGACCATGGCGGAATGGTGACGCCGTCGGGCCTTTTGTCGTCTTCGAAGCCCAACCTGGGCTGTAGGGTGCTTGGTATGCCGGCTCTACGAAGAGCCTTCTTTAAGACTGCGTTGATTTCCGCGTGTCGTTGACCCTGCACTCGTATGGCTCACATATGGGAGCGCCTATTCTTAAGGCGGCCACCATGCGGAAGGAGGTGTTTTCCAGCATGGTGCCCAGCTGCGGTGAAGGAAGTGCCCTTAGGAAGCCACTGCTGAAGGTCTCACGGGCGGCTATAAATACCGCTCTCTCTGACGGAGATTGGGTGTCATCTAAGATCTTGCGAGCGGTCCTTTGACACTTGTAGCCGTCAAGTACATGCTGCGTAGGGTGTTGTTCCCAGGGGCCAGGGCCTATCGATTGCCTTGCTGCCAGCTCAGCTTCGTCCCTCGTTGCGCGAAGAACAGAACAAACATGCGGTTCTAACAACGTCTCTGCGAGCCCTGAGAACTCTATGAGAGAAGCAGCGTAGCACAATGGAGCAAGGTCTGCTACGGACCTTAGTCCCAACCCTCCTTCGCTGAGTGGAAGTGTGGCCCTTTTCCAGGATCTGTCAGTAAGGACCACGTTTAGAACTTCACTCAGTGTCTCTTTTGCCACCTCGTCAAATGCTTGCAAATTGTCACAGTTTTGGCCTGTGGGCGAAGTGCGTAGAATATAGTTTAATCTAGGTGACCCTAAGCTGTATCTCCATAGCCATAATGTAGCCTGTGAGTGCATCGCCAATAGCCGAGTTTTTATAGACCGAAGGGCGTCTCCCTTATCCTGGATTGTTCTAGAGATCTTCCGAGAGCCAACGGGCGCTCCTAAGACTTCCAAGTCAAGCAGTTCGATTTTCTTTGTACCGGACAGGGCGTCTGCAATGATTTTGCGTGCCACCTCCTGTTCGTGGGAGGTTCCACCTACAGCTATGAGCTCGCATTTAGAGGCGTTGAGAGTTAAGCCTCCCTCTTCTGCAAACTGTAGCACTTCGCGTATGTCGGAGGCCACTACGTTTGCCGGGCCGCCTAGTATACCATCTTCCAGATACCACACCATATTATTATTATTATTATTACAATTGTGACGTATGAACGGTTGGGCCAGATTTATTATTAAAGATAATTAATAGAATCATCATCCAATCACCGATGTAAGTGGGTACCTCCGTCGAGCGTACCAGCAGTGGTATTAGAATCCGACTAGTCTAGTTAAATTTAGTCTTCAGTCGACTTCTATCGATATGCTTCAATCGAGATGAAGTCGTTGGCGAAGGTCGTCGAAAACGACAATGAAAACGAGAGAAAGACAGGGAGAGGCAGGCGAATTTGCTCACGCAATCCTTGAAGTAGACCAGCGACCAGCGTCTAGAGTACGTTCATCGTAGAGGGTGCTTCTTACTTCTTTTAAATTATGAATACGATGCAGAACAAAGCCACCTTGCTGATGCAAGAGATCAACAACACATCGGAATGAAACCACATGAAAATACTCGTTTGCTACTGCAATACTGAAAACGGTTATACTAAACTAAAGCAAATTTTCTTCTCCATCATCATCATCATCAATTTCTTTTTTTACTCATGTGCTAGTTAGTTCATTCATGTGCAAGGATTGTCTGTGTTGCTTCTGTGAAAGTGAGAAAATAACTCGTTAAAATATGATACGCACACAGAAAACTGGGAGGGAGCAATACGCACAATAAAAATAAACTCAGAGAGAGTGAGATATATATATATATATATATATATATATAAATAAAATATATATATATATATATATAAAATAAAACATATATATATATATATATATATCGAGCGAGATAGATCGATAGAGAAAAAGAGAGAGAGAGAGATCTACCGAGAAGAACTGGAAGGTTCATATCAACGTGTTTGCACACAGGACAGAACCGACGCAAGATGACAATGACGACGACGACGACAACAACAACGGCGTTGCCTTTCCATGTCCATAATGCATGCATACACATACAAACACACACATACACACGCTACATTCAAACATGCATACAGACAAACAAATGTATATATTGTCGGCAAACAAATAAACAAACAAACAACACAAGCCAACCAATCATCCAAGCTGGTCGGCTCATCGTCTACCAGCTTCTACCAGCGGTACAACAGGTGTTTGTCCGTTCCCGCAAACGCTTTCTTTTTGGCTGCCGATGGCAGCCATACAGTCAAACAGACGGCAAACAACAGATGGTCCGCGCATCCCAACCCCCCAGACCGGTCACGCGTTTCACTCGATAGCTACGATTACGACCTATTCTTTTAGCCGAGATACCGATATCATAATAATAATAATAATAATAATAATAATAATAATAAACTTTCGCAGCCGCAAGACGCCCGTACAAAACAACGCAGATGAAGCTGCAACCGCAGCCGACGACAACACGTCGACTTGTTGTTGTCGTTGTTGTTGTTGTTGTCTGGTCTGTTGTTGTTGTTTTTGTTGTTGATGTTGTTGTCTGGTCTGTTGTTGTTGCTGTTGCCGTTGCTGTTGTTGTTGTTGTCTGGTCCGTTGTTGTGAGAGCGAAATGGGCACAAATGGGCAATGCTACTGCAACAACTACTACTGCATTTGGAAAAGTCAAGGAAATCGAGAAGATTGTTGTTGTTGTTGTTGTTGTTGTTGTTGTTGCTGCTGGTATTTTTTGTTTGTTGGTGTTGTTGCTATTGCCGTTGTTGTATTCGAATCATCGTCGTCGTCGTTGCCACGCCGTCGTAACAGTCGTAACAGTGGGGCCCCAGTATAGCCCCAGTGTGATCGGCGCCGTTGCATAGTCATCATGGAAACAGTAGCAGTTGCCGCCGCAAACAAATGCTGCTGGTGCTGCTGCCAGTACAGGCTTTAATAAGAACCCGACTGAAACGCCGGGCGGGCGGGCGGTATGGGAGTCCGGACGAACACAGGGCAAACCTTTCCGCTTGGCAATTCGTAAATAAGATGTCGCCTATCGACACTCGGATGACTCAGATTATTGACACTCTCGGTCGCACAAATGCAGCAAACAGACACAGAGAGCGCAAAAAGCTAAAGTTACACGTACACGGACCGGTTACGCAGCCGGAGTCCGTATCCAGTGTCGTGTATGGCCACGCTATGTGGTGGATTTCTTTTTAATCGAATGATGTCAGTGACACTTGCTAAACACTACAATACATGCGGGTAAAGCACCATATACAGGGCGGCGTAGTCTAAATGGCTAGTATAGTTGCGCTACTCATAGTTGCCATTCATCAAACGGGGGGGGGGTCACCCGTTCGATCCCTGTTGTTAATCGAATTTTCGTCAAGCGATGAAGGCTCATTGAGCATAGATGATGAGAGTCAGTGACCATGCTGCCACGAGATTTGTTGGGGAAACCCTATATATCTTGACATGTCCGGGTGATAAAGGGTGACATTTTTTAGGTTTACATCGTTAGTTAAGCGAATGATCAATTCATCTCTGTAATATATATATATTCTTTTTAAAATTTTTGTAAAGTAAATTAATGTAGTACAATATAATAGCTCAAAATTCTTACCGCAATGGTATGCTGTCTTCAGACTCATGTGTAATTGCGGTGTTAAAAAACCGCAATTACCAGTTCGGCCACGACAGACTCGAGATAAACAAACAACACAGATAAAGGCCAATATAAAACTTTGTGACTCAAAATTTTACCCGGGCTTGCTTTTCTTAACAGCGGATGGATAAAAGATCTGCAGCAAAACAGAGCAATTATCTGCAAAATAGCCTGGCACGGATACCATCAGTGCCTCCGTATCAAGGAAAAATGTTTCCAAATCAACAGACGCGTATGTTAATACAGTAGTGACGTAACGTAATGTTTGGAATTGAACACCAGCTCTTTAACGGCTGCCGTAATTGACGTGCTTGAACGGCATAACTCGTAATTATTATGTGTATCTATCAATAATGGTAAGTGAACAACAAAAAGAAAATGTAATTGGCAAGAACCGGGATTCTACGTAAGTACGTTTTCGGAACCTTCTAACTAGTAGAAAAACAGACGTTGGCAATCCGGCAACGCTTCCATTAATTTGCTATTCCCATCGAATTGAATATATAGTAAAAATGCTGCATACAGTAAACTCAATGCGCGTTTATGCTTTTGGCGGCTGGTGACGTTATGAGAGCTTTAATTGCCAGTGTGGTTAATTAATGCAGCGTCCAAGCAGCATTCGAAGTTAAAAGTGATACTTGTCGTGCTGTTATTTTTGTGCAACGTATAGATATCCTTTGCCGATTTCTCTTTTTATAAGCGTCGAGCGTCTGTTGATTTACGTGCTTCTTTTAAGGAAAGTCAACCAAGTTGACTTCTAATCGACACATCTGCCAACTTTTAACATCTTTAACTCGATGTTTGTTTTTTCCTAACAAGTAATCCCGCCAGAGAATCAAATTAGTTCAATAATGCGGCATAGCAGGGTGCAGCACGGTTGTAGCTTTTCGAATACCGAGACCCCGTAGCCTATTGAAAGACCTGCTCTTTCCCATACGTTCCATACTAAACTAATGTTTAGCAGCTAGCTTAGAACAAGCCTAGTACGCTGCAAGGCTTTTGGTATGTTTTGAGAGCCGGGAATGCTTGCAAAATGTGGCTAAATCTTAGTGAACCAAGACTGTGTTTCCATATAGTGAGAGAGTGTCGCCTGCGGGTGCACGGTTGGCATACGTGGGCAGATTCTGATAAAAGCTTTTTGTTTCGCACGAGGACCCTGTGGGATTCCTTTACATATTATTATTATTATTATTATTATTATTATTATTATTATTATTATTATTATTGCACCACTCTTCGGTGTTGCTGGTAGAGAGCAAATTCATGCACAGTGAATGGAGCATCGAATGCAAAGCGGCAGCACCAGGAAACCGCATACATCACCTCTTAGTCCGGCAGAGTATCGCCGAAGCCGGTCACTTACCTACCCCCGGATTCTGCCTCAGGATCAGTAACGGGATGTGTTGCAACGCCTGTCGCCGCTATTTGCCTGCTCACTCGTTTGACTCAAGCTATTTAGTGTTTGTTCGTTTTTCTTGCTGTGACTGATAATTGTTAGTGCTATGTATGCGTTCTTTGTTGTTTTCATTTTTTTTCCGTAATGCACGTGTACGGTTTTTCATGTCCTGGCTGATTTTTAAACCACTCCGGCATTTACCTAGTCTAAATTGGAAACCATGCAAACCAATTTAAGATTGGCCGGTCTGGGTCTTGAACCCAGGCCTCCCGAATGCAAGGTAAAGGCTTTGCCACTAAGCCATCTTGCTTGGTCTATGTGTGCATATATATATATAATTTGCGTATATACAGGAGGTTGCAATTGTCTTCTTCTGTAGCATATGCTGGACTAAATGAATCAGCCGTGTCAGAATTCCGACAGCGTAATATATATACACTTAAAGTATACTTACAGTACACACACATATATATATATATATATATATATATATATATATATATATATAAAGTGCGTTGAAAAAATGAGCAACTCATGCTTTTTGGTGATAATTTCGGCTTGATGTATTTGAAGGGCTGAAATTTTAAGAACATGGTGTACATGATGAACCACGAGAATGGTGTTAATTTAAATAATTAATTATCTAATTAATTGTTGCAATCTCACAATCGCTTCATACACAAAAAAATAAAAAGTGTGAAAAACAGTGTTGCAAAATATTAGCAACAATAGCACGCTAACAACACAGATCTTGTTTGTAATGGGTAGTCGATACTACAACGGATAACAAAAAATACAAGAATTGAGGCATATCCTGAGCTCGGTCATACAGTAACTGCTATATCAACCAGATTAGGACGGCATAAAAGCACCATCAGCAGGTTCTTACACCCTGGAGTGAACCAAAGCTGCAGATCTAACAGTGGGCGTAAGCCAGTTTTGACAATTCAAGATCGGCATAGGATCATAGAGTTGGCTACTCATGACCAAATGTCTTCGTCCAGGATCAGGAACACTTTGGGATTGCCAGTGCACATATCCACAGTGTACCGAGTGTTAAGTTCTAACAAAAACGTGCGATACGCAAAAGCTTATGCCGCGACTGCAACCGAAGCACACTCTCGCACAGCGTGAAATTTCGCATATAAAACTTGGGATAACGAGTGAAAAAACATCGTCTTCTCGGATAAAAAGAAATATAATTTCGATGGCCCTAACGAAGAAACCTAATTGGTTCTCGAACCGTGTGGCCGGTGGTGGTTCTGTGAAATACTGGGGCGCGTTTGGATATAATGGGAAGTCTGATATAGTCGCGATTGTGGGCCAGAAGAATTCCGACAAGTACCAGCGTATCGTCCGTTCCCAGTAAGAAGCCCATTTCAGAAGAATTGAGGGACCTGACGCAGTTTTCCAACAAGACAACGCCACGTTTGATACCTCGGCTGGCACTATAGTCTTTTTTCAAGAACAAGGAGTGCCACTTTTTGACTGGTCGGCATTGAGTCCAGACCTGAATCCCAAGACCTCAAAGAAGCTGTCTAGCAAGCATGGACTGATACTCCACTTTCGTACTTACAACAGCTCATTAACTAACTCCATAAAAGACCGAGTTTACGACTTGATTCCGAAGAAGGAATATAAGACCCGTTTCTAGAATAGAATATGTAGTATCAGATAAGTCGTACAGCCCTGCTAAGAATCGAATACTCCGTAAGGTGTTATTGTTGCTAATTGTTTTTTTATTTTGCAACACTGTTTTTCACACTTGTTTTATTTTTTGTATGAACCGATTGTGATAGTGCAACGAAATTAACACCATACTCGTGGTTCGTCATGTACTTCATGCCCTTAAAATGTCAAGCCATTCAAATAAATCAAGCCAAAATTATCACCAAAAAACTCGAGTTGCAATTTTTTTGCAACACACTTTATATATATATATATATATATATATATATATATATATATATATATATACATAATATATACATGTATATATATATATATATATATATTCGCCAAGTACATATTTTTACCGATAACTCATATTGCTGTTGTTAGGCTCTGTCGTTGTCAAATGTCCTATGCTCACGTTTTCAACAGTGACGCATATAAGGATTTATTGAATTCTATAACAGGAAAGAATCAGTTGTTCCTCGTGAAGGATATTCACCATTGTCCGCCGAAATAGCGTTACTAGCTTTCACAAAAGACCAGTGCAAGATTATCTCACTGTGCTTTTGTTTATTGCTGCTGCTGGTGCAGTTGTTGTTTTTGTTGTTATGACTGATATGTTACCGCAGTTCACTGTTGCTGTTGTTGTTGTTGCTGTTGGGGCGGCTCGTGGCCAAACTGCGCTGTGGTTGGCCGTTAGCCAGTCTGGTTGTTGATCACTGTTGTTGCTGTTGTTGTTTGTGGCACACTGTCATTGTTGCTGTTAGGAATGTCTGGTCGAAACAGTCGGGGGAGCGCGGGGAAGCGGGGGGTCAGATCAGCGGTCAATATGGATTTAGCACGATGAAGACGAGGACGAAAGCAGCCAGGGACAGCATCGTAGATAGCGGATTGCTCGATGATCGAATCGGCCGGCTGTCGTGACCGCCGACAGATCAGGAGCGTCGGTGCAACGCACTCGTCCATCTTACGACGTCCAAGAGTTGTCGATCGACACAACAACAACAACAACAATAACAGCAACAACAAACGACAACAACAACAACAGCCATCGCAGTAACAGCAACACGTGCAGCAATAGTTATGACACAAATAGCAGGGGTAGTACTGCCAGTAGAGTGAATAACATAACATTGTATCCTGAGCTAAGCAAGATGCCCTTAGAAGGGGGGGGGATGGCTTAAAGCCTTGCCCTCACCCGAACTCCGGTAAGGGCAAGGCGCCGAGGATCTTCATCAAGATGGCTCAGTGGCAAAGTATTTGCCTTGCATTCGGGAGGACCGGGTTCGAGACCCAGACCGGCCACTCTTAAATGGGTTTGCATGGTTTCCAATATAGAAAAGGTAAATGCCGGAGTGGATTAAAATTAGCCATGACATAAGACAAACCGTACACGGGCAATAGCCTTACGGAAAATCTTCAAAACAAATCTAACGGGCAAGCTAATCAGCTAGGCTGCGTAAACGGAGATCCCGAATCGTGCTTGAATACGATTAGAAGCTTGGAAGCGCTTGAGTACGATATGAACCGGGAAGCCTCCGCTCTCTGTGTGTGTAAGGGAATAGCCGACAGGGTAATTCTACGCCTGTAATCCCACGGAATATGTCCACTCTTAGATAAATAAGATGGGTGTCATACGCAACCGCGTCCTTCTTATACGTGTATCACACCTCAGCTAGCGCGAGTAGCAACATCAATACCAATACAATAACAAAAACACACAACAACAATAACCCACAGGAAACAACGTGATAACGACAACATTCTTGACCTCTACCGACCGAAAGCGAGCGTACTTCGGGCCTCTACGGTACAAATGGCCAAAACAATTCGATGGGCTGAAAATGAAAGACCCGATTGGTAAACGCGTGCTTTGCCACCTTTGCCGCCGCGCAAAACGCAACAGCTGCCTTGGTTATTCGCTCTCGAAGCATACACATACACTTCAAACCGTCGTAGATTTGATAGATTTAAACGATTTCCATATATAGGAAGATGGCTTGGCTAATCATATTTCGTGAACAAAGCACGAAGGTCATATATATGTGATATCTTGACGGGGCCATCTACGAATTAATTGAAACGGCTTTGCCTGTTGAAGGCAGCATGTATGTTCGTTCAGCAGTGCTAATAAACGGATCATGCCTAGTGCCTGTATGTGTGTGTGTGTGTATCATTGTACTAGTATGTATGTGTTTATAGATGATTATTGCTTGTGTCCGACATCACGGAGAGCTGGATGATAATATATTACACACATTTGCCTTTTCCGTAACTACTACTACTACTACTACTTCTCGTATGAGATCTCTATGAAGCGAAATCGTGCGTGGGGATTATGATTATTATTATTATTATTATTATTATTATTATTATTATTATTATTATTATTATTAATATGCGTGAGGTATGAGATACGAGTCGATTTATTCTGACGCTCGAAAGTGTGTTAGGAGGCAATTATTGTTGATAAGTTTGGCTCCATTACTTTCGCATGTGACAAGCCGATTGTAGCCCGGCTGCAGCGGGTTAGCGAGCTGTCTAACTAAGAGCGTTCATTTAGTGTGTCTGGTCATATTCAAAGCTACTAGAAACAATGCAGGGCCCTTTAGTTCTCTCTGCTATAGGCATCTTGATTCCTGCACACTAAGCACTTGCCGTTTTGACCATTCAATTCCTGCGAAGTGAGTATTGCTGAAGCAATGGGCACTCTGTAACTAGGCTTGTGAGACTCAAAAGGACCTTGTTGCAGCTTCAGCTCAGCAGATCATTTAGAAGAAGGTTTAAGCTTTTCGGTTTTTAAGTTCGACTCAACACGAAGGTCATGGTTTGAGCCAGAGGAAACGACGTGCACTATCCGGTCTATGGAAACAACGTGTACTATCCGGCCTATGAAAATAACGTGTGCTATCCGGCCTATGGAAACAACGTGCACTATCTGACCTGTGGAAACAACGTGCACTATCCGACCTATGGAAACAACGTGCAACTTTTATTGCCAAGTGTGCGATAACATAATTGACGCCTACGTACACTTTTCATGTATCTCATCGTCAACGGATGCGTTTTCATATCGGCTTTCATATGATGATAGTGCTAACGATAACGTTGCATTTTCCCTACACCTTACACGGAACGCTCTGAGGAATGTGGGCCGCTGATCAGAGCGACCACACCGAAGTTGGGATAGCAGCGAAACCATACCGTCAGCGTCATACGTTTGCATGACGTACGTCACGCCGTTTAATAGTACTTTACTTAGCGGAACCGCACGATATAAGCATAAGTAAGTTATGTATGCTGCACTACGTGCGTACCTAGGCAATCGATCATGGCACCTAGACTGCGTGCTGCATGCGATTTCAGATTGACAAAGAAGAGAAATCAAGCAACATGTTCAGGCCACCACAGTACAGTGGTGGCCCGTACTCGGCCCCATCCAAAAGCCATTATTCTTATTCTTATTATTATCATGGTCTTGGGGCATCAGGTGTGGTAGACGAACAACACGTCTAATTCGCGGAAGACGGGCTGAACGACGACAACAACAAAGAAGGATCGTTTCCTTGCCTAGGAAGAAGCCATGAGTTTGTATATATATATATATATATATATATATATATATATATATATATATATATATATATATATATATACATGTAATCCTATGTTTGTAGATGAGTGTTTACCACCACGATGCATGTCACAAGAGAGATCGGTCGGGTCGCCGATCGGCCGCATGGCACCGCTGTTGTAATCTATTGTCACGGGACCAACTGTCAGTCTGTCGCTAAAGATAGAGAGAGATACGTACCGAGAAGGCAGGGGGACACACGCAAAAAGAAAACGAGAACCAACCAATGGCGAGGTTGGATACAAATGCTTGTTCAAATGCTTGACTTGAGCAATTTTCGCGGCGCCGTGACACATTCGAATCGTTGCCAGTTTTTGTTGTTGTTGCTGCTGCTGCTGTTGCTGCTGTTGTTGTTGTTGTCGTCGTCTTCGTCGTAACGTGTACGCGGCGATCCGTTTCCGTTTGTTGAGTGGGTGTATTTGTGGGTTGGTGGGTATCTCCGTGTATCTGTATAGTGTCTCGTATATATGTATATATATATACATGTGTATATATATATATATATATACATGTATATATATATATATATATATATATATATATATATATATACATATATATATATACATGTATATACATCTATCCGTATGTACGCATGCAGTTCAACCAACCTTGCGACGGCAACTGCTGTATGTCCGTATTGGCCACATAGACCTCATGGCAGGGCAACCGCTTGGCAACAGCCTGGAGAGGGGGGGGGGGGGCAGACAGCAACTGATCGAATGCAACATGGAGGGCGGGGTAAGGGGGCAACCGATCGAATACGTCTCCGAATGAAGCGTTTGAAACAACCATATCACACGGAGAAGCCGGACTACGGACAGATGCAACAGTCACAAACACACAGACACACATATATATATATATACATATATATATATATATATATATATCTATATACATGAAGAAATATGTATATGTACATATAATCATATATACAGATGTACGTTTACTGAACAAAAGGCGGCCGCTGCCGCCGCTGCCGCAGCAGCTACAGCAACAACGGCAACACAACAATATTGCTGCATTTTCATCTTTTTTAGTTCGATCTGCTCATGCATTATCGTCCATCCGTCAATGTATCCACCCACCAATATATATATATATATATATATATATATATATATATATATATATATATATATATATATATATATATATATATATATATATATATATATATATAATTATACATACAAACACGTCTATTTGTAATAGATGTATATACGTGTGTATAACGATAATGGGCAGAGAAGGTGTCTCCTAAAGCATCGATCCTTTTACACGGCGGCCACATATTTTATACGGCGATTCCAGCTAGGGAAAAATTGATCACCCGTTACTTGGCTGCTCGGAAAGCGGTTGATAATTCTCGACATTTGTTGTTTATGATAGCTTCTTTTTGTTGTTGTTGCTGTTGTTGTTGTGTTATGTTATGTCTAAGCGCGCATGTATTTGCACTGTATGTAGTGTGTTTTGTGTGTGTAGATATCTTATTCTTTGATCACTTCTTTCCGCTCCAAATGTTTAAGCAAACTGTGACGTTAGATTTGTGCGGGTAGCCGTCTTCTTGCAGCACCACAGCAGATCAATGTTCTTTTTTCTCTTTGTGCGCGACGAACAACTCGTTTATACTGGCGAAGTACGTAGCTCGTATACTAAATGCAACGCACACACTATAATAGAAATATATATATATATATATATCGCCTCTATACTGACCGCCTTATTTTATGCATGTTGTAGGCCCCGTTGAGTTGAACAGCTTCCACTTCTTTCGTTGCTGCTGCAGTTGCCGTTACTGTTTTCCGTACGGCGTATTTATGAAGCTCTCGATGAACATACATGCTTTCCATACAACGCTCTGACAAAACTGCAACCGCTTAGTCTTCGAGACGGTTACAGACAGATCAAAACTTTTCGCTTCATTCTTCGAGTGATTTCTAGCGAAGCTAACAAAAAAAGAGAGATCAATTGTTAATATTTGTACATGAGGTCCGAATATTGGCCCAATTTGCCACTAAATAGCCACATTTAAAGGTGTGATTTCAATGTGTTTGTTTCCAACTTTAGCTTTCGCTCGATCGTACGATCCCGTAGATGTTGACGCGTGAGCTGCTTATGACACCCTTGTCTCTCCTATTATTATTATTATTATTATTAATTTATGCTAACGGACTGACCTCATAAGTATAGCTGATCTTTGAGCATTTCCTGCACTTGTTAGCCTTAGATATAAAGCAGGACTCGTGTGAGCCGCCACGTTGTGTATGAGGTCCTCCACGTGGGAGAAGGTCGATATCGACACTCCTCAAGGATTGATACTTGGGCCTTGCGTATTTCGTTATTTTGATAAATTTCATCCTGCTTAGGATTTCGGCGAATTATCTAGAAGTTTGAGAACGTTCGCGTACGCAGATGACACCCAAATGCTATGTCGTCTTGAGCCGATCAAGCTTGACAGTAATATACGTACCCTTGTATGTATTGAAGAGGCAATCTGAGACCTTGGAAGTTTTTGGTCCTGTTGTTAACGCCAGCAAGACCGCTTTAATGTCATTTTATATTTTTCAGGACAGCAGGTTACACTTCATGGAATACAACTCGTTTAATTTCAGACGGCTAATTTTTTGGACCTAAACTTTCATGAGACCTTGAATTGGCTGTGTCATCTGGGCGGCCAAGAACCTAAGTAATATATTCTATTCGAATAATGAAATGTATTATGTGCGTGTTGCTTGGTTTGCGTTTAAAATTATGAGATGTAAGATTTCATCGGAAATCTCCTTTCTACTCACCGCGGTGGTCAACCGCTCTAACCGACGCATTTCTACGTTCGTAACACCTTTCGTTTTTAATGAGGCTAGCAGACTCAGGTCTCGAGACTCGAGAGAAGACAAATATGTAAATGTGATGTTATGAAAATATATAGATTGATACAGATGCGTAAGTTGGTGTAGATGTGTGAACTGTGTGTGTAAATTGGTTCACAATGTGTGAACTATCGATGTCAATGTGTCTAAATTTGGGTTTACCTACTATATTTACGAGAACGTAAGCATTGTAAAAGTCCAGTTCTGTCAATAAATCCAACATCATGTTTTTGTCTTTAACTCTCGTAATCCGTGACGATCCGAACCAAAAAGATGGGTCTCTATGATACCGACACAGGTGTCGCAGTGCTAGCCCTATACGCAGTTTCTTAGGTGGTACGTACTGGGCTTTGGGTATCTCCCCGAAGGCGAGATATCCCGCGACTACCTTATAGAGTGGCAGCTAACCACTTCCGTTGACTGCTGGTTTGCGAGTGACTATTCGGTCCGATCTCGGTTAGCACTACGAACCACGCCGCACCTTTTGCTTGTCCCTCCCACCTCTTGACCTAGTTTATTCATCGTATACGTTTCACTCTTGTTCTCTACACAGATTGTGTTTCTTCGTCTTAGTGCGCGTGGTGTCGTCGTATTCTGACCTGACGCCGTTGACCTTTTTTTCGGGCTGACCCTCAGCCAAGATTTAACGTCCACGGAATTGTTTTTCACATTGCTTCATAGACGGACCCCCACAAGTACAAATGTGCAACGGTGGGGTTCGAACCCGCGCACCTATGTGTCTCCTCCGGTTGCGAGGCGCCTGCTCAATCCACCACGCCACCGGGCTCGGCGACGCCGTTGACCTGTAGCATATTGATCATATCTGAGACGAGTGGCGTCTGCTGGCGCTCTCTAAAATAACGAATACTGCGGCGCCAAATGCTCAACGCTCGATATCGGAGATGTCGTGCGTAACACACCTTCCGTACCCAGAAATCTGATAACACCTCGCTGCCTCGAGGCAATCGACGAATTTTGCCATGGGGGCGCCATAGCGTCTTCACACGCACTGCCGCGTCAACTGGACAGAACACACGACTGCCTGCCTATGCTCGTCAGGTCATGCTCAGCAGACGCCGGCGTATGCACTCACCAGGGCCGATACTCAGTTCACATCCCTAAATGTCTCACTAGGTTATCCCAGGCGGCGTATTCAAATCGTCAAGGGATTGAATTGTTACAACGTTTCGTACGTTTTCAACTGAATGACCTCATATATGGGGTGGTTTGGTTTGTAATGTTTACTAAACTTCAGGGTGGAACCAACGACAAGCATTTCCTTGTCGCCTTGGTATGAAGCTCTTCAATAAGGTATAAATAGTTAAGTAAATAAAGAGAAGTATGTATGTACGATAAATACATCGGGCATAGATGAGTACATATATATATATATATATATATATATATGTACTCATCTAAGAAGTACTTTCCATTATTAGTACAGTTTCTGCATCTCAAAGAATGTGTCCACATGTGGTCTTGGTCCTGGTGGTGGTGGTGTGGGCTTGGCCATCTTTTGCTTTTGCATGCAGTGTTCTGGCAAAGCCGCCATCAGTCTCTTTCATTGTCTCCTTCCGCTGGCTGTATCGCTGGGGCCCTAAGGCCATGCTGTCAATGCACACGTTTTCGCCTTCTGTAAGGATATCGCGTTCGGAGTCAACATCTGGGTCCGTAGCAGGTTCGTCCTCTGCGACCTCGGCGGCCCTATTCTTTACTATATCCGCCTGCCGTCCCCGTTCCGAAGAGTCTCCAACCGGGGGCTCGCCTGATTCCCTAAACGGGTGCATGCCTGTTTTTTCTTCTTTAATATCCATGACATTCAGCAATATTTTCCTGGACCCGGAACCGTGAACAAAATCGGATCCGAGCAGCCGTGCTAAAATGATTCCAGAAACTAGACAGCCGGGTGATCATCTTCCAATGTTCCTCATATTTCCAGAGCTTCGTACGTGTATCTATGTATATCCGCTGGTGGCAATACGGTGTTATTAGGAGGGAACACTTTTCTGGTTTTACCACTTTTACTAGCCCTCCTTTGTATTTACAACAGCTTCTTAATTTCCACTCGGAGGGCACGACAGCCGGATCAATACAGCTGTATTTCGCAGCCAATGTCTATGCTCGTTACACCGCATTGGATCGCTCGGCCAAGATGGCCGCCCATTTGTAGGGTGGTCTCTAGGTAGCTTTGTACGTGGTTCAGAAAGCACAATAGTGCACTATTAAAGAACAACTCGCTTTTTTTTGCTTTTTATTTCTTCTATCGATGACCTCTCGTTACTCATCACAGAACTCACCGTAGAGAGTTCTGTAAAGTGCACTTTTCCGGATGTTCGAGACGAGCGTATCCACTCGAAATGATGAGACTTATATATATATATATATATATATATATATATATGTAGACAGTCATCATGCTCACCATATTCGTTGCATATAGCCAAAACATATAAAAACGTTTATATATATATATATATATATATATAGGGTCTACAAAAAAGTGTTTTCTTTTTTTTCCAAGAAAACTTTTTGCAGACCAAAAAACCTTTTCGGTTTTCCCGTTTTTTGGAAAAAAAAATTGTAGACCTAATATATATATATATATATATATATATTTATATATATATATATATATATGCATACATTCATATATAAATATTTTCACTTGTTTTGGCTATATGCAGACGAATATGAGAGTGTGATCACGGTTATTGAAATCATCGAGGGTACATCGTATCGTGTTTATTGGTGTGCGGCGGTAGTGATTGAGCGTTATGATGTAAGCACATGAGCGCCGTTGTCGTTGTTGCTTCAAGAAGAAAAAGAAGTGGAGGAAAACTTCCACTTCACGACAAGAACAACAACAACAACACCAACAACAACAACAACACCAAGAACAACAACAACAACAACAACAACAACAACAACAACAACAACAACAACAACACAACAACAACAACAACGACAACATGCGACCAACATCGTTATCACGCCGCCGCCCGCCATTGACCACCATGATGATGATGATGATGATGGTGATTTTGATCATGTTGATGATGGGCGACGTTGATCGTGAAACCGGTGACCGACCGCGATTACGACCGCGGTCACTTCACTGATGGCCATAATACCACCACCACCACCAGCGGCGGCCGTGACGACGTCCTCATCATCATCAGCATCATTATCATCATTATCGACATCATCGTGGTGACGTTACAATGGCGCTACCGTTAGTGGAAGTACTCGTGCCGCTACCGTGCCGTTGAATGAAGCTCCGCCGTCTCAATCGTGGTTGGGCGCCGCCGCCGCCACCGCTAAAGCTGCCGTCTCTTCGGCTTCGCGGTCCGCGTGTCCATGCAGGGGCGCTACTAGTAGTGCCCGCTCAAGCAGGCGTGCTCATTAATGAACTAATTAGTCGCCGACGCCACCAACCGACAGTAACGACGACGACGGCAGCAGTAGCAGCAGCAACAATTGTTATTATTATTGTTGTTGTTGTGGTGGTTAATGTTATTATTATTATTATTATTATTATTATTATTATTATTATTATTATTATTATTATTATTGCGGTTGTTGTTGTTGTCGTTGTTGCTCTTTTAGTGTTGTTCTGGTCGTTGTTACCCTTATTGTTGTTGTTGTAGTTGAGGTTGCTGTTGTGAGTACTTTTGTTGTGAATGTTGTTGTTGTTGTTGCTGTTGTTTTGTTGTCGTTGCTATTCTTGTTGTTGTTGTTGTGGTTGTTGCCGTCATCTGCTGCAATAGTTGCAACAGGATGATAGTAGTGCCAAGCACCTCTATATATAGAGCCAAACGAAGAATATAGCGCCAAGCGGGGGATGCCCGATTGCTTCTGTTACCGCGGCTACAGCGCCACGATCCAATTCGGCTAATTGCAAAAAGGAATTCCACCGATGAGTCTCGAGCTGACTCAATTTGGTGAGAAGGGAGGGAGGGGGGGGGGGAATTTGCACAGCGGCAGCGTACCGCTGTTGACACAGAGGAGCCGCCGTCAAATTGGCCCAAATTGCCAATACTGCTATGCAAAAGCAAAACTAACGTGCGCTGTTCCTGCTCGCCACGCTGCGTTTTTCGTATTGTATTCCGTTGTTCGTAGACGCCTGAATCCTGCAGAGAGCGTCACGAGTCAACGTCACGGTTTACTCTCTCCTCTGTCTATCGGTAATAGTCGCAACCAAAACCGCAGGTGGTCGCCGAGATACCGATATACACATATTGGAGATTTATTCTCCGCCGTCTTTCGCCCCGTCCGTTCACGTCTTGCCTCCGCCGGCGACGTGCAATTATCCGCGCTCGCTCTAGTCATAAGGTAGTGGCAAATGAAAGTGTTGACTAAATTGTATTCGTCATTATGATGCTAAAAACCTATATATATATATATATATATATATATATATATATTGATTTATTGTTCGCTTGGCATGTATGCCTAAGTACACATGTCACCCTTTTATATCAGGGGCATCCCTTTTATATATATATATATATATATATATATATATATCTATAACTTCTTCTTTAGTTGTTGCTGTCACAGCTATTGAAATGTGGAATAGAACAGCTTGTTTTAAATATTATTATTTTCATATGCAGTTAGAGCATCTACCTAAATACTTTTGTAAGCAATTACCTTTATATATATATATATATATATATATATATATATATAAATTAAAAGATAATTTTATACAAAAACATTTTGCGCTGTGAATGGTCGTAGGGTTATGATTCTGAGGTATTGTGCGTGAAGGCTGAAAAAATAATTTCATTTTTGCGAATTCTCTTCTAAACGACCATGTCGCGTCTTCTGGCCGGCGTTATTTGTTCTTCGGAGCGAACCCGACGGTGTGCTTAGTTTCTGTATAGGAGGACTGATTGTCTCGCAATTGCATAGTTTGCGCTTCTATGTCGGGCAACATCACTAGTGTCACGGATATTAGTAATATCACTCTCACTCCGAAACAAGACTTCTCAGAAGCCATGTTCCGTTAAAAAAATATTTGCTTTAACGAGCTCTACAATTCCTTACATCGCTTCCGAAACCTTTCTGGGTCACTCTGTACATATATATATATATATATATATATATATATTCATACGTTATGCTAACCTGTTTGCTAATCACACATTGAAGACAATACGCACACATATATATACATATATATATATATATATATATATATATATAAACAATAAACTATGTGCATGTCCAATACTACGACGCGTGAAAACGTACAAAAATGTGGCAATTGACGACAGACACCAACAAAACGACAACAGTGGCTTAAGCTTATGTGGTCACTGTAGTACACGCTATGTGGAGTAGCAGCAGCAGCAGCGAGTGGTAACCCGGTCACTAATTAACTAATCAATAAACAGTCATCTATCTAGCAAGATTATAGCAATAACAGTACTAATAATAATAGGTAGACGGTAGTCGATATATGCAGGTGGGTAATGTACATGTGCATAAATGAGCAAAATTCTACATCTGCACTAGAAGACGGAGAGATACTCTCTCTCTCTGTTGGTTTGTTCGGAACAGCTGCGGAACAACAGTTTAGGACAATTTAGCAATATATAATATTGCAAGTTGGTATAGCGTCAAAAAAAATAAAAATAAATAAACGTTTAGGACAACATCTGCGCGGCAATCGCGGCTAGCGTGACGTGATGCGTACGCATCGGCCACTTCCTCTTCGTTCGCGTCCGCCGACCACCGGCATGATTGCATTGAAACAATGAGATGTCCTGCACCAGTCCCCCTATGCTGACGCCTATGACAACAGAGTTACCCAACGAGTGTTTGTTGTTACTGTTTGAGGAGCGTGTACCGGAGTGTGAGCAACCTTCAAGCCGCGAGCAACGTGGGCACCTTGCCCGCAGCGCACGTAATTCGCCCGCATCACGGCGACTCACGACGCCGAAAAGAGAGTTCTAGTGGTACACGGCTATTGAGGCTCAGACAGCCCAGACAACGATGCGACTGCGTAGCCTCGATCGTTGTGCGTCAACACCAGTAAAAATAAATATATATATATATATATATATAAACCTAGAACCTGTAAACCTGAGTATTAATTTGTCGTGAACGCCGCTGTGCCACCGGCAAGTTAAAACTACACAGAACCATAATATTAATAATAATAATAATCATAACAATTATTATTATTATTATTATTATTATTATTATTATTATTATTATTATTATACTATAACGCTTAAGTTATAGCAACGCCGTGAAGCATTATATATATTCTTCTAAATTATAATATATTTTATATATATATATATATATATATATATATATATATATATATATGTATATATAATATTGCTAGTTGGTATAGCGTCAAATATATATATATATATATATATATATTATTATTATTCGTATAATCTATTTAACATTATTACTTAACTTACCAATATGGCAATACGTTACTTACCTGTTACTATTACTTCCACAACTACTACTAGTTATGGAGCACCGAAACATGTACTTGCTATGATGCTTAAAAGCGAAAAGGCAAGCCGACAATGAAACGCAGTAAAACGAGCGAAAACAGCATCTACACCAGCGCACACGATTTAAAGAAAAAATGTTTAACCGTATCACGTTAAGCAGGCTGCAATACAGCAACGCCTCTTGCAATATAGCACCGACCGTTCGCAGATAAAGTTGCAGTAATAATTGCTCTAAGCAGCTCTATGCAACAAGTTGCTCTAAGCGCTCCTGATGCAAAATGATGAGATGCGTACTTAGGTATGCATGCCCAGCGAATAATAGAACTGCATCCATCCATTCAACAGCTTTTATTATTTATGTTATTATTATTATTATTATTCACCTCATTGTTATTGCCTGTCATTCAGGTATACTGCAGGCATCCAAATTGGCACCTCAACAAAAAAGTTGCCGCAACCACTGGCGACATACTACAGGCCCGCTTGAACCTTATAAAAATCACCTTAACATTGGGAACGTTGACTGCCACAATGACAGCAACAGTTGCAACAGAGACAACAAGTACACTTATATATAAGAAAACAGAAAGCACTGAACCAATACAATAAACGGTTCCTATATATATATATATATATATATATATATATATATCTGTTTATTTTGGGGGGCAAACATAAGATTTTCTTAAAATACGTTTAGCATAACGTAAAAAATATGTGAAGGCTTTATGGTTTTATACGCGCAGTATATTAGAATACGCGCTTTATTTACATAAAGGATAAGAATTTGTTTTAGCATCAAATGACCAGTTCCCTCACGGGTGTGCGTCAGTTGTATGTCCTGGTAACTCTCCAGGGGAACAGCGACATAACAATCTCTTTTCGAGCTATGCATTTGGGCTCGTATCTCACTTGAGATCTTGTTGTCGTTGGTATGCGATTAAAAAAGAAGCTGCAAAACTCCTCACTGGAGAAAACGTAGTTGGCAAATTTACAGTCTAATTCATTAAAAGTGTCTATGATATCTTTATTACTTTACACTTCGGGATCGACAGTTTCAAGTCTAATTTCTGCGTCCATTCATAAAAATTGTCTATGCAATTCTGCATGCGTTCACAGTCTGATGTAGAATTGGCGCGTGCATATATTTTACGTCATCAGCATATACTTTCGTCGATACCTCATCGGGTATTATGGATAAAATTGAGTTTGTATATAAAATGTAACATAAGCAGCCAAGAACTTTTCCTTGCGGACAGCCTGAGGTGACCTTAGCGGGAGTCGAGAAACAGTTGTTCACCTTTACAAAAAAGCTTCTATCAGTTAGAAAGCTTTTGATCCAACGTAGAATTGTTGGTCCTACGCCGTGTCGGGATATACAGTCCAACAGTTTAGTGTGGGTGGTGGATTCGAAAGCTGACTTAAAGTCAAAATACAGCACGTCGAAGGAGTCTCCTTGATTCATCATTTCTCCGAAGTCTTGCTCACTCATCAATAGCTGTAGAACAGTGGACCTTCTGGGTCGGTAGGCGAACTGTTCTTTACAAATCAGGTTTTGCGAATCAGCGTTTCGATAAATGGTGTCTCCGATAACACTCTCGAACAGCTTTGACGGGGTGCATGTCAGTGAAACATTCCGTTTATTTTCAACGCACGTTGTATCTCCTTTTTTGTGCACAGGGTACACTATGGCCACCATAAATATATATATATATAAAGTGAAGGTGGCATTTATAACATGTACGTTATGTGTGTCGCCTAATTTAGACCGAACAGCAATACATGTGTACAAATAAATCACTATATATATGTTCGTTCTTTTTAACGTAATGGGCGTAAAGCCATTAGCAGGGAAGAAAACGCACAATAAAACTTTCGCACAACCTAACGCTACAGTTGTTGTCAGACATTGGCAAGATCAGCGGACATGACAAAGGAACAAAACCACGTTAGCACTTGCATGCGCTGCACAAGCTTGAGTTAGTATCTAATACTAATTTACTACATCCTCTAAACATGTTTTAATTATATTTTGAATTGAGTGATGTAATGACTCGACGTCGCAATGTTCCGCCGACGATGCTGCGGGAATGACCTATGACCGATGTCATCAGGAATCGTAGGTTGGATCCCAACACGACACATGTTGACACAGTTGTTTCCGGCGCTACGCAGATACTCTCAGAAGAAATACAGTTATCTTAGCATATATATATATATATATATATATATATATATAATTTTTTACACCTTGCCAGCGACAGCTGCAACCAGAGAACTCCGGTCAGCATTGAAACCAGTTACCGCGAGACAAGGCAAAAACGAATACTCAAGTAACGCAGCTAAAAATATTCGACTTAATGGCGCTTAAACTTGTAAGCAAATCAAACAAGTCCGCCGCCAACTTGCCGAACAACGGTAGTTCATATGACCAGCCGTAGTAGCAGACCTAGTAGAACGTCTACTAGGATGGATGACGCAGCGTTATTAATTTATATATATATTTATATATATATATATATATATATATATATATATATATATATAGCCACTTCAAGTTTTGCCTTTTAATTGGATAGTAAAGCTAAACACGAAGGCCTTTGTTTCAAACTGCGCTAACCCGCTAGTTTTAGTAAGTTAGTATGAGTATCGTTGTACAACCATAAAGACAAACATAAACAAGGGCTGCTCCACAATCAGCCTGTCTGCCAGCAGCGCTCAATGTTGTAGCGCAATGGGCGCGCGCTAAGGTACCCACCCGTCCGTGGTGCAAGTGATGGTGGTAACGCCAGCCTGTGTCTCCAGCGTGCCGTGTGTGGCTGCCAGTGCATACACCAGTGTACACCGGCCCTCGGTGCATTGAAGATGTACCTCAGGTTAAGTGCCAAACCCGTAGAGGACGGAGGATAGTCTAGAATTAAAAACAGTCTCCTTAAAAAATGTTTTTGATTCTAGTACACCAGGGGTGGCGGCCGTGTACACACACACGGACGCTCTCCTAACTAACGAAGCGTTTGCCATAGTAGCCAAATGAATAGTTACAAAAAAATTCTAATTAATCTCACCACGTCGAGTCCGGTAGCATGGTGAGTGCATTTCCCTGCGCCTCGCGACCGCAGGAGACACATAGGTTCGAGCGCGGGTTCGAGCCCCACCGTTGCTTCACATTTGTATATATGGGGGGGTTTGACTATGCGAAGCAATGCAAAGGAGCAGTGCCGTGGACGTTAAATCTTGGCTGAAGGTCAGCCCGAAAAAAAGCGTTAACTCTAACGATCGCAAGCACTCGTTATTCATTGTGAAACCTGCAAAAGGTTTTACCTGGCAAAGGTGAATAAATGTTTGAATTGTTATTAATTGTGGGACTGATAACCAAAGTCAAGACAGTAGCCAGCTCATCAACTTCATGTTGGCAACAATCCGAGATTAAGCGTTGAAACAAAACAAAAAACACTTTCAACGTTCCAAATAAGAGTACGTGTTTTGTGTGCTTAATAGGTTTATTTCTTATGCTTTAGTTTAGTTTTGATAGATAATAGAGAAAATAATTTAAATACATATTTCGTAACATTAGTTAACTGTCTCGTGTCCAACTACAATTAGTCACCGACGCGACCCTGTTTTCAATTTTTTTGTAAAGAGTAAAGTAAACATTATTTCGAAATCATATTTTAAATCACAAATAACAATTTTGTTTTGTATTGGGGACGGATGGCTGGGAGGCAACGACAAAATGCGTGGGTCAAATAATAGATTGGTTCTATCTATGCTAGCGACGATCGTACAACAATACGAATAGCAATCTTTTGGCAATCGCTTTGCTCGCTGGGAAGATTCGTTAGGCATTCGCCCGATCTCTCAGGCAACTCCCCAACTCCCGATCAATTTTCTTCTGACAAATCCATTCCAAAGAATATCATACGCGCACCACGTGCAGATAGATATACACGTGTGCATGCAAGCACACATCTGTCTAAACAAAGATGCATAGACAGCGCAAGTACACCCGTTGCTAGGCAGCACACATATGTGAGTGTGTGTAACGGCGTGAGGTTAATATGGCGGGAACAAGTAAAGAGACATCAGTCACGACCCGGCGCGACTTACACTTACTTTAACGACTGCAACAACAAAAGGCAAAAAGACGACAAAAACGACAACAACAACAACTCAACTACAACAATAATAAGAGCAACAAAAACAACAATAGAAATAACAACAACAACAACAATAAAGGCAACAATATACATAACAACAACAATTAAAGCAACAATAGAAATAACAACTAACGTCGGTCCGAATGTAGTCACATGAGTTGGTTTGAAACGAAATAAAATCGGCAATACAAATATACGCACAGAGCATTCAGGACTACCAGTGCTGCCAATTTGCACAAGTGGGGTCGACCTCCTCGGCCGTTAAAGGCTATCATCGGCTCGTGATGGCAAGTTTCACTTGGTTTTTGATTTACAGATATATAGAGTATTTTACAGAAAACGATGCAAAAAACAATATATATATATATATATATATATATATCGGGCTGGTAACAAGCTATTTGAATCATCTATCTGCCGAGCGTGACTCTGTCCCCTTAGGGAATGACCACACGTATCATAAAGAATATCGCTAGAGGCACGTTCGTTGGTCGCTGGTAAAGCTGTCGAAAAAAACCGGAGTATTTGATTGATCGATATTTATCTCCACTGGCAAGAAGAGAGGTGCGTAGATTGTCTTTCTTGTTTTGTTTGTTCAAGTTCATTTAACAACGTTCAAGGTCATCGGAGGTCCTGCGTCTACCTGGTGGGGCTGGGAGTTACGTTGACTGCTGTTGTTGTTGCTGCTGCTGCTACAGACCTTTCGTTTCATTGCATGATCGCAGCAATTGTCTAAGGTGCGACTAGTTGTGTTGTCTGGTGTTATGGATCTATCATAACCTGCGTTGTGCCAAATCAAACATCTAAATCACTTCAGAAACAGAAGTGCTGAGGTTGTTATGGCAGGTTAACACTGTGTTACGTGTGTTTGCGTGTGTTTGAAGCGTGGCACCGCGCACGAATGATCAATCGGCTATGTCGTACCTACCTGCTCTGAAAAGACTCGCCGTAACAAAATAATAGAGGGCTTTCAGCCAGCCAGCCAGCCAGCCAGCGGCGGTACAGTGTGAAAACAAGTACAAATATACTATGAGACAACAAAGACAACAACCGATACACGGACGGCGTTCAACAACGCTTTCTGTAGCTTCGATAGAAGGAGAAACCACAAATCAAACAAGTCCAATCGAGTGTTGCAACTTTTGGCCGAGTGTTGAGTACCTAAGTACTTCTACCATTGTGAATTTCGTAATTTTTTTTTTTTTTTTGAAATGCTAAAAGCTTCTTATCAATTTGAAAGCAGCGTATTTGTTTTGGAGTCTTACAACTGTTACACAACTGGCCTAGAATCCAAAGTTTTTTGGAATAGTTCTGATAACTTGATCTAAGGGCCGTACTGAGTCCAAAAGTTTTGGAATGTTTATTTGAGTAGGTGTATGCCATGGGTGTGGTAGAGAGTGAAAAACAGCAAATGCTATTTGAAAAGCTGTTTCTCATATATTCGCGGCACACCTTTTCCAGACGCTTTATTGAAGTCAGCAGCTATATTGATTGCATGCGATGAGTGTGTCACGTGTCAAGGCCACGCTAATAATATATTGAGCCATAACACGTGTGGACACTAGAATTGGCAAAACGAGCAGGATTTATACAAGGTTCAAAGGTTTTCGCAAGTGCCCGCAACGTTGAGATAGAATATATAAAACTTGCATGCCTTTGGAAATCTATATACAACATAGTTGAGTCTGTACTACAATATTTACTGCAAAACCACTTTGCTTAAGGAACTTCCCGTCCCGGTGGTGCGGAACGAAAGCGCATTTACCTACGAAGTCTGTGGCTAGAGGTTTAGAATCGTCCACGGAGTCTCACGCACGAGGTTGAAAACGTATGGTACCTTCGAATGACGTATCACTGGCGCACTTTAGTCTGATCGTCCACGGTTCCAGCATTTACGTAGGTAAATGTCAAAATTCTCATGCGGCTGTCGTTTGGCTAATTGAGATGTCGCCTGGCTGAATGAAATACCGCTTGGCAGCTAGTATAATATAAGTGGATCTGTCTGTGTCCGCAGACTCCTGCCCGTGCCGCTGCAATAAGATATGTCCTTCTATGGCTTTAAACGTACAAATAAACGTATGTATAGATACATATACATATATGATATTTGTACGTTTGTGGTATGTTATTTTCGAAGCGCATTAAAATAGACTAGAACGCGCCTTTATATAAAGAGTACTAGTAATAATGACAAAAGTGGGGGAAGGAAGGAGTTATTGACGACTATTCATTCGCACATCAGAGAAGTGGTCAATAAGATTTAAGCTCACAAATTGTGATACTATTAGTATAGTATCACAATTTGTGAGCTTAAATCTTATTGACGACTATTCATTCGCACATCAGAGAAGTGGTCAATAAGATTTAAGCTCACAAATTGTGATACTATTAGTATGTCATTGTGCTGAAATACAATTGACAGTGACGGAAGGTCAATAGCATTCGCCTCGATATCTCATCCATTACAAAGCCTGTTGAGGAATCTTCTCTGAACACTCTTAGTCATGCCCCGAACAAATATCGGACGGGTCCAGACAGGTGAGCAATAAAAGCGACTAGATAACATCGCTCATTGATACAGACAAATATTCACTGTTAAATGCCTAATGATGAAACACAGAAATAACACAATGGTAAGCACAGATGCAGATTTGACTAGTTTTGAGTATGTGCAGAGAACGTAAGATCCGTCGAGATCTCTCAGCGCTCAAGATGCCGCGCAACATTCAACAGTTCAACCCGCGCGTTGTGCTGAGAATCCAGACCTAGTGAGCCATGCTTCTGTACGACGAATACATTTGAAACGAAGAGCTCCATTCTTCTGTCGCTGCACCAGCGACATTAGATGTGACTTCGTTCAACAGCAAGCCAGTCGTGGCTCACTAAGACTTCCCCGCATTTACACTGGAACGACCTGATGATGCATTCACGTTAGAGAAGGCCGGAATATTAATTGCAGCGTCAGCCCACGCTGGTGCTTTTCCTTCTTAGGCATACGGATTTGCATCAGCTCAGTCGACTGCCCTCCTAGATATGACTATAGGGTTTTTTGGCGCATGTTTCTGCGCTATTCTCCTGTTCTGTCTAAAATCCTATGACGTCTTAGCTTCGATTGAAGTGAGTGCAAAATGAGACACTGCAATGATGTGCTGCATCGATAGAGATATCGTCAAATAGACATATCAGTATAACGCTAAAGTGCGCTCAAATGTTTGCTGGCAGTCAAACAACGGGCTACAGTTACGTCCAGAGCCAGAACCAGAGGCGTCCGAAATTTCTATATGGGTAGCGGAGCGTAGGTGGGCTCAGCCGAGGCCAAGGGTGGACATAGCGCCGGAAAAAGAAACGTTATTGCCAGATTAAAGCTTTACCGAGAGCGGAGTTCTTACAACAGATTCCGATTCGTTATTATTCGTTTTTTTTATATCTCAATTTCACTGCTGCTTTCATATGAATACTTTTCTTTGTAAATGGTGTTATGATACACGCCTATTATTATGGCACGCCTCGGAGCTGCCTATGTGGGTCACGTGCATGATAGCGTGTAGCGGACAGAGACTTCTTTCAAGTCAAGTCAAGTCAAAAGCACCTTTATTTAAGGTTCATACTTTCTACTACGCGCGTGCATCCATTGATGATGGCGGCTCTAACTTCGTTTCGACAACTCATGGTTTGCCAGTACAGCAAATGAACCGGGGGGGGGGGCTGCTTCAACGACGTCCACTCTCAACGAGCCTGAAAGGATGCTTCCGAAGGGAGGAGGTATGATAACGTCTACGTTGAAAGTAGTACTTCAATACGAAAGTAGTATTGAAATCGTCGTGAAGAATCGTCTTCACAGAAGTCACAAAAAAGGAGAAAAGTTCTAAAGTTAATATTAAGCAATAATTAGAGAGAGAATACATTGTATTAAACGCCTCGCAATCTTTGTTGGACGTACCGCCGTAGAACAGAAATAAATGTGACTTCATGCAACAACTAAGAAAATATTTGCTTTATTTTCTATTTATGATAAAAACATTGGTCAAGCCAAAGTAGCATCCGCGACGGAGATAGAGGACGCCGTCGGAATGACGGCGCAGAAATAAAGCCATCCAGGATTCGATCAATTGGAGTTGTTGTTGTTCTTATTGTTGTCTTTGTTGCTGTTGTTCTTGCTGGTGTCATCGTCGTCGTCGTCGTCGTTGTTGAAGTTGTTGTTTGTCAATAGCTGGGTTCTTTGTTTTATCGGTGATTCGCACGATCACGGACACCATGTCGTGAAGGGCGCGGCCGTCTCGTTTCCGCCTCTAAACGTAAAGTGTCGATTGCGATCGATTCCTTGTAATTTGGGCCAACAACATCAAGATCCTCTTCGTTGTTGTCGCCGTGCGTCTCCCTGCAGGGAAGGAGAGGGGCGTTGTCAATATCGCCGTGAACATACCGCTGACTGTGACTGCTGCTGCTGATCGATCATCGAATTTGGCTTGTTTGTGTCTCAGGGTGATGCCAGAGCATCGACTTGTTATTATTCTAAAGCATTCACACACACGCGCATATATTTGTTTATATTTGTATATATATATATATATATATATATATATATATATATATATATATCGGTTTGTCATACTTCTCAACCAGTCAGATGACAATTATAGAAGACAGAGTCTTGCGAAGTTCTGCGGTCCAGTCACTGCTGCGAACAAACAGGCCCGCAAGCCGTGGAATACGAAGTGTTTCAACCCGTCAG
>QVRM01001521.1:0-38977 GCA_003439945.1 Dermanyssus gallinae
ACACTTACAAAAGAAACCTAAACGTCATTATTGCTATCCAGCTTTAGCGTCATTTTTGGGATCCAGCTTTTTTCTTAGCAGTGTAACGTTTGATGATGCGTGATCTAGTTTAGTCGGGCCAGCCGTAAACGCGACTTTTCAGGCAAATCACGGCTTAGTCGAGCGGAGAGTCGAGCGATGTATTCGTCGATGGAGGACGATGGGTCCCAATGCTGCGGCGAGATACGATAAGAAAGCCCAAAGAAGACTGGTTTGAGGAGGCGAGAAGGCTTATATTTAGCGTCAATTAGTGGACATCATACATTTGCACAAATTGCGCCGTAATAGGCCGTACGTTGCAAAGAGGCGGAGCAAGACGCAGAGCGTGAGGGAAGAGGAAGGCCGCGTCGTCGCGGATGTCTCAAACAGGTCTCTACTGTAGGATTTTGCTTTGCTTGGTAACTACAGGACGGTATATATACCGTCCTGTAGTATATATATATATATATATATATATATCTAGCGGAGAGTCGTGGCGATGTAAGTTAAGCCATTTGATTCACTGGACATAGACTGACATGAGGGCGGTCACCACTAGTGTTGAGACAGGCGACATAACGACCCATGCCTAAAGGTGAAATGGAATGCACTGCCACCGGTAACGACGACAGCAGTGAGTATACCCAGACAGATTCGTCGCTCTTAGAGATGGCCGACCTTCTGCAGGGAATCAGGCCAGAATTACCCGCGGTTATTAGGCTTTCTGGAGGAGGCGTTGCGAATTCAGATGGGGCTGCTCTTCGTAGTGGAAACTCTCGTCTTTTAATGACAGCTCACGAGAAAAACAGGCTTTGTATATATGTAAACGCATTAACAATCTGTTTAATCTAGTTCAATTTCAAAATGGTCTTTCAGGTACACAGTCTGCAGCACAACCGGCAAGAGTGAGAGATCTTAGAGAGGTTTGTGGGCTTGTAATTTTCGTCTATTCCTAAGACAGTTATATAAGACAAACAGGCCATTTTCACAAAACAAGCTTATGTTGTTTCTATGTTTGGCATAATAAGCTATGTTGTTTGCTTTGTTTGGCATTACTTTTAGTTTTAAGGTCATGAAATTAGGCGAGACACTAAATTTGGGTCAGCTGTCGAATGTTGCGAGAAAGTAGATCGTGTATGAAGATGGCTCTGCCTGTACGCGCGATAGCCCAATCATGAATTACGCGAGACACTAAATTTGGGTCAAGCTGTCGAATGTTCGCGAGAAAGTAGATCGTGTGTATGAAGATGGCTCTCTTTTACGCGCGATAGCCCAATCATGGTAGACTTCAGGAAATAGAGTTCTAGCGGAACGCCCGTTTCTAAACTCATGCTGATGTGGGTCCAGGAGTTTGTAGGGTTCAAGGTATTTATCACAATAGATTCCCAACAATCTCATCAACAATAGATTTTCCCATAAAAAGGCGCAGTTTAGTGTCAGGGGTTACGCGAGGGCCAAAAATAATTCGTGCAAAATATTTGACGGGAGCCCATAGGAGGTCAGACTGCGCTTACTCTTTGTTTTACGCAGCTTTGTATAGATGGTGAATACGACGTTACTTAGGGAGGCAGCAGTTTGCTTAGTCGCAGTTAGTTTCTAAACCGCCAGGCGGCCTGTACAAGATTTCGAAATGACGTAGACGCGTCTTGGCTACGCCCATATCTACAGAGGGTAACACTAACAAAAGAACGCTAAGCGTCATTATTGCTATCCAGCTTTAGCGTCGTTTTTGGGATCCAGCTTTTTCTTAGCAGTGTAACGTTTGATGATGATGCGTGATCTAGTTTAGTCGGGCAAGCCGTAAACGCGACTTTTTCAGACAAATCACGGCTTAGTCAAGCGGAGTGTCGAGCGATGTATTCGTCGATGGAGGACGATGGGTTCCCAATGCTGCGGCGAAGATACGATAAGAAAGCCCAAAAGAAGACTGGTTTGAGGAGGCGAGAAGGCTTTAGATTTAGCGTCAATTAGTGGACATCATACAATTTGCCAAATTGCGCCGTAATAGGCCGTACGTTGCAAAAGAGGCGGAGCAAGACGCAGAGCGCTGAGGGAAGAGGAAGGCCGCGTCGTCCGCGGATGTCTCAAACAGGTCTCTACTGTAGGATTTTGCTTTGGCTTGGACGTAAAACAAATGTTGCCCATTTGATTTATGCAGAGTGCAGTCGTGTTTTCGTTGGCTTCCATAAGATCGATTTTGTATGGGGTTTAACTTTGATATCGACAAGTGTGCGGACTTTGTATGGGGTTTAACTTTGTATCGACAAGTGTGCGGACTACGTACTCGTTTTAAGGATAGTGCACGCTGGAAGACGTTTGAGACAGACGCGTATCTTATGACACATCAGTGTCATAAGTGTTCGATTTGCTTACCGTTTTTATATATGTAGACTCATTAACAATCTGTATACATTAGTTCTATTCAAAATGGTCTTTCAGGGTACATCAAAGACCGTATCGGCGAAGGGCAATCGAAGTGACACTCCGGGTGAACACAAGGTTTCGTGAGATTCGTAATGTGTATTTTAGGTAGGCTAGTCCTTGTCCTACGTGCCCAAGTCAAAAGTGGTTCCTCTTCGTCGAGCGATTGGCCATGAGTGGCCATTGTTGCTTCGCGTGCATGAGGTTGCTTCGCGCCGTGCAGCAACTTCAGAGCTACACAACGCTGTGATGCCTAATATTAGGAAACAACTGGTTCAACACAACAGCGCCAGTTCTGCTTACCAAAAAATAGCCCTATTAAGCAATACGCATTTAACAGCGTTCTTGCACTTGAGAAAGAACACTCACACAAGTTTGGGAATAGATTGAGGCTATATACGCCCCAATGGACCTCTAATCATTCGCTTTACGGGATGAAACAAAAACTGTACACTTGCTATCCGGAGGAAAACTTCGGAAGGAACCAGTTACTAGATGGTTCGAGTAGTCGTTTCGTCCCCTATACCCAGATCAGATTATCGATTTGAACGTCAGGAACACACTTCAAGACATTCTAGAGTATTTAGTCCAAGAGACCTATCGTTACGTTATTTGAACTCATTGGTCCTTCTATAAAACAACTTTCCAGTATTCAGTCCAAGAGACCTATCTAAGTAATTTTAGGAGGATGATTGCTAAAGTGCTTCGCAACTCTGGCACTTGATACACTACTGCTCCTCGATGACAGGCTACACGGCTGCTGTCCCCGTGTACCGGCATAGCTCTGAGCGCATAAACCGGTGACAATGGTTAGATTTGCTTGCTTTCGTACGGTCGATGTACTATATCTCCACCACCACAGTCGTATCGAAGTGTTATAATATATGGTACTTGCTAAACTTTCCTCGTTCGCTCTTTCCTCGTTCACGATACGGCCGTGCCGCTTGAACCTCTAACGGCTGCTACTGCTGCTTCTTTGCATATCTTCGCTCACACATCCGATCTGCCCCGTCTCTCAGCAGTACTAGGAGTCGTCGCCTGCGGCAACAAGGCTAGTTAGGATAGAACAAGGCTAGTTAGGTCAGGTTTTGTAAGACTGACTTCGTCCGGGTAACCGCTGCCGCCTATCTGGTACTCAGCCCGCTCCTATCGCGATTCAAGTCGGTCACTGCTCTAGTAGTACAATGTTACACTCGCTCTAAATGTTGGCTAACAACCTGTAGCACTGCGCCAGGTTCTGGTTCCAGTCGCTGATCTCTTTTTCGGGAGTACATGCCTCAGCACCAAGTGCACATTTGTTCAGAACTAAAACAGCGCAAAATCACACACGTATTCTGTATCGATAAGTTTAGCCCCGTTGCCTCTAGTTCTTGACCATTGCACTTAACAGAGTCCTTGAAACTGAACAGCCTGAGGTACATTTGCGTTATCGGTTTCCGCATGTGTATTTACAATACGAGTTCGTCAGCGTAAGTCACGTAATGTACTCGGGAGTTGGACAAATTTATGATGGTTTATAATTTATGATAACATCAATAATAGTCATCAATAACAGAATAGATTTGTGAACAGCCTATAGGACTACGCCCAAAAGGGTTCCCACCAATAGTCATCAATAACAGAATAGATTTATGAACAGCCTATAGGAGGACTACGACCAAAAGGGGCGTATGTCGTGGTGTGTTGTGTGTGTTGTATCACACATCTGAGTGACATGAGCCAACGTCTCGGGCGCATGACACCCGTACAGCGTTTATTGTAGCCCTGGCGTCCCCTGGCCAATCTGGCACGCGTTGAAAGTGGCACGCGTTGGGATTTCAAAAGGGGATCCGCAATATTAAGGAGCCATTGGAGAGTAGATTTCGTAGAGGGGATGAGATCATCCGCAAAAGCTAAGCCCATAAGGCGGGAGTCATCAGTAAGTTGGTACCCGATATTAGTTTTGTCTAATTTTGAAAGAATGTCGTCGAGAACTAAATTAAATAAAAGGGGGGACCTTCCTGATTAACACCCCTAGTTGTCCGAAATGTGCGACATTCTTGTCCAAATTCTATGAGTTTTAGATGAGAGGTACAAGCGTTCAATCTAATTTATGAATACCTCCGGGTATCCGCGATTCCGGAGTAACTACAGGACGGTATATATATATATATATATATATATATACGAGCGGAGAGTCGTGGCGATGTAAGATAAGCCATTTGATTCACTGGACATATCATGACCGACATGAGGGCGGTCACCACTAGTGTTGAGACAGGCGACATAACGACCCATGCCTAAAGGTGAAATGGAATGCACTGCCACCGGTAACGACGACAGCAGTGAGTGTACCCAGAGAGATTCGTCGCTCTTAGATATGGCCGACCTTCTGCAGGGAATCAGGCCAGAATTACCCGCGGTTATTAGGCTTCTGGAGGAGGCGTTGCGAATTCAGATGGGGCTGCTCTTCGTAGTGGAAACTCTCGTCTTTTAATGACAGCTCACGAGAAAACAGGCTTTGTATATATGTAAACGCATTAACAATCTGTTTAATCTAGTTCAGTTTCAAAATGGTCTTTCAGGCTACACCGTCTGCAGCACAACCGGCAAGAGTGAGAGATCTTAGAAAGGTTTGTGGGATTGTAATTTCTTCTATTCCTAAGACAGTATAAGACAAACAGGCCATTTTCAAAACAAGCTATGTTGTTTCTTTGTTTGGCATAATAAGCTATGTTGTTGCTTTGTTTGGCATTACTTTTAGTTTAAGGTCATGAAATTAGGCGAGACACTAAATTTGGGTCAGCTGTCGAATGTTTGCGAGAAAGTAGATCGTGTGTATGAAGATAGCTCTTCTTTACGCGCGATAGCCCAATCATGAATTAGGCGAGACACTAAATTTGGGTTAGCTGTCAAATGTTTGCGAGAAAGTAGATCGTGTGTATGAAGATGGCTCTTCTTTACGCGCGATAGCCCAATCATGAATTAGGCGAGACACTAAATTTGGGTCAGCTGTCGATTGTTCGCGAGAATTAGATCGTGTGTATGAAGATGGCTCTTTTGCGCGCGATAGCCCAATCATGGTGACCTTCAGGAAGTAGAGTTCTAGCGGAACGCCCGTTTCTAAACTCATGGTGATGTGGGTCCAGGAGCTTGTAGGGTTCAAGGTATTTATCAACAATAGATTCTCAACAATCTCATCAACAATCGATTTTCCCATAAAAAGGCGCAGTTCAGTGTCAGGGGTTACGCGAGGGCCAAAAAGAATTCGTGCAAAAGATTTGACGGGAGCCCATAGGAGGTCAGACTGCGCTTACTCTTTGTTTTACGCAGCTTTGTATAGATGGTGAATACGACGTTATTTAGGGAGGCAGCAGTTTGCTTAGTCGCAGTTAGTTCTAAACCGCCAGTCTGCCTGTACAAGATTTCGAAATGACGTAGACGCGTCTTGGCTACGCCATATCTTCAGAGGGTAACACTGGGATCCAGCTTTTTTCTAGCAGTGTAAACGTTTGATGATGCGTGATCTAGTTTAGTCGGGCCAGCCGTAACGCGACTTTTCAGACAATCATGGCTTAGTCGAGCGGAGAGTCGAGCGATGTATTCGTCGATGGAGGACGATGGGTCCCAATGCTGCGGCGAGATACGATAAGAAAGCCCAAAGAAGACTGGTTTGAGGAGGCGAGAAGGCTTTATATTTAGCGTCAATTAGTGGACATCATACATTTGCACAAATTGCGCCGTAATAGGCCGTACGTTGCAAAGAGGCGGAGCAAGACGCAGAGCGTGAGGGAAGAGGAAGGCCGCGTCGTCCGCGGATGTCTCAAACAGGTCTCTACTGTAGGATTTTGCTTTGCTTGGTAACTACAGGACGGTATATATAATATATATATATATACTAGCGGAGAGTCGTGGCGATGTAAGTTAAGCCATTTGATTCACTGGACATAGACTGACATGAGGGCGGTCACCACTAGTGTTGAGACAGGCGACTTAACGACCCATGCCTAAAGGTGAAATGGAATGCACTGCCACCGGTAACGACGACAGCAGTGAGTATACCCAGACAGATTCGTCGCTCTTAGAGATGGCCGATCTTCTGCAGGGAATCAGGCCAGAATTACCCGCAGTTATTAGGCTTCTGGAGGAGGCGTTGCGAATTCAGATGGGGCTGCTCTTCGTAGTGGAAACTCTCGTCTTTTAATGACAGCTCACGAGAAAACAGGCTTTGTATATATGTAAACGCATTAAAGTGCTTCGCAACTCTGGCACTTGATACACTACTGCTCCTCGATGACAGGCTACACGGCTGCTGTCCCCCGTGTACCGGCATAGCTCTGAGCGCATAACCGGTGACAATGGTTAGATTTGCTTGCTCTCGTACGCTCGATGTACTATATCTTCACCACCACAGTCGTATCGAAGTGTTATAATATATGGTACTTGCTAAACTTTCTTCGTTCGCTTTTTCCTCGTTCACGATACGGCCGTGCCGCTTGAACCTCTAACGGCTGCTACTACTGCCTTCTTTGCATATCTTCGCTCACACATCCGATCTGCCCCGTCTCTCAGCAGTACTGGAGTCGTCGCCTGCGGCAACAAGGCTAGTTAGGAAAGAACAAGGCTAGTTAGGTCAGGTTTTGTAAGACTGACTTCGTCCGGGTAACCGCTGCCGCCTATCTGGAACTCAGCCCGCTCCTATCGCGATTCAAGTCGGTCACTGCTCTAGTAGCACAATGTTACACTCGCTCTAAATGTTGGCTAACAACCTGTAGCACTGCGCCAGGTTCTGGTTCCAGTCGCTGATCTCTTTTTCGGGGAATACATGTCTCAGCACAAAGTGCACATTTGTTCAGAACTAAAACAACGCAAAATCAGACACGTATTTCTGTATCGATAAGTTTAGCCCCGTTGCCTTTAGTTCTTGACCATTGCACTTAACAAGAGTCCTTGTAAGAGTTCGTCAGCGTAAGTCACGTAATGTACTCGGAGTTGGACAAATTTATGATGGTTTATAATTTATGATAACATCAATAATAGTCATTAATAACAGGATATATTTGTGAACAGCCTATAGGACTACGCCCAAAAGGGTTCCCACCAATAGGCATCAATAACAGAATAGATTTATGAACAGCCTATAGGAGGACTACGACCAAAAGCGCGTATGTCGTGGTGTGTTATGTGTGTTGTATCGCACATCTGAGTGACATGAGCCAACGTCTCGGGCGCATGACACCCGTGCCTACAGCGTTTATTGTAGCCCGGGCGTCCCCTGGCCAATCTGGCACGCGTTGGAAGTGGCACGCGTTGGGATTTTAAAAGGGGATCCGCAATATTAAGGAGCCATTGGAGAGTAGATTTCGTAGAGGGGATGAGATCATCCGCAAAAGCTAAGCCCATAAGGCGGGAGTCATCAGTAAGTTGGTACCCGATATTAGTTTTGTCTAATTTTAAAAGAATGTCGTCGATAACTAAATTAAATAAAAGGGGGGACCTTCCTGGCTAACACCCCTAGTTGTCCGAAATGTGCGACATTCTTGTCCAAATTCTATGAGTTTTAGATGAGAGGTACAAGCGTTCAATCTAATTTATGAATACCTCCGGGTATCCGCGATTCCGGAGTAACTACAGGACGGTACGAGCGGAGAGTCGTGGCGATGTAAGATAAGCTATTTGATTCACTGGACATATCATGACTGACATGAGGGCGGTCACCACTAGTGTTGAGACAGGCGACATAACGACCCATGCCTAAAGGTGAAATGGAATGCACTGCCACCGGTAACGACGACAGCAGTGAGTGTACCCAGAGAGATTCGTCGCTCTTAGAGATGGCCGACCTTCTGCAGGGAATCAGGCCAGAATTACCCGCGGTTATTAGGCTTCTGGAGGAGGCGTTGCGAATTCAGATGGGGCTGCTCTTCGTAGTGGAAACTCGTCTTTTAATGACAGCTCACGAGAAAAACAGGCTTTGTATATATGTAAACGCATTAACAATCTGTTTAATCTAGTTTAATTTCAAAATGGTCTTTCAGGCTACACCGTCTGCAGCACAACCGGCAAGAGTGAGAGATCTTAGAGAGGTTTGTGGGATTGTAATTTCTTCTATTCCTAAGACAGTTATATAAGACAACAGGCCATTTTCAAAACAAGCTATGTTGTTTCTATGTTTGGCATAATAAGCTATGTTGTTGCTTTGTTTGGCATTACTTTTAGTTTAAGGTCATGAAATTAGGCGAGACACTAAATTTGGGTCAGCTGTCGAATGTTTGCGAGAAAGTAGATCGTGTATGAAGATGGCTCTCCTGTACGCGCGATAGCCCAATCATGAATTACGCGAGACACTAAATTTGGGTCAGCTGTCGAATGTTTGCGAGAAAGTAGATCGTGTGTATGAAGATGGCTCTCTTTTACGCGCGATAGCCCAATCATGGTAGACTTCAGGAAATAGAGTTCTAGCGGAACGCCCGTTTCTAAACTCGTGCTGATGTGGGTCCAGGAGTTTGTAGGGTTCAAGGTATTTATCAACAATAGATTCCCAACAATCTCATCAACAATAGATTTTCCCATAAAAAGGCGCAGTTTAGTGTCAGGGGTTACGCGAGGGCCAAAAATAACGCTAAGCGTCATTATTGCTATCCAGCTTTAGCGTCATTTTTGGGATCCAGCTTTTTTCTTAGCAGTGTAAACGTTTGATGATGATGCGTGATCTAGTTTAGTCGGGCCAGCCGTAAACGCGACTTTTCAGACAAATCACGGCTTAGTCAAGCGGAGTGTCGAGCGATGTATTCGTCGATGGAGGACGATGGGTCCCAATGCTGCGGCGAGATACGATAAGAAAGCCCAAAGAAGACTGGTTTGAGGAGGCGAGAAGGCTTTAGATTTAGCGTCAATTAGTGGACATCATACATTTGCACAAATTGCGCCGTAATAGGCCGTACGTTGCAAAGAGGCGGAGCAAGACGCAGAGCGTGAGGGAAGAGGAAGGCCGCGTCGTCCGCGGATGTCTCAAACAGGTCTCTACTGTAGGATTTTGCTTTGCTTGGACGTAAAAAAATGTTGCCCATTTGATTTAGCAGAGTGCAGTCGTGTTTTCGTTGGCTTCCATAAGATCGACTTTTGTATGGGGTTTAACTTTGTATCGACAAGTGTGCGGACTTTTGTATGGGGTTTAACTTTGTATCGACAAGTGTGCGGACTACGTACTCGTTTTGGTGGATAGTGCACGCTGGAAGACGTTTGAGACAGACGCGTATCTTATGACACATCAGTGTCATGAGTGTTCGATTTGCTACCGTTTTTTATATGTAGACTCATTAACAATCTGTATAAATTAGTTCTATTTCAAAATGGTCTTTCAGGGTACATCAAAGACCGTATCGGCGAAGGACAATCGAAGTGACACTCCGGGTGAACACAAGGTTTGTGAGATCGTAATTTGTATTTTAGTAGCTAGTCCTTGTCCTAGTGCCAGGTCAAACGGTGGTTCCTCTTCGTCGCGCGATTGGCCATGAGTGGCCATTGTTGCTTCGCGTGCATGAGTTGCTTCGCGCCGTGCAGCAACTTCAGATCTACACCAACGCTGTGATGACTAATAATTAGGAAACAACTGGTTCAACACACAGCGCCAGTTCTGCTTACCAAAAGTAGCCCCTATTAAGCATACGCATTTCACAGCGTTCTTCACTTGAGAAAGAACACTCACACAAGTTTGGGAATAGATTGAGGCTATATACGCCCCAATTGACCTCTAATCATTCGCTTTACGGGATGAAACAAAAACTGTACACTTGCTATCCGGAGGAAAACTTCGGAAGGAACCAGTTACTAGATGGTTCGAGTAGTCTTTCGTCCCCTATACCCAGATCAGATTATCGATTTGCACGTCAGAACAACTTCAAGACATTCTAGAGTATTTAGTCCAAGAGACCTATCGTTACGTTATTTGAACTCATTGGTCCTTCTATAAAACATTTTCCAGTATTCAGTCCAGGAGACCTATCTAAGTAATTTTAGGAGGATGATTGCTAAAGTGCTTCGCAACTCTGGCACTTGATACACTACTGCTCCTCGATGACAGGCTACACGGCTGCTGTCCCCCGTGTACCGGCATAGCTCTGAGCGCATAACCGGTGACAATGGTTAAATTTGCTTGCTCTCGTACGGTCGATGTACTATATCTCCACCACCACAGTCGTATCGAAGTGTTATAATATATGGTACTTGCTAAACTTTCCTCGTTCGCTCTTTCCTCGTTCACGATACGGCCGTGCCGCTTGAACCTCTAACGGCTGCTACTGCTGCCTTCTTTGCATATCTTCGCTCACACATCCGATCTGCCTCGTCTCTCAGCAGTACTAGGAGTCGTCGCCTGCGGCAACAAGGCTAGTTAGGTCAGAACAAGGCTAGTTCGGTCAGGTTTTGTAAGACTGACTTCGTCCGGGTAACCGCTGCCGCCTATCTGGTACTCCGTCAGCTTCTATCGCGATTCAAGTCGGTCACTGCTCTAGTAGTACAATGTTACACTCGCTTTAAATGTTGGCTAACAACCTGTAGCACTGCGCCAGGTTCTGGTTCCAGTCGCTGAATTCTTCTTCGGGTGTACATGTTTCACCACAAAGTGCACATTTGTTCAGAACTAAATCAATGCAAAATCAGACACGTATTTCTGTATCGATAATTTTAGCCCCGTTGCCTTTAGTTCTTGACCATTGCACTTTAACAAGAGTCCTTGAACTGAACATCTTGCGGTACATTTGCGTTATCGGTTTCCGCATGTGTATTTACAATAAGAGTTCGTCAGCGTAATTCACGTAATGTACTTACAGTTAAACAAAATGTATGATGGTTTATAATTTATGATGACATCAATAATAGTCATCAATAAGAGAATAGATTTGTGAACAGCCTATAGGACTACGCCCAAAAGGGTTCCCACCAATAGTCCATAAATAACAGAATAGATTTGTGAACAGCCTATAGGAGGACTACGACCAAAAGGGCTCCCACCCTTTTGGGAAGAACTAAGTGGTTTACGCTTGTTCTCTAAAACTGCTTTTTCTACTCAGATTGCCAGCGTCTATCCTCGCTTCCTTTGATCCTCTGATATTCACGAAAACATAGTCACTTGCTACTAACAATGTTTCTAAATTGTTTCTGCGAAAAACAATTCGCAGACTTTTTTTCTGCGAATTTGCATATGTCGCGCATCAACTTCCACTCCGGGCTGACGTTACTTCTTCCCTAAGACTGATTCTGCATCACGTTTAAGATTTTACCGCGATGCAGTACTTGGTTTCCCGGAGTTTCATTTGGCCTCCTTGCTTTCAATTTTTTTTCAAGAGAATTATTTTTGTGCGTGTTAGCCACTCGAATGGATATTGATACATGTAGTGGCGGTGGTTTAGGCGGCTGCCGCACGTTCGAAACAGGGCGTTGTCATGGCACCCACGATTAGCAAAAAACAATCGCAAGTTCGAGCCCCGGCCTTTCTGGTTCTATTTGTTGGACGTGATGCCATGACAACGCCCTGTATGCGCTATGCTGCTGTGCTATGACGATACATGCATTTTGACGATATCGTGCTACAGGCAACTTAGCCCATTACAAACATCTAAAATGTGCGCAAAAAAGTTGGCGGGTGTACGGCCTGTGGACACGGCGCTACTTATGGGAAACACCTGGTTTAACATCAGATGGGGCTAGATGAGCGAGGTGCTAGCTGGCAGCATTATCTTGGAGCGGGTGCGCTGGTCATGGCGGTGATTAACCGGCGTGTCGCCTGTTACTCTACCTTTGTTGTTAATCTAATTTTTATTTGAGCCATGCCTATCACATCAAACGAGTCATAAACCATCCTGCTGAGAGACAGCGGTGATGCTGCCTGAAAATAGTATTGGGGAAAATGTCTCCGAATATTTTAACATGTCCGGCCCTCAATGTATTGCGAAAGACGGCGATTCCAAGCCCGCAAAAGGCGGATGACTGTCTTGTGTTAAATAAAATTTTACACACCGATGTGATACACAGTTCGTAGGCCTCGCAGGGGCCTACGATCGGTGTATAACTAAGACTGGCCCACTATACTGGACGGTGTATAACGAATGACACTCTATTCCATTGACTTTACGTTCTCGCTTTTAGACTGGCAGTTTACAAAAAAACCTTTTTAAGCGTGCCGATTCCTGTCCGTTTAGGTCCTCAACCTGTTTGGCCAGACCGTCTGCCTTTGTCTTCCATCTATCAGCCAGCATCGTGATTTTTTGCATTTCTGCCGTCTGTTCGGCGTTAGCTTCATTTAATTGCCTGAAAGAACTCGCTTGCTTTGCTTCGCCAGCTTTCTGTCTGTCGAGGCGAGTGATCGCAGCCTTTATGTCCGTTTGGGTAGTGACATGCTTTTCTTTTAGCGCCTTGAACAGCTTTACCACCTCCAATAGCTCACTCAATCCTCCCGCGCTATCCAGCAGGCCCTCCTCGGCAGTTTTCTTTGCCGCTTTGGCCTTTTGGCTGGCTGTTGTTCGACCGGTTACACCCTCAGTAGGGTCGTTTGGCGAAATTGCAATTGCTGCCGATCTCTTTCGCGTTGAGTCTGCCGCAGATGTGCTCTTCTCGTACTCAGAGTCGCTGTTTGTGCCAGTGTCTTTCTGCGTCTCCGGTTCCGCTCCCCTTTTTTCCTGCTCGTCTGGGTCTACTTCGAGTAAAGCCGGGCCGGGTGACTGAGGGACACAGCCGAGACCCTTAATGGATCCATTCCCTTTTTTTTCTAGTTTCGTGCCTTGCGAATTTATATCTGCGTTGCTGTACTATATGCTGCTATACAGATATACACATAAATATTTATATATACACACTGTGGTTCACTAGTCAGTACAGTGTAGTACGGTCCTTATATAGACCAATGTTCTACTGCGCTAACTTTTAGTTGGAAAGTCGTTAGGGATGCGCAGCGTGCCGCTTAAAGCCTCCCGACTGTTACGCGAGTAGTTTCGTTTTCGCTTCGTTTTGCTGCAGAAGTTACATTTAAGCTTCACAGCGGCTTAGCTTCATGCCGCTTTGTCGCACTTCCACGCACAAAGCACCAAAATGACCACTGAGTTTTGCGGATCACTACAGTATCTCATTCCCTGGGTTAGCCTTCGTGCACTTACACGGGAAGCGTAATTTTTCGGAGCTTCGTAGACACTTTCGCGCTACTTGGCGCTAAACCTTGGCAGACTTTCACCTCAGACTCCACTAATGTTACAATATCGATGTTCACCCATTCACTGAAAGTCAGCGCACCTACGTGCTAACACAAAGTTCACTAATTTCGGCTAGTACTAAGATCCTAAGATTTTTCCAGAGATACAAAAAACACGTCCGCACCGTCCGATTTCGAAACCGGAAGTCTGGTGCTTCCGCTCTTATGGACCCGGTGCGAGCGGTATATCCTGAGGTTCCTTGCAACGTTAAAACGGCAAGATCCATAAGATTCCTCTTCGTGACGCCGAGCCCCAAGAGCGTCCTCGCAGATTTGGAGTCTCATACACCACTCATAGAGATAGTGATGGATCCGAATCTGCGAGGTTTTTGCGTGTCGGGGAGCGCCGCGCTTAGGAACTCTACGCCATATTTGATGATCTTGTCCTGCCGCGCATTTGCCAGGTCCCGGTTCGGGCCGCAAACCTCGGCATCTAACACCCAGGCCTCGGTAGGTGTTGTAATTACGAGGTCGGGCTTTAGACCCGGTGTGCTCGGTGGACAGAATACTCGCTCACGAACCACCTTATGACCCCATTCGCGGAGAAGACGCGCCACGCGATCAGACGTCGTCACATCTCTTTATAGTTTGTTTGTGTGTTGTATCGCACATCTGAGTGACATGAGCCAACGTCTCAGGCGCATGACACCCGTGCCGACGTTTATTGTAGCCCGGGCGTCCCCTGGCCAATCTGGCACGCGTTGGAAGTGGCACGCGTTGGGATTTCAAAAGGGGATCCGCAATATTAAGAAGCCGTTAGAGAGTAGATTTCGTAGAGGCTTGGAGGATGAGATCATTCGCAAAGGCTAAGCCCATAAGGCGGAAGTCATCAGTAAGTTGGTACCCGATATTAGTTTTGTAATTTTGAAAGAATGTCGTCGAGAACTAAATTAATAAAAGGGGGGACAGAGGACCTTCCTGGCCCTAGTTGTCCGAAATGTGCGACACTTCTGTTCAAATTCTATGAGAGTTTTAGATAAGAGGTACAAGCGTTCGATATAATTAATGAATACCTCCGAGTATCCGCGAGTCCGGAGTGACTACAGGACGGTATATATATATATATATATATATATATACGAGCGGAAGGTCGAGCGATGTAAGATAAGCCATTTGATTCACTGGACATATCATGACTGACTGAAAGCGGTCACTGCTAGTGTTGAGACAGGCGACATAACGACTCATGCCTAAAGGTGAAATGGAATGCACTGCCACCGGTAACGACGACAGCAGTAAGTGTACCCAGACAGATTCGTCGCTCTTAGAGATGGCCGACCTTCTGCAGGGAGTCAGGCCAGAATTACCCGCGGTTATTAGGCGTCTGGAGGAGGCGTTGCGAATTCAGATGGGGCTGCTCTTCGTAGTGGAAAGTCTCGTCTTTTAATGACAGCTCACGAGAAAAACAGGCTTTGTATATATGTAAACGCATTAACAATCTGTTTAATCTAGTTCAGTTTCAAAATGGTCTTTCAGGCTACACCGTCTGCAGCACAACCGGCAAGAGTGAGAGATCTTAGAAAGGTTTGTGGGATTGTAATTTCTTCTATTCCTAAGACAGTATAAGACAAACAGGCCATTTTCAAAACAAGCTATGTTGTTTCTTTGTTTGGCATAATAAGCTATGTTGTTGCTTTGTTTGGCATTACTTTTAGTTTAAGGTCATGAAATTAGGCGAGACACTAATATTGGGTCAGCTGTCGAATGTTTGCGAGAAAGTAGATCGTGTGTATGAAGATGGCTCTTCTTTACGCGCGATAGCCCAATCATGAATTAGGCGAGACACTAAATTTGGGTCAGCTATATATGTAAACGCATTAACAATCTGTTTAATCTTTCAAAATGGTCTTTCAGGCTACACCGCTTTCAGCACTACCGGCAAGAGTGAGAGATCTTAGAGAGGTTTGTGGGATTGTAATTTCTTCTATTCCTAAGACAGTTATATAAGACAAACAGGCCATTTTCAAAACAAGCTATGTTGTTTCCTTTGTTTGGCATAATAAGCTATGTTGTTGCTTTGTTTGGCATTACTATTAGTTTAATTGTCATGAAATTAGGCGAGATACTACATTTGGGTCAGCTGTCTTTGCGAGCATCTGTCAGCAATGTTTGCGAGAAAGTAGATCGTGTGTATGAAGATGGCTCTCTTTTACGCGCGATAGCCCAATCATGAATTAGGCGAGTAAATTTGGGTCAGCTGTCGAATGTTCGCGAGAAGTAGATCGTGTGGCTCTCTTTTACGCGCGATAGCCCAATCATGGTAGACTTCAGGAAGTCGAGTTCCAGCGGAACGCCCGTTTCTAAACTCATGCTGACGTGGGTTCAAGAGTTTGTAGGGTTCAAGGTATTAATCAACACTAGATTCTCAACAATCTCATCAACAATAGATTTTCCCATAAAAAGGCGCAGTTCAGTGTCAGGGGTTACGCGAGGGCCAAAAATAATTCGTGGAAAAGATTTGACGGGAGCCCATAAAAGGTCAGACTGCGCTTACTCTTTGTTTTACGCAGCTTTGTATAGATGGTGAATACGACGTAATTTAGGGAGACAGCAGTTTGCTTAGTCGCAGTTAGTTCTAAACCGCCAGGCTGCCTGTAAAAGATTTCGAAATGACGTAGACGCGTCTTGGCTACGCTATATCTTCAGAGGGTAACACTTACAAAAGAAACGCAAGCGTCATTATTGGTATCCAGCTTAAGCGTCATTTTTGGGATCCAGCTTTTTTCTGAGCAGTGTAAACGTTTGATGATGGTGCGTGATCTAGTTTAGTCGGGTTAGCCGTAAACGCGACTTTTCAGGCAAATCACGGCTTAGTCGAGCGGAGAGTCGAGCGATGTATTCGTCGATGGAGGACGATGGGTCCCAATGCTGCGGCGAGATACGATAAGAAAGCCCAAAGAAGACTAGTTTGAGGAGGCGAGAAGGCTTTATATTTAGCGTCAATTAGTGGACATCATACATTTGCACAAATTGCGCCGTAATAGGCCGTACGTTGCAAAGAGGCGGAGCAAGACGCAGAGCGTGAGGGAAGAGGGAGGCCGCGTCGTCCGCGGACGTCTCAAACAGGTCTCTACTGTAGGATTTTGCTTTGCTTGGACGTAAAAAAAGGTTGCCCATTCGATTTGGCAGAGTGCAGTCGTGTTTTCGTTGGCTTCCATAAGATCGACTTTTGTATGGGGTTTAACTTTGTATCGACAAGTGTGCGGACTTTTGTATGGGGTTTAACTTTGTATCGACAAGTGTGCGGACTTTTGTATGGGGTTTAACTTTGTATCGACAAGTGTGCGGACTACGTACTCGTTTTGGTGGACAGTGCACGCTGGAAGACCTTTGAGGGAGACGCGTATCTAAGGGGTCGAACCCAGACCCTCTTGACTGTGCACGTATCTTATGACACATCAGTGTCATGAGTGTTCGATTCGCTACCGTTTTTTATATGTAGACTCATTAACAATCTGTATAAATTAGTTCTATTTCAAAATGGTCTTTCAGGGTACATCAGAGACTGTAAAAAAATCGGCGAAGGGCAAACGAATTGACACTCCGGGTGAACACAAGGTTTGTGAGATCGTAATTTCTTCTATTCCTAAGACAGTTATTTAAAACAAACAGGACATTTTTGCAACAAGCTATGATGTTGTTGCTTCGTTTGGCATTACTATTTGTTTGATGTCACGCGATTTGTGCTTGTCGCACTATGCGACCTTAACATCATAAGAAACCCATTCTTTAAATGAGTATTTTAGTAGCTAGTCCTTGTCCTAGTGCCACGTCAAACGGTGGTTCCTCTTCGTCCAGCGATTGGCCATGAGTGGCCATTGTTGCTTCGCGTGCATGAGTTGCTTCGCGGCGTGACAGATCTACACCAACGCTGTGATGACTACACACATTGAGATAATTAGGAAAAAACTGGTTCAACACACAGCGCCAGTTCTGCTTACCAAAAATAGCCCCTACTAAGCATACGTATTTAACAGCGTTCTTCACTTGAGAAAGAACTCTCACACAAGTTTGGGAATAGATTGAGGCTATATACCAATTGACTTCTAATCATTCGCTTTACGGGATGAAACAAAAACTGTACGCTTGCTATCCGGAGGGAAATTTCGGAAGGGACCAGCTACTAGATGGTTCGAGTAGTCTTTCGTCCCCTATACCCAGATCAGATTATCGATTTGCACGTCAGAACAACTTCCAAGACATTCACCAGAGTTTCCTCTGGCTTCATCTTGACTAGGCATAGATCACCATCTTTTGGATCTCAAACATCACGCTTGTAGTCTAAAAATAATGCCAGAAAGCATAAGTAGCCTATAACAACCACAAATAACAATATGTTTGCATTTCATTTCGCCTTCGGGTGATTAAACCCAATGACTCGCATGCCATTTGAACTCACTGGTCCTCCTTTAAAATACTTTCCAGTATTCAGTTTACGAAACTTATCGTTACGCCATTTGAACTCATTGGTCCTCCTATAAAACACTTTCCAGTATTCAGTCCAAGAGACCTATTGTTATTAAGTAATTTTAGGAGGATGATTGCCAAAGTGCTTCGCAACTCTAGCACTTGATACACTAACAGCTCCTCGATGACAGGCTAACTGGCTACATGGCTGCTGACCCCCGTGTACCGGTATAGCTCTGAGCGCATAACCGGTGACAATGGTTAGATTTGCTTGCTCTCGTACGGTCGAGGTACTATATCTCCACCACCACAGTCGTATCGAAGTGTTATAATATATGGTACTTGCTAAACTTTCCTCGTTCGCTCTTTCCTCGTTCACGATACGGCCGTGCCGCTTGAACCTCTAACGGCTGCTACTGCTGCCTTCTTTGCATATCTTCGCTCACACATCCGATCTGCCCCGTCTCTCAGCAGTACTAGGAGTCGTCGCCTGCGGCAACAAGGCTAGTTAGGATAGAACAAGGCTAGTTAGGTCAGGTTTTGTAAGACTGACTTCGTCCGGGTAACCGCTGCCGCCTATCTGGTACTCAGCCCGCTCCTATCGCGATTCAAGTCGGTCACTGCTCTAGTAGTACAATGTTACACTCGCTCTAAATGTTGGCTAACAACCTGTAGCACTGCGCCAGGTTCTGGTTCCAGTCGCTGATCTCTTTTTCGGGAGTACATGCCTTAGCACCAAGTGCACATTTGTTCAGAACTAAAACAGCGCAAAATCACACACGTATTTCTGTATCGATAAGTTTAGCCCCGTTGCCTTTAGTTCTTGACCATTGCACTTAACAGAGTCCTTGAACTGAACAGCCTGAGGTACATTTGCGTTATCGGTTTCCGCATGTGTATTTACAATACGAGTTCGTCAGCGTAAGTCACGTAATGTACTTGGAGTTGGACAAATTTATGATGGTTTATAATTTATGATAACATCAATAATAGTCATCAATAACAGCATAGATTTGTGAACAGCCTATAGGGACTACGCCCAAAAGGGTTCCCACATAGTCATCAATAACAGAATAGATTTATGAACAGCCTATAGGAGGACTACGACCAAAAGGGCTCCCACCCTTTTGGGAAGAACTAGGTGCTTTACGCTTGTTTTCTAAAACTGCTTTCTCTACTCAAATTGCCAGCGTCTATCCTCGCTTCCTTTGATCCTCTGCTATTCACGAAAACGTTTCCAGCGTTTCTAAATTGTTTCTGCGAAAAACAATTCGCAGACATTTTTTTTCTGCGATAATGCGTATCTCGCGCATCAACCTCCAGTCCCGGCTGACGTTACACTTGTGGGTGAAAAAAGCTTTTCGCATTCCATGCAAGTACTCTCTGTGTGTGTAATACCTTTCTCTCAATCAGTATTTTCGGTGACTAGTTAGATCAGTATCCTCTGTGACGAGTTAGCCCGCCGGCTTACATGGCTCTCGTAAACTAGTCTTTTTTCCAATTTCATTTCAAAAGCTCTGTTGAAACGCGTCTGTCCACTAGCAGCACCAAACTATTTGCAGTCTTCTGAACTAAGTTCAGCCTTTCTAGTGCAAGAGCTCTAATAACCTCCTGGGGATACAGTTTAGATGCAGCGCTTTGCCGTTTTTATGCGAGCTGCACTTTTCCCTCCCTCATTAACTGGGGTCCTAAAACTGGGGTCGGTCGCTATACGGATGTATGCCGCGCTCTCCCGCTAATATGACTGGGCATTTCGGAAAAAGTACGCCCATCACCAGTTCTAGTATTCTTCCCTAGGACTGATTCTGCATCACGTTTAAGATTTAACCGCGATGCGGTGCTTGGTTTCCCGAAGTTTCATTTGACCTCCTTGCTTTCCATTTTTTTCAAGAGAATTATTTTTCTTGTGCGTGTTAGCCACTGGAATGGATATTGATACATGTAGTGGCGGTGGTTTAGGCGGCTGCCGCACCGTTCGAAACAGGGCGTTGTCATGGCACCCACGATTAGCAAAAAACAATCGCAAGTTCGAGCCCCGGCCTTGCTGGTTGTATTTGTTGGACGTGATGCCATGACAACGCCCTGTATGCGCTATGCTGCTGCGCTATGACGATACATGCATTTTGACGATATCGTGCTACAGGCAACTTAGCCCATTACAAACATCTAAAATGTGCGCAAAAAAGTTGGCGGGTGTACGGCCTGTGGACACGGCGCTACTTATGGGAAACACCTGGTTTAACATCAGATGGGGCTAGATGAGCGAGGTGCTAGCTGGCAGCATTATCTTGGAGCGGGTGCGCTGGTCATGGCGGTGATTAACCGGCGTGTCGCCTGTTACTCTACCTTTGTTGTTAATCTAATTTTTATTTGAGCCATGCCTATCACATCAAACGAGTCATAAACCATCCTGCTGAGAGACAGCGGTGATGCTGCCTGAAAATAGTATTGGGGAAAATGTCTCCGAATATTTTAACATGTCCGGCCCTCAATGTATTGCGAAAGACGGCGATTCCAAGCCCGCAAAAGGCGGATGACTGTCTTGTGTTAAATAAAATGTCCTTAAAGAAAGAGTTATAGGTAAGCAGGGGCCTACGATCGGTGTATAACTAAGACTGGCCCACTATACTGGACGGTGTATAACGAATGACACTCTATTCCATTGACTTTACGTTCTCGCTTTTAGACTGGCAGTTTACAAAAAAAACCTTTTTAAGCGTGCCGATTCCTGTCCGTTTAGGTCCTCAACCTGTTTGGCCAGACCGTCTGCCTTTGTCTTCCATCTATCAGCCAGCATCGTGATTTTTTGCATTTCTGCCGTCTGTTCGGCGTTAGCTTCATTTAATTGCCTGAAAGAACTCGCTTGCTTTGCTTCGCTAGCTTTCTGTCTGTCGAGGCGAGTGATCGCAGCCTTTATGTCCGTTTGGGTAGTGACATGCTTTTCTTTTAGCGCCTTGAACAGCTTTACCACCTCCAATAGCTCACTCAATCCTCCCGCGCTATCCAGCAGGCCCTCCTCGGCAGTTTTCTTTGCCGCTTTGGCCTTTTGGCTGGCTGTTGTTCGACCGGTTACACCCTCAGTAGGGTCGTTTGGCGAAATTGCAATTGCTGCCGATCTCTTTCGCGTTGAGTCTGCCGCAGATGTGCTCTTCTCGTACTCAGAGTCGCTGTTTGTGCCAGTGTCTTTCTGCGTCTCCGGTTCCGCTCCCCTTTTTTCCTGCTCGTCTGGGTCTACTTCGAGTAAAGCCGGGCCGGGTGACTGAGGGACACAGCCGAGACCCTTAATGGATCCATTCCCTTTTTTTTCTAGTTTCGTGCCTTGCGAATTTATATCTGCGTTGCTGTACTATATGCTGCTATACAGATATACACATAAATATTTATATATACACACTGTGGTTCACTAGTCAGTACAGTGTAGTACGGTCCTTATATAGACCAATGTTCTACTGCGCTAACTTTTAGTTGGAAAGTCGTTAGGGATGCGCAGCGTGCCGCTTAAAGCCTCCCGACTGTTACGCGAGTAGTTTCGTTTTCGCTTCGTTTTGCTGCAGAAGTTACATTTAAGCTTCACAGCGGCTTAGCTTCATGCCGCTTTGTCGCACTTCCACGCACAAAGCACCAAAATGACCACTGAGTTTTGCGGATCACTACAGTATCTCATTCCCTGGGTTAGCCTTCGTGCACTTACACGGGAAGCGTAATTTTTCGGAGCTTCGTAGACACTTTCGCGCTACTTGGCGCTAAACCTTGGCAGACTTTCACCTCAGACTCCACTAATGTTACAATATCGATGTTCACCCATTCACTGAAAGTCAGCGCACCTACGTGCTAACACAAAGTTCACTAATTTCGGCTAGTACTAAGATCCTAAGATTTTTCCAGAGATACAAAAACACGTCCGCACCGTCCGATTTCGAAACCGGAAGTCTGGTGCTTCCGCTCTTATGGACCCGGTGCGAGCGGTATATCCTGAGGTTCCTTGCAACGTTAAAACGGCAAGATCCATAAGATTCCTCTTCGTGACGCCGAGCCCCAAGAGCGTCCTCGCAGATTTGGAGTCTCATACACCACTCATAGAGATAGTGATGGATCCGAATCTGCGAGGTTTTTGCGTGTCGGGGAGCGCCGCGCTTAGGAACTCTACGCCATATTTGATGATCTTGTCCTGCCGCGCATTTGCCAGGTCCCGGTTCGGGCCGCAAACCTCGGCATCTAACACCCAGGCCTCGGTAGGTGTTGTAATTACGAGGTCGGGCTTTAGACCCGGTGTGCTCGGTGGACAGAATACTCGCTCACGAACCACCTTATGACCCCATTCGCGGAGAAGACGCGCCACGCGATCAGACGTCGTCACATCTCTTTATAGTTTGTTTGTGTGTTGTATCGCACATCTGAGTGACATGAGCCAACGTCTCAGGCGCATGACACCCGTGCCGACGTTTATTGTAGCCCGGGCGTCCCCTGGCCAATCTGGCACGCGTTGGAAGTGGCACGCGTTGGGATTTCAAAAGGGGATCCGCAATATTAAGAAGCCGTTAGAGAGTAGATTTCGTAGAGGCTTGGAGGATGAGATCATTCGCAAAGGCTAAGCCCATAAGGCGGAAGTCATCAGTAAGTTGGTACCCGATATTAGTTTTGTAATTTTGAAAGAATGTCGTCGAGAACTAAATTAATAAAAGGGGGGACAGAGGACCTTCCTGGCCCTAGTTGTCCGAAATGTGCGACACTTCTGTTCAAATTCTATGAGAGTTTTAGATAAGAGGTACAAGCGTTCGATATAATTAATGAATACCTCCGAGTATCCGCGAGTCCGGAGTGACTACAGGACGGTATATATATATATATATATATATATATATATATACGAGCGGAAGGTCGAGCGATGTAAGATAAGCCATTTGATTCACTGGACATATCATGACTGACTGAAAGCGGTCACTGCTAGTGTTGAGACAGGCGACATAACGACTCATGCCTAAAGGTGAAATGGAATGCACTGCCACCGGTAACGACGACAGCAGTAAGTGTACCCAGACAGATTCGTCGCTCTTAGAGATGGCCGACCTTCTGCAGGGAGTCAGGCCAGAATTACCCGCGGTTATTAGGCGTCTGGAGGAGGCGTTGCGAATTCAGATGGGGCTGCTCTTCGTAGTGGAAAGTCTCGTCTTTTAATGACAGCTCACGAGAAAAACAGACTTTGTATATATGTAAACGCATTAACAATCTGTTTAATCTAGTTCAGTTTCAAAATGGTCTTTCAGGCTACACCGTCTGCAGCACAACCGGCAAGAGTGAGAGATCTTAGAAAGGTTTGTGGGATTGTAATTTCTTCTATTCCTAAGACAGTATAAGACAAACAGGCCATTTTCAAAACAAGCTATGTTGTTTCTTTGTTTGGCATAATAAGCTATGTTGTTGCTTTGTTTGGCATTACTTTTAGTTTAAGGTCATGAAATTAGGCGAGACACTAAATTTGGGTCAGCTGTCGAATGTTTGCGAGAAAGTAGATCGTGTGTATGAAGATGGCTCTTCTTTACGCGCGATAGCCCAATCATGAATTAGGCGAGACACTAAATTTGGGTCAGCTATATATGTAAACGCATTAACAATCTGTTTAATCTTTCAAAATGGTCTTTCAGGCTACACCGCTTTCAGCACTACCGGCAAGAGTGAGAGATCTTAGAGAGGTTTGTGGGATTGTAATTTCTTCTATTCCTAAGACAGTTATATAAGACAAACAGGCCATTTTCAAAACAAGCTATGTTGTTCCTTTGTTTGGCATAATAAGCTATGTTGTTGCTTTGTTTGGCATTACTATTAGTTTAATTGTCATGAAATTAGGCGAGATACTACATTTGGGTCAGCTGTCTTTGCGAGCATCTGTCAGCAATGTTTGCGAGAAAGTAGATCGTGTGTATGAAGATGGCTCTCTTTTACGCGCGATAGCCCAATCATGAATTAGGCGAGTAAATTTGGGTCAGCTGTCGAATGTTCGCGAGAAGTAGATCGTGTGGCTCTCTTTTACGCGCGATAGCCCAATCATGGTAGACTTCAGGAAGTCGAGTTCCAGCGGAACGCCCGTTTCTAAACTCATGCTGACGTGGGTTCAAGAGTTTGTAGGGTTCAAGGTATTAATCAACACTAGATTCTCAACAATCTCATCAACAATAGATTTTCCCATAAAAAGGCGCAGTTCAGTGTCAGGGGTTACGCGAGGGCCAAAAATAATTCGTGGAAAAGATTTGACGGGAGCCCATAAAAGGTCAGACTGCGCTTACTCTTTGTTTTACGCAGCTTTGTATAGATGGTGAATACGACGTAATTTAGGGAGACAGCAGTTTGCTTAGTCGCAGTTAGTTCTAAACCGCCAGGCTGCCTGTAAAAGATTTCGAAATGACGTAGACGCGTCTTGGCTACGCTATATCTTCAGAGGGTAACACTTACAAAAGAAACGCAAGCGTCATTATTGGTATCCAGCTTAAGCGTCATTTTTGGGATCCAGCTTTTTTCTGAGCAGTGTAAACGTTTGATGATGGTGCGTGATCTAGTTTAGTCGGGTTAGCCGTAAACGCGACTTTTCAGGCAAATCACGGCTTAGTCGAGCGGAGAGTCGAGCGATGTATTCGTCGATGGAGGACGATGGGTCCCAATGCTGCGGCGAGATACGATAAGAAAGCCCAAAGAAGACTAGTTTGAGGAGGCAAGAAGGCTTTATATTTAGCGTCAATTAGTGGACATCATACATTTGCACAAATTGCGCCGTAATAGGCCGTACGTTGCAAAGAGGCGGAGCAAGACGCAGAGCGTGAGGGAAGAGGGAGGCCGCGTCGTCCGCGGACGTCTCAAACAGGTCTCTACTGTAGGATTTTGCTTTGCTTGGACGTAAAAAAAGGTTGCCCATTCGATTTGGCAGAGTGCAGTCGTGTTTTCGTTGGCTTCCATAAGATCGACTTTTGTATGGGGTTTAACTTTGTATCGACAAGTGTGCGGACTTTTGTATGGGGTTTAACTTTGTATCGACAAGTGTGCGGACTACGTACTCGTTTTGGTGGACAGTGCACGCTGGAAGACGTTTGAGGGAGACGCGTATCTAAGGGGTCGAACCCAGACCCTCTTGACTGTGCACGTATCTTATGACACATCAGTGTCATGAGTGTTCGATTCGCTACCGTTTTTTATATGTAGACTCATTAACAATCTGTATAAATTAGTTCTATTTCAAAATGGTCTTTCAGGGTACATCAGAGACTGTAAAAAAATCGGCGAAGGGCAAACAAATTGACACTCCGGGTGAACACAAGGTTTGTGAGATCGTAATTTCTTCTATTCCTAAGACAGTTATTTAAAACAAACAGGACATTTTTGCAGCAAGCTATGATGTTGTTGCTTCGTTTGGCATTACTATTTGTTTGATGTCACTTGCTAACTTGTCGCAGTTATTCAGTCGTAGCAGTCCGTAGCGATTTGTGCTTGTCGCACTATGCGACCTTAACATCATAAGAAACCCATTCTTTAAATGAGTATTTTAGTAGCTAGTCCTTGTCCTAGTGCCACGTCAAACGGTGGTTCCTCTTCGTCCAGCGATTGGCCATGAGTGGCCATTGTTGCTTCGCGTGCATGAGTTGCTTCGCGCCGTGACAGATCTACACCAACGCTGTGATGACTACACACATTGAGATAAGTAGGAAAAAACTGGTTCAACACACAGCGCCAGTTCTGCTTACCAAAAATAGCCCCTACTAAGCATACGCATTTAACAGCGTTCTTCACTTGAGAAAGAACACTCACACAAGTTTGGGAATAGATTGAGGCTATATACCAATTGACTTCTAATCATTTGCTTTACGGGATGAAACAAAAACTGTACGCTTGCTATCCGGAGGGAAATTTCGGAAGGGACCAGCTACTAGATGGTTCGAGTAGTCTTTCGTCCCCTATACCCAGATCAGATTATCGATTTGCACGTCAGAACAACTTCCAAGACATTCACCAGAGTTTCCTCTGGCTTCATCTTGACTAGGCATAGATCACCATCTTTTGGATCTCAAACATCACGCTTGTAGTCTAAAAATAATGCCAGAAAGCATAAGTAGCCTATAACAACCACAAATAACAATATGTTTGCATTTCATTTCGCCTTCGGGTGATTAAACCCAATGACTCGCATGCCATTTGAACTCACTGGTCCTCATTTAAAACACTTTCCAGTATTCAGTTTACGAGACTTATCGTTACGCCATTTGAACTCATTGGTCCTCCTATAAAACACTTTCCAGTATTCAGTCCAAGAGACGTATTGTTATTAAGTAATTTTAGGAGGATGATTGCCAAAGTGCTTCGCAACTCTAGCACTTGATACACTACTGCTCCTCGATGACAGGCTAACTGGCTACATGGCTGCTGTCCCCCGTGTACCGGTATAGCTCTGAGCGCATAACCGGTGACAATGGTTAGATTTGCTTGCTCTCGTACGGTCGAGGTACTATATCTCCACCACCACAGTCGTATCGAAGTGTTATAATATATGGTACTTGCTAAACTTTCCTCGTTCGCTCTTTCCTCGTTCACGATACGGCCGTGCCGCTTGAACCTCTAACGGCTGCTACTGCTGCCTTCTTTGCATATCTTCGCTCACACATCCGATCTGCCTCGTCTCTCAGCAGTACTAGGAGTCGTCGCCTGCGGCAACAAGGCTAGTTAGGTCAGAACAAGGCTAGTTAGGTCAGGTTTTGTAAGACTGACTTCGTCCGGGTAACCGCTGCCGCCTATCTGGTACTCCGTCAGCTTCTATCGCGATTCAAGTCGGTCACTGCTCTAGTAGTACAATGTTACACTCGCTTTAAATGTTGGCTAACAACCTGTAGCACTGCGCCAGGTTCTGGTTCCAGTCGCTGAATTCTTCTTCGGGTGTACATGTTTCACCACAAAGTGCACATTTGTTCAGAACTAAATCAATGCAAAATCAGACACGTATTTCTGTATCGATAATTTTAGCCCCGTTGCCTTTAGTTCTTGACCATTGCACTTTAACAAGAGTCCTTGAACTGAACATCTTGCGGTACATTTGCGTTATCGGTTTCCGCATGTGTATTTACAATAAGAGTTCGTCAGCGTAATTCACGTAATGTACTTACAGTTAAACAAATGTATGATGGTTTATAATTTATGATGACATCAATAATAGTCATCAATAAGAGAATAGATTTGTGAACAGCCTATAGGACTACGCCCAAAAGGGTTCCCACCAATAGTCATAAATAACAGAATAGATTTGTGAACAGCCTATAGGAGGACTACGACCAAAAGGGCTCCCACCCTTTTGGGAAGAACTAAGTGGTTTACGCTTGTTCTCTAAAACTGCTTTTTCTACTCAGATTGCCAGCGTCTATCCTCGCTTCCTTTGATCCTCTGATATTCACGAAAACATAGTCACTTGCTACTAACAATGTTTCTAAATTGTTTCTGCGAAAAACAATTCGCAGACTTTTTTTTCTGCGAATTTGCATATGTCGCGCATCAACTTCCACTCCGGGCTGACGTTACTTCTTCCCTAGGACTGATTCTGCATCACGTTTAAGATTTTACCGCGATGCAGTACTTGGTTTCCCGGAGTTTCATTTGGCCTCCTTGCTTTCAATTTTTTTTCAAGAGAATTATTTTTGTGCGTGTTAGCCACTCGAATGGATATTGATACATGTAGTGGCGGTGGTTTAGGCGGCTGCCGCACGTTCGAAACAGGGCGTTGTCATGGCACCCACGATTAGCAAAAAACAATCGCAAGTTCGAGCCCCGGCCTTGCTGGTTCTATTTGTTGGACGTGATGCCATGACAACGCCCTGTATGCACTACTGCTGTGTTATGACGATACATGCATTTTGACGATATCGTGCCACAGGCAACTTAGCCCATTACAAACATCTAAAATGTGCGCAAAAATGTTGGCGGGTGTGCGGCCTGTGGACACGGCGCTACTTATGGGAAACACCTGGTTTAACATCAGATGGGGCTAGATGAGCGAGGTGCTAGCTGGCAGCATGATATTGGAGCGGGTGCGCTGGTCATGGCGGTGATTTACCGGCGTGTCGCCTGTTACTCTACTTTGTTGTTAATCTATTTTTTATTTGAGCCATGCCTATCACATCAAACAAGTCATAAACCATCCTGCTGAGAGACAGCGGCGATGCTGCCTGAAAATAGTGTTGGGGAACATGTCTCCCAATATTTTAACATGTCCGGCCCTCAATGTATTGCGAAAGATGTTTTACGGCGATTCCAAGCCCGCAAAAGGCGGATGACTGTCTTGTGTTAAATAAAATGTCCTTAAAGAAAAAGTTATAGGTAAGCAGGGGCCTACGATCGGTGTATAACTAAGACTGGCCCACTATACTGGACGGTGTATAACGAATGACACTCTATTCCATTGACTTTACGTTCTCGCTTTTAGACTGGCAGTTCACAAAAAAAACTTTTTAAGCGTGCCGATTCCTGTCCGTTTAGGTCCTCAACCTGTTTGGCCAGACCGTCTGCCTTTGTCTTCCATCTATCAGCCAGCATCGTGATTTTTTGCATTTCTGCCGTCTGTTCGGCGTTAGCTTCATTTAATTGCCTGAAAGAACTCGCTTGCTTTGCTTCGCTAGCTTTCTGTCTGTCGAGGCGAGTGACCGCAGCCTTTATGTCCGTTTGGGTAGTGACATGCTTTTCTTTTAGCGCCTTGAACAGCTTTACCACCTCCAATAGCTCACTCAATCCTCCCGCGCTATCCAGCAGGCCCTCCTCGGCAGTTTTCTTTGCCGCTTTGGCCTTTTGGCTGGCTGTTGTTCGACCGGTTACACCCTCAGTAGGGTCGTTTGGCGAAATTGCAATTGCTGCCGATCTCTTTCGCGTTGAGTCTGCCGCAGATGTGCTCTTCTCGTACTAGAGTCGCTGTTTGTGCCAGTGTCTTTCTGCGTCTCCGGTTCCGCTCCCCTTTTTTCCTGCTCGTCTGGGTCTACTTCGAGTAAAGCCGGGCCGGGTGACTGAGGGACACAGCCGAGACCCTTAATGGATCCATTCCCTTTTTTTTCTAGTTTCGTGCCTTGCGAATTTATATCTGCGTTGCTGTACTATATGCTGCTATACAGATATACACATAAATATTTATATATACACACTGTGGTTCACTAGTCAGTACAGTGTAGTACGGTCCTTATATAGACCAATGTTCTACTGCGCTAACTTTTAGTTGGAAAGTCGTTAGGGATGCGCAGCGTGCCGCTTAAAGCCTCCCGACTGTTACGCGAGTAGTTTCGTTTTCGCTTCGTTTTGCTGCAGAAGTTACATTTAAGCTTCACAGCGGCTTAGCTTCATGCCGCTTTGTCGCACTTCCACGCACAAAGCACCAAAATGACCACTGAGTTTTGCGGATCACTACAGTATCTCATTCCCTGGGTTAGCCTTCGTGCACTTACACGGGAAGCGTAATTTTTCGGAGCTTCGTAGACACTTTCGCGCTACTTGGCGCTAAACCTTGGCAGACTTTCACCTCAGACTCCACTAATGTTACAATATCGATGTTCACCCATTCACTGAAAGTCAGCGCACCTACGTGCTAACACAAAGTTCACTAATTTCGGCTAGTACTAAGATTTTTCCAGAGATACAAAAAACACGTCCGCACCGTCCGATTTCGAAACCGGAAGTCTGGTGCTTCCGCTCTTATGGACCCGGTGCGAGCGGTATATCCTGAGGTTCCTTGCAACGTTAAAACGGCAAGATCCATAAGATTCCTCTTCGTGACGCCGAGCCCCAAGAGCGTCCTCGCAGATTTGGAGTCCCATACACCACTCATAGAGATAGTGATGGATCCGAATCTGCGAGGTTTTTGCGTGTCGGGGAGCGCCGCGCTTAGGAACTCTACGCCATATTTGATGATCTTGTCCTGCCGCGCATTTGCCAGGTCCCGGTTCGGGCCGCAAACCTCGGCATCTAACACCCAGGCCTCGGTAGGTGTTGTAATTACGAGGTCGGGCTTTAGACCCGGTGTGCTCGGTGGACAGAATACTCGCTCACGAACCACCTTATGACCCCATTCGCGGAGAAGACGCGCCACGCGATCAGACGTCGTCACATCTCTTTATAGTTTGTTTGTGTGTTGTATCGCACATCTGAGTGACATGAGCCAACGTCTCAGGCGCATGACACCCGTGCCTACGTTTATTGTAGCCCGGGCGTCCCCTGGCCAATCTGGCACGCGTTGGAAGTGGCACGCGTTGGGATTTCAAAAGGGGATCCGCAATATTAAGAAGCTGTTAGAGAGTAGATTTCGTAGAGGCTTGGAGGATGAGATCATTCGCAAAGGCTAAGCCCATAAGGCGGAAGTCATCAGTAAGTTGGTACCCGATATTAGTTTTGTAATTTTGAAAGAATGTCGTCGAGAACTAAATTAATAAAAGGGGGGACAGAGGACCTTCCTGGCCCTAGTTGTCCGAAATGTGCGACACTTCTGTTCAAATTCTATGAGAGTTTTAGATAAGAGGTACAAGCGTTCGATATAATTAATGAATACCTCCGAGTATCCGCGAGTCCGGAGTGACTACAGGACGGTATATATATATATATATACGAGCGGAAGGTCGAGCGATGTAAGATAAGCCATTTGATTCACTGGACATATCATGACTGACTGAAAGCGGTCACTGCTAGTGTTGAGACAGGCGACATAACGACTCATGCCTAAAGGTGAAATGGAATGCACTGCCACCGGTAACGACGACAGCAGTAAGTGTACCCAGACAGATTCGTCGCTCTTAGAGATGGCCGACCTTCTGCAGGGAGTCAGGCCAGAATTACCCGCGGTTATTAGGCGTCTGGAGGAGGCGTTGCGAATTCAGATGGGGCTGCTCTTCGTAGTGGAAAGTCTCGTCTTTTAATGACAGCTCACGAGAAAAACAGGCTTTGTATATATGTAAACGCATTAACAATCTGTTTAATCTAGTTCAGTTTTCAAAATGGTCTTTCAGGCTACACCGTCTGCAGCACAACCGGCAAGAGTGAGAGATCTTAGAAAGGTTTGTGGGATTGTAATTTCTTCTATTCCTAAGACAGTATAAGACAAACAGGCCATTTTCAAAACAAGCTATGTTGTTTCTTTGTTTGGCATAATAAGCTATGTTGTTGCTTTGTTTGGCATTACTTTTAGTTTAAGGTCATGAAATTAGGCGAGACACTAAATTTGGGTCAGCTGTCGAATGTTTGCGAGAAAGTAGATCGTGTGTATGAAGATGGCTCTTCTTTACGCGCGATAGCCCAATCATGAATTAGGCGAGACACTAAATTTGGGTCAGCTATATATGTAAACGCATTAACAATCTGTTTAATCTTTCAAAATGGTCTTTCAGGCTACACCGCTTTCAGCACTACCGGCAAGAGTGAGAGATCTTAGAGAGGTTTGTGGGATTGTAATTTCTTCTATTCCTAAGACAGTTATATAAGACAAACAGGCCATTTTCAAAACAAGCTATGTTGTTCCTTTGTTTGGCATAATAAGCTATGTTGTTGCTTTGTTTGGCATTACTATTAGTTTAATTGTCATGAAATTAGGCGAGATACTACATTTGGGTCAGCTGTCTTTGCGAGCATCTGTCAGCAATGTTTGCGAGAAAGTAGATCGTGTGTATGAAGATGGCTCTCTTTTACGCGCGATAGCCCAATCATGAATTAGGCGAGTAAATTTGGGTCAGCTGTCGAATGTTCGCGAGAAGTAGATCGTGTGGCTCTCTTTTACGCGCGATAGCCCAATCATGGTAGACTTCAGGAAGTCGAGTTCCAGCGGAACGCCCGTTTCTAAACTCATGCTGACGTGGGTTCAAGAGTTTGTAGGGTTCAAGGTATTAATCAACACTAGATTCTCAACAATCTCATCAACAATAGATTTTCCCATAAAAAGGCGCAGTTCAGTGTCAGGGGTTACGCGAGGGCCAAAAATAATTCGTGGAAAAGATTTGACGGGAGCCCATAAAAGGTCAGACTGCGCTTACTCTTTGTTTTACGCAGCTTTGTATAGATGGTGAATACGACGTAATTTAGGGAGACAGCAGTTTGCTTAGTCGCAGTTAGTTCTAAACCGCCAGGCTGCCTGTAAAAGATTTCGAAATGACGTAGACGCGTCTTGGCTACGCTATATCTTCAGAGGGTAACACTTACAAAAGAAACGCAAGCGTCATTATTGGTATCCAGCTTAAGCGTCATTTTTGGGATCCAGCTTTTTTCTGAGCAGTGTAAACGTTTGATGATGGTGCGTGATCTAGTTTAGTCGGGTTAGCCGTAAACGCGACTTTTCAGGCAAATCACGGCTTAGTCGAGCGGAGAGTCGAGCGATGTATTCGTCGATGGAGGACGATGGGTCCCAATGCTGCGGCGAGATACGATAAGAAAGCCCAAAGAAGACTAGTTTGAGGAGGCGAGAAGGCTTTATATTTAGCGTCAATTAGTGGACATCATACATTTGCACAAATTGCGCCGTAATAGGCCGTACGTTGCAAAGAGGCGGAGCAAGACGCAGAGCGTGAGGGAAGAGGGAGGCCGCGTCGTCCGCGGATGTCTCAAACAGGTCTCTACTGTAGGATTTTGCTTTGCTTGGACGTAAAAAAAGGTTGCCCATTCGATTTGGCAGAGTGCAGTCGTGTTTTCGTTGGCTTCCATAAGATCGACTTTTGTATGGGGTTTAACTTTGTATCGACAAGTGTGCGGACTTTTGTATGGGGTTTAACTTTGTATCGACAAGTGTGCGGACTACGTACTCGTTTTGGTGGACAGTGCACGCTGGAAGACGTTTGAGGGAGACTCGTATCTAAGGGGTCGAACCCAGACCCTCTTGACTGTGCACGTATCTTATGACACATCAGTGTCACGAGTGTTCGATTCGCTACCGTTTTTTATATGTAGACTCATTAACAATCTGTATAAATTAGTTCTATTTCAAAATGGTCTTTCAGGGTACATCAGAGACTGTAAAAAAATCGGCGAAGGGCAAACAAATTGACACTCCGGGTGAACACAAGGTTTGTGAGATCGTAATTTCTTCTATTCCTAAGACAGTTATTTAAAACAAACAGGACATTTTTGCAGCAAGCTATGATGTTGTTGCTTCGTTTGGCATTACTATTTGTTTGATGTCACTTGCTAACTTGTCGCAGTTATTCAGTCGTAGCAGTCCGTAGCGATTTGTGCTTGTCGCACTATGCGACCTTAACATCATAAGAAACCCATTCTTTAAATGAGTATTTTAGTAGCTAGTCCTTGTCCTAGTGCCACGTCAAACGGTGGTTCCTCTTCGTCCAGCGATTGGCCATGAGTGGCCATTGTTGCTTCGCGTGCATGAGTTGCTTCGCGCCGTGACAGATCTACACCAACGCTGTGATGACTACACACATTGAGATAAGTAGGAAAAAACTGGTTCAACACACAGCGCCAGTTCTGCTTACCAAAAATAGCCCCTACTAAGCATACGCATTTAACAGCGTTCTTCACTTGAGAAAGAACACTCACACAAGTTTGGGAATAGATTGAGGCTATATACCAATTGACTTCTAATCATTCGCTTTACGGGATGAAACAAAAACTGTACGCTTGCTATCCGGAGGGAAATTTCGGAAGGGACCAGCTACTAGATGGTTCGAGTAGTCCTTTCGTCCCCTATACCCAGATCAGATTATCGATTTGCACGTCAGAACAACTTCCAAGACATTCACCAGAGTTTCCTCTGGCTTCATCTTGACTAGGCATAGATCACCATCTTTTGGATCTCAAACATCACGCTTGTAGTCTAAAAATAATGCCAGAAAGCATAAGTAGCCTATAACAACCACAAATAACAATATGTTTGCATTTCATTTCGCCTTCGGGTGATTAAACCCAATGACTCGCATGCCATTTGAACTCACTGGTCCTCATTTAAAACACTTTCCAGTATTCAGTTTACGAGACTTATCGTTACGCCATTTGAACTCATTGGTCCTCCTATAAAACACTTTCCAGTATTCAGTCCAAGAGACCTATTGTTATTAAGTAATTTTAGGAGGATGATTGCCAAAGTGCTTCGCAACTCTAGCACTTGATACACTACTGCTCCTCGATGACAGGCTAACTGGCTACATGGCTGCTGTCCCCCGTGTACCGGTATAGCTCTGAGCGCATAACCGGTGACAATGGTTAGATTTGCTTGCTCTCGTACGGTCGAGGTACTATATCTCCACCACCACAGTCGTATCGAAGTGTTATAATATATGGTACTTGCTAAACTTTCCTCGTTCGCTCTTTCCTCGTTCACGATACGGCCGTGCCGCTTGAACCTCTAACGGCTGCTACTGCTGCCTTCTTTGCATATCTTCGCTCACACATCCGATCTGCCTCGTCTCTCAGCAGTACTAGGAGTCGTCGCCTGCGGCAACAAGGCTAGTTAGGTCAGAACAAGGCTAGTTCGGTCAGGTTTTGTAAGACTGACTTCGTCCGGGTAACCGCTGCCGCCTATCTGGTACTCCGTCAGCTTCTATCGCGATTCAAGTCGGTCACTGCTCTAGTAGTACAATGTTACACTCGCTTTAAATGTTGGCTAACAACCTGTAGCACTGCGCCAGGTTCTGGTTCCAGTCGCTGAATTCTTCTTCGGGTGTACATGTTTCACCACAAAGTGCACATTTGTTCAGAACTAAATCAATGCAAAATCAGACACGTATTTCTGTATCGATAATTTTAGCCCCGTTGCCTTTAGTTCTTGACCATTGCACTTTAACAAGAGTCCTTGAACTGAACATCTTGCGGTACATTTGCGTTATCGGTTTCCGCATGTGTATTTACAATAAGAGTTCGTCAGCGTAATTCACGTAATGTACTTACAGTTAAACAAATGTATGATGGTTTATAATTTATGATGACATCAATAATAGTCATCAATAAGAGAATAGATTTGTGAACAGCCTATAGGACTACGCCCAAAAGGGTTCGCACCAATAGTCATAAATAACAGAATAGATTTGTGAACAGCCTATAGGAGGACTACGACCAAAAGGGCTCCCACCCTTTTGGGAAGAACTAAGTGGTTTACGCTTGTTCTCTAAAACTGCTTTTTCTACTCAGATTGCCAGCGTCTATCCTCGCTTCCTTTGATCCTCTGATATTCACGAAAACATAGTCACTTGCTACTAACAATGTTTCTAAATTGTTTCTGCGAAAAACAATTCGCAGACTTTTTTTTCTGCGAATTTGCATATGTCGCGCATCAACTTCCACTCCGGGCTGACGTTACTTCTTCCCTAGGACTGATTCTGCATCACGTTTAAGATTTTACCGCGATGCAGTACTTGGTTTCCCGGAGTTTCATTTGGCCTCCTTGCTTTCAATTTTTTTTCAAGAGAATTATTTTTGTGCGTGTTAGCCACTCGAATGGATATTGATACATGTAGTGGCGGTGGTTTAGGCGGCTGCCGCACCGTTCGAAACAGGGCGTTGTCATGGCACCCACGATTAGCAAAAAACAATCGCAAGTTCGAGCCCCGGCCTTGCTGGTTCTATTTGTTGGACGTGATGCCATGACAACGCCCTGTATGCACTACTGCTGTGTTATGACGATACATGCATTTTGACGATATCGTGCCACAGGCAACTTAGCCCATTACAAACATCTAAAATGTGCGCAAAAATGTTGGCGGGTGTGCGGCCTGTGGACACGGCGCTACTTATGGGAAACACCTGGTTTAACATCAGATGGGGCTAGATGAGCGAGGTGCTAGCTGGCAGCATGATATTGGAGCGGGTGCGCTGGTCATGGCGGTGATTTACCGGCGTGTCGCCTGTTACTCTACTTTGTTGTTAATCTATTTTTTATTTGAGCCATGCCTATCACATCAAACAAGTCATAAACCATCCTGCTGAGAGACAGCGGCGATGCTGCCTGAAAATAGTGTTGGGGAACATGTCTCCCAATATTTTAACATGTCCGGCCCTCAATGTATTGCGAAAGATGTTTTACGGCGATTCCAAGCCCGCAAAAGGCGGATGACTGTCTTGTGTTAAATAAAATGTTCTTAAAGAAAAAGTTATAGGTAAGCAGGGGCCTACGATCGGTGTATAACTAAGACTGGCCCACTATACTGGACGGTGTATAACGAATGACACTCTATTCCATTGACTTTACGTTCTCGCTTTTAGACTGGCAGTTCACAAAAAAAACTTTTAAGCGTGCCGATTCCTGTCCGTTTAGGTCCTCAACCTGTTTGGCCAGACCGTCTGCCTTTGTCTTCCATCTATCAGCCAGCATCGTGATTTTTTGCATTTCTGCCGTCTGTTCGGCGTTGAGCTTCCTTTAATTGCCTGAAAGAACTCGCTTGCTTTACTTCGCTAGCTTTCTGTCTGTCGAGGCGAGTGATCGCAGCCTTTATGTCCGTTTGGGTAGTGACATGCTTTTCTTTCAGCGCCTTGAGCAGCTTTACCACCTCCAATAGCTCACTCAATCCTCCCGCGCTATCCAGCAGGCCCTCCTCGGCAGTTTTCTTTGCGCTTTGGCCTTTTGGCTGGCTGTTGTTCGACCGGTTACACCCTCAGTAGGGTCGTTTGGCGAAATTGCAATTGCTGCCGATCTCTTTCGCGTTGAGTCTGCCGCAGATGTGCTCTTCTCGTACTCAGAGTCGCTGTTTGTGCCAGTGTCTTTCTGCGTCTCCGGTTCCGCTCCCCTTTTTTCCTGCTCGTCTGGGTCTACTTCGAGTAAAGCCGGGCCGGGTGACTGAGGGACACAGCCGAGACCCTTAATGGATCCATTCCCTTTTTTTTTCTAGTTTCGTGCCTTGCGAATTTATATCTGCGTTGCTGTACTATATGCTGCTATACAGATATACACATAAATATTTATATATACACACTGTGGTTCACTAGTCAGTACAGTGTAGTACGGTCCTTATATAGACCAATGTTCTACTGCGCTAACTTTTAGTTGGAAAGTCGTTAGGGATGCGCAGCGTGCCGCTTAAAGCCTTCCCGACTGTTACGCGAGTAGTTTCGTTTTTGCTTCGTTTTGCTGCAGAAGTTACATTTAAGCTTCACAGCGGCTTAGCTTCATGCCGCTTTGTCGCACTTCCACGCACAAAGCACCAAAATGACCACTGAGTTTTGCGGATCACTACAGTATCTCATTCCCTGGGTTAGCCTTCGTGCACTTACACAAGAAGCGTCATTTTTCGGAGCTTCGTAGACACTTTCGCGCTACTTGGCGCTAAACCTTGGCAGACTTTCACCTCAGACTCCACTAATGTTAACAATATCGATGTTCACCCATTCACTGAAAGTCAGCGCACCTACGTGCTAACACAAAGTTCACTAATCCGGCTAGTACTAAGATCCTAAGATTTTTCCAGAGATACAAAAAACACGTCCGCACCGTCCGATTTCGAAACCGGAAGTCTGGTGCCTCCCGCTCTTATGGACCCGGTGCGAGCGGTATATCCTGAGGTTCCTTGCAACGTTATAAACGGCAAGATCCATAAGATTCCTCTTCGTGACGCCGAGCCCCAAGAGCGTCCTCGCAGATTCGGGAGTCCCATACACCACTCATAGAGATAGTGATGGATCCGAATCTGCGAGGTTTTTGCGTGTCGGGGAGCGCCGCGCTTAGGAACTCTACGTCATATTTGATGCTCTTGTCCTGCCGCGCATTTGCCAGGTCCCGGTTCGGGCCGCAAACCTCGGCATCTAACACCCAGACCTCGGTAGGTGTTGTAATTACGAGGTCGGGCTTTAGACCCGGTGTGCCCGGTGACAGAATACTCGCTCACGAACCACCTCATGACCCCATTCGCGGAGAAGACGCGCCACGCGATCAGACGTCGTCACATCTCTTTATAGTTTGTTTGTGTGTTGTATCGCACATCTGAGTGACATGAGCCAACGTCTCAGGCGCATGACACCCGTGCCTACGTTTATTGTAGTATATAAGAGGTACAAGCGTTCGATATAATTAATGAATACCTCCGAGTATCCGCGAGTCCGGAGTGACTACAGGACGGTATATATATTATATACGAGCGGAAGGTCGAGCGATGTAAGATAAGCCATTTGATTCACTGGACATATCATGACTGACTGAAAGCGGTCACTGCTAGTGTTGAGACAGGCGACATAACGACTCATGCCTAAAGGTGAAATGGAATGCACTGCCACCGGTAACGACGACAGCAGTAAGTGTACCCAGACAGATTCGTCGCTCTTAGAGATGGCCGACCTTCTGCAGGGAGTCAGGCCAGAATTACCCGCGGTTATTAGGCGTCTGGAGGAGGCGTTGCGAATTCAGATGGGGCTGCTCTTCGTAGTGGAAAGTCTCGTCTTTTAATGACAGCTCACGAGAAAAACAGGCTTTGTATATATGTAACGCATTAACAATCTGTTTAATCTAGTTCAGTTTCAAAATGGTCTTTCAGGCTACACCGTCTGCAGCACAACCGGCAAGAGTGAGAGATCTTAGAAAGGTTTGTGGGATTGTAATTTCTTCTATTCCTAAGACAGTATAAGACAAACAGGCCATTTTCAAAACAAGCTATGTTGTTTCTTTGTTTGGCATAATAAGCTATGTTGTTGCTTTGTTTGGCATTACTTTTAGTTTAAGGTCATGAAATTAGGCGAGACACTAAATTTGGGTCAGCTGTCGAATGTTGCGAGAAAGTAGATCGTGTGTATGAAGATGGCTCTTCTTTACGCGCGATAGCCCAATCATGAATTAGGCGAGACACTAAATTTGGGTCAGCTATATGTAACGCATTAACAATCTATTTAATCTTTCAAAATGGTCTTTCAGGCTACACCGCTTTCAGCACTACCGGCAAGAGTGAGAGATCTTAGAGAGGTTTGTGGGATTGTAATTCTTCTATTCCTAAGACAGTTATATAA